>SJYX01000305.1:583745-694290 GCA_006410675.1 Oreotragus oreotragus
GCCACCTCTTCTTAATATCTTCAGCTTCTGTTAGGTCCATGCCATTTCTGTCCTTTATTGAGCCCATCTTTGCATGAAATGTTCCCTTGATATCTCTAATTTTCTTGAAGAGATCTCTAGTCTTTCCCATTTTGTTGTTGACCATCTGGTGATGTCCATGTGTAGTCTTCTCTTGTGTTTTTGGAAGAGGGTATTTGCTATGACCCGTGCATTCTCTTGGCAAAATTCTATTAGCATTTGCCCTGCTTCATTCCATACTCCAAGGCCAAATTTGCCTGTTACTCCAGGTGTTTCTTGACTCCTACTTTTGCATTCCAGTCCCCTATAATGAAAAGGACATCTTTTTGGGGTGTTAGTTCTAAAAGGTTTGTAGGTCTTCAGAGAACCATTCAACTTCAGCTTCTTCAGCATTACTGGTTGGGGCATAGACTTGGATTACTGTGATATTGAATGGTTTGCCTTGGAAATGAACAGAGATCATTCTGTCATTTTTGTGATTGCATCCAAGTACTGCTTTTCAGACTTTTTTTTGACCATTTTCTTGTAAAAGATTCCAGCCCACAGTAGTAGATATAATGGTCTTTTGAGTTAAATTCACCCATTCCATCCCATTTTAGTTCACTGATTCCTAGAATGTTGACGTTCACTCTTACCATCTCCTGTTTGACCACTTCCAATTTGCCTTGATTCATTCCAGGTTCCTATGCAATATTGCTCTTTACAGCATCGGACCTTGCTTCTATCACCAGTCACATCCACGACTGGGTATTGTTTTTGCTTTGGCTCCATTCTTTCATCTTTTCTGAAATTATTTCTCCACTGATCTCCAGTAGCCTATTGGGCACCTACCAACGTGGGGAGTGTCTCTTTCAGTATCCTATCATTTTGCCTTTTCATACTGTTCATGGGGTTCTCAAGGCAAGAATACTGAAGTGGTTTGCCATTCCCTTCTCCAGTGGACCACATTCTGTCAGACCTTTCCACCCTGACTCTCCCATCTTGGGTGGCCCCACATGGCATGGCTTAGTTTCATTGAGTTAGACAAGGCTGTGCTCCATGTGATCAGATTGTCTAGTTTTCCGTGATTATGTTTACAGTGTGTCTGCCCTCTGACACCCTCTTGCAACACCTACCATCTTACTTGGGTTTCTCTTACCTTGCACTTGGGGTATCTCTTTATGGCCCACCCCTCCTGAATTCGAACGTGAAGTAGCTCCTCTCACCTCTCCTGCGCCCACGCAGCCGCCACTCCTTGGATGTGGGCTTGTTCCTCTCGGTATCTATCTCCTCTGCTGCTGCTGCTAAGTCCGACTCTGTGCTACCCCATAGACGGCAGCCCACCAGGCTCCCCCGTCCCTGGGAATCTCCAGGCAAGAACACTGGAGTGGGTTGCCATTTTCTTCTCCAATGCATGAATGTAAAAAGTGAAAGTTAAGTCATTCAATCGTTTCCCACTCTTAGCGTCCCCATGGACTGCAGCCTACCAGTCTCCTTTGTCCATGGGATTTTCCAGGCAAGAGTACTGGAGTAGGGTGCCATTGCCTTCTCCATCTATCTCCTCTATTAGACTGTAAACTGAAAGAGCTAAGGTCATTCATGTATTTTTGTGAACTGCTTCATATCCATTGTCTAGGGTTTCCCAGGTGGTGCTAGTGGCAAAGTACCTGCCTGCATAAGAGATGAGTGTTCTATCTCTCAGTCGGGAATATTCACTGGAGCAGGAAATGGCAATCCACTCCAGTATTCTTGCCTGGAGAATCCCTTGGACAGAGGAGCGTGGTGGGCTATATGATCCATGGAGTCACACAAAGTCAGACACAACTGAAGCAACTTAGCACAGCATAGCACAGGGAACAGTTAGGTGTTCAGTAAATACTTGTTGAATAAATAAGTGAATGAATAATTTTTTTTTGAAGCAGAAATAGTAAGGGAGTGTGAAAACAAAACATCTTCTCAAAAAAGAAAGATATTGGTATTTGGTTCAAGGATATCAGTCAATAATGTGAAATAATGATAAGGCTTGTTCCTTCATTCCCTATGTGCTGAGAAAACACAATAGTGGCCTTCTAAAAGATTGACTGTCTAGGAAGTAGTCCATATAGTGTTCAATTTCTATTGCACTTTAATTCCAACTGATTTTTTTATTCATAAGCCTTCATTTTGCATAGTATCTGTAAAATGAATGTGTTTTATATGATATTTATAGAAGAAAAGTTCTCAGGTACGCTTAAAATAAATATTTCTGGGGTTACACATGGAATTATTTAACAGTTGCTGTTTTTCAGAAGGTTTTAAAAATAGAAAATTTTTGCTTGATGAAAAAAAAAAGAAAGTAAAACAGTGTTTTGATAATTTCAAGATGTATTGTAAACACCATGAAAAGACCTGCCTCCTTGTTTGAAGCTGCACTGATCGATGCATTGACCTCTGTCTGGAACTGCATTAACCTCTTTCTACAGTGAAGAAATTTGAGAGCTCTACTATTTTTCTTCTTTAGAAACTTTCACGAAGATACAAAGCATTTTTTGGCAGGTTGTGTTATTTCCATTTTCTCTTAGACAAGAATGAGCCGTGTCTATGTCTGCATGTAATATATAAAGCTAAAGTTTGTATAATCCAAAATACACTGTGAAAGGACTCTGACATCTTTAGACCCAAAGTGAGTTTGCACAGTTCTCACAAGCAGGGTATGTTTAAATTATGTGCATTATCACTACATTATTTGTAATAAGCTGCATCCATTTAATATTTACAGACAGAAGCTTCTACTTGCTTGTCCCCTATTAATCAGTTCAGTTCAGTCACTCAGTCATGTCCGACTCTTTGCAACCTCATGAACTGCAGCACGCCAGGCTTCCCTGTCCATCATCACCTCCTGGAGCTGTTCAATCTCAGGTTTTCAAAATGAAAACCATAATCCCTACTAATGGACTCTCCCAAGAAGATGACATTTTATTTTGATTAGATCAAACTTAAGAATATTTAAGCTAGGAAGTCCTCTGTAATTACTGGATTCTAATGACCCTCTCTTTTTAAATCTGGATATGTCTTTTGAGAATAAGGTAACAGTATTTATATTACCTTTAAAAAAGTAACAATAGAGACAGTGCAATACAGATGAAGTATTACATGTTTGGTTAACTTAGTTTTAAATCTAGATTAAAACTAATTAAATAATTTTAAAATTGCTGTTTTAATTCTCTTTATTTATGCTTTCCTGGTGGCTCAGGCAGTAGAGTCCACCTACAGTGCAGGAGATCTGGGTTTGATCCCTGGGTTGGAAAGGTCCTCTGGAGAAGGGAATGGCTACCCACTCCAGTATTCTGGCCTGGAGAGTTCCATGGAGAGAGGAGCCTGGCGGGCTACATGTAGTCCATGGAGTCACAGAGAGTTGCACACAGCTGAATGACTAAAGCTTTCACTCGACTTTCATTTATAGTCAACCAAAGGTTATCTTTACTGGTGCTGTTCTGGCCCCTTAAGAAGTTGTACATTTTCATGATTTGAGCAGAGAGCAACATTGGCAAGACTACATTACCTTAAGTCTACTTCCAGTGTATCAGTCAACTACTGACAAATTTTGTCATGTAACAAGCAATTGCAAATGCTTCCAGGTACCACTAAGCATTCCTTTCTCTCACATCTAAGTGAGCTGGAGTGGCTCCTCCAGGCTGCATTTGGCTGCAGTTTTGCAGGGGTTCTGCTCCCAGCCTGTTTAGGCTGGGGCCTGATACAAAGGGAGAGCAACCATCCAGAGAAGCTGCTTTTATGACAGTGATTGGAGTGTGTGTGTGTGTGTATTAGTTGCTCAGTCATGTCTACCTCTTTGCAACTCCATGGACTGTTGCCTACCAGGCCCTTCTGTCAATGGGATTCTCCAGGCAAGAATATTGGAGTGAGTAACCATTCCCTTCTCCAGGGGATCTTCCCAACCCAGCAATCTAACCTGGGTCTCCTGCATTGCAGACAGGTTCTTTACTATGTAAATCACCAGGGAAGCTCAATGATGGTAGATCAAGAAGCAAACTGGAAATAGACAAAGCCTGTCAATGCCTAAGTTTGGGATCAGCACTCTTGTCTCTTATGCCCAAATTCCTCTGACCAGAGCAGTTCTTTGGCTGAGCTCCAGGGTTACTGAAGCCCAGTTTGTATTTTTGTAAGAGGAACTGCAAAGTTGCCTGGAAAGGAGGACATGGAAAAGTGATAATAGTTCAGTATAACTGCCAACAGCTACTGACTTTCATTGTCTTCAACCACCTGTTAGGTAAATATTGTCCAAGATAATGTTCTCTGTTAAAATCATGGCAACCCCAAATCCTTTGGATATGATGACAGGAACAGCAGCAGGGACAATATTAACTTCACTCTACAGAAAAGAAAAAAGTTCAAAGGTTAAAATTAATAATGACTTAACCCAAAATTAAAAAATAATAATTAGCAGAATTCTTAACATATAATTAGCTCTTATATTTTGGTGTCTTTTTTTGTGTTAAATTGGAGACAGTAGGACCCAGAAGAAATAATCCTCAGTTTTATTTCCTTAGTCTGAAATGGCCATTTACCAGCAAGTTCCTATAAGAGAAATATTTACTGCTGGGCGTTTAATATTTTATTACCTAGGAATCTCTGAAGGACAAATAGCATTTTCATTATTTTATTTAAAGATATTTCATAGTTAATTTACCTGTTTTTAGTTTTGTTTATAGTTTCATAGGTAAGTAATCAGGTATATTTTTGAGCACGGGTCCCCAGCCTTCAGGCCACAGACCAGTACCTCCTATCAGATCAGTGGTGGCATTAGGTTAGAAATGAAGTACACGATAAATATAATGAGCTTGAGTCATCTCCAAATCATTCCCCTCTACCCCGGGTCTGTAGAAAGATTGTCTTCCACAAAATTGGCCCCTGGTGACACAAAGGTTGGGGACTACTGTTTTTGAGGATATTTCTAAAGGTACATCAGATATAATAAAAATTTTTTGAGGCTAGTACTCATGATATAGAACTTTAAAAATGTGTTTAAGGAAATATACCCACTCATTTTCCTCCTATTTCTTGTGAATGGTGCTCGTTAGCTTCAGAAACTTTCCTCAGGGCATTTCTCTGCTGTCCTCTGGAATATTTGTCCCCTCTTTTCCTTCTTCTCATGTGATCGCCAGCTGTCTCAAATGAAACATCATGCTCCTCTTTGCACACTAGGGAATATCATGACAAAAATGACCAGATATTTTTTGAACCAGTTAAGCAGTATACTAACATACCTAAAGTATAAACTCATTTTAGGAGATCAAATTTTGTTCATTTACTAAATATTCCTCCATGAACAATTTATATTATTTTCCAAAATATATGGAAAGAAACCAACAAAAAACATTAGCTTATTTATAAATTTATAGTAGTCATTATTCAGTGCAGATTTTTTTCAGCTGAGAGAACGGAGGTTCTGTAGGGTTATGTAATTAAAACCACAACCTGTCTTTGCAACTACATCATATTCTTAGTATTGCTAATGTGTGTGTGCAAGTTAGTCACTCAGTCATGTCCAACTCTTTGCAACCCCACGAACTGTAGCCCGCCAGGCTCCTCTGTTCATGGAGTTCTCCAGGGAAGAATACNAGTTCTTTGGCTGAGCTCCAGGGTTACTGAAGCCCAGTTTGTATTTTTGTAAGAGGAACTGCAAAGTTGCCTGGAAAGGAGGACATGGAAAAGTGATAATAGTTCAGTATAACTGCCAACAGCTACTGACTTTCATTGTCTTCAACCACCTGTTAGGTAAATATTGTCCAAGATAATGTTCTCTGTTAAAATCATGGCAACCCCAAATCCTTTGGATATGATGACAGGAACAGCAGCAGGGACAATATTAACTTCACTCTACAGAAAAGAAAAAAAGTTCAAAGGTTAAAATTAATAATGACTTAACCCAAAATTAAAAAAATAATAATTAGCAGAATTCTTAACATATAATTAGCTCTTATATTTTGGTGTCTTTTTTTGTGTTAAATTGGAGACAGTAGGACCCAGAAGAAATAATCCTCAGTTTTATTTCCTTAGTCTGAAATGGCCATTTACCAGCAAGTTCCTATAAGAGAAATATTTACTGCTGGGCGTTTAATATTTTATTACCTAGGAATCTCTGAAGGACAAATAGCATTTTCATTATTTTATTTAAAGATATTTCATAGTTAATTTACCTGTTTTTAGTTTTGTTTATAGTTTCATAGCTAAGTAATCAGGTATATTTTTGAGCACGGGTCCCCAGCCTTCAGGCCACAGACCAGTACCTCCTATCAGATCAGTGGTGGCATTAGGTTAGAAATGAAGTACACGATAAATATAATGAGCTTGAGTCATCTCCAAATCATTCCCCTCTACCCCGGGTCTGTAGAAAGATTGTCTTCCACAAAATTGGCCCCTGGTGACACAAAGGTTGGGGACTACTGTTTTTGAGGATATTTCTAAAGGTACATCAGATATAATAAAAATTTTTTGAGGCTAGTACTCATGATATAGAACTTTAAAAATGTGTTTAAGGAAATATACCCACTCATTTTCCTCCTATTTCTTGTGAATGGTGCTCGTTAGCTTCAGAAACTTTCCTCAGGGCATTTCTCTGCTGTCCTCTGGAATATTTGTCCCCTCTTTTCCTTCTTCTCATGTGATCGCCAGCTGTCTCAAATGAAACATCATGCTCCTCTTTGCACACTAGGGAATATCATGACAAAAATGACCAGATATTTTTTGAACCAGTTAAGCAGTATACTAACATACCTAAAGTATAAACTCATTTTAGGAGATCAAATTTTGTTCATTTACTAAATATTCCTCCATGAACAATTTATATTATTTTCCAAAATATATGGAAAGAAACCAACAAAAAACATTAGCTTATTTATAAATTTATAGTAGTCATTATTCAGTGCAGATTTTTTTCAGCTGAGAGAACGGAGGTTCTGTAGGGTTATGTAATTAAAACCACAACCTGTCTTTGCAACTACATCATATTCTTAGTATTGCTAATGTGTGTGTGCAAGTTAGTCACTCAGTCATGTCCAACTCTTTGCAACCCCATGAACTGTAGCTCGCCAGGCTCCTCTGTTCATGGAGTTCTCCAGGGAAGAATACTGGAGTGGGTTTCCATTCCTTTTTCCAGGGGATCTTCCTGACCCAGGGACTGAACCCAGGTCTTCCTAATTGCAAGCAGATTCTTTACCATCTGAGCTGCTGAGGAAGACTGGTATTGATAACACCAATCTGTATTTGTGGTTGTTATAGTTTAGTCGCTAAATCGTGTCCAACTCTTGTGACCCCATGGACTGTAGCTTGCAGGCTCCTCTGTCCACGGGATTCTCCAGGCAAGAATACTGGAGTGGGTTTCCATTTCCTCCTCCAGGGGATCTTCCTGATCTAGGGATCAAACCCATGCCTCCTGTGTCTCCTCCATTGGCAGGCAGATTCTTTATCATTGAAAGAAAAATCTTTTTTTTTTTCAATTTCTGAGCCACTAGGGAAGCCCCCACTAGTCTCTGTGGAAGAGACTAAATATGTATTTTTACACAATGTATAAACGTCTACATTTTTTTTTTCTGGTGGAAATGCTAGGGCAAAACAGTTGTTCATAAGGTCAAAGTTTTATCTTGCTGCTATTATTAATCTGTTGAGTTTTTCAATACTGACACTCAGGTGGTCTGCACCACTTTAACCATGCTACCTATTAGATTTTTTTAAAGACTTATATAACAGTTGTTAAATAGGAGCTGTCACAAGACCATGAGAACCCTACTTCCCTCTAGGAACCCCTCAGCTTTGAGGACACAGCAACTAAAAGGCCAACCTCTGTCATTTCAGGGACTTGTGGGACCCTTCTCTGCACTAACCCTATGAGGCATATATGTTGACTAGTCAACTCCCAAGCCATATAATTTTTTTTAAATAATTTGATTGGAGTTTAATTGCTTAACAATGTTGTGTAGAAAGTTTTATGCAGAATGAAAGAAAAAAATATTGTATATTAATACATATACATGGAATCTATAAAAATGGTATAGATCTTATGCAAAGCCATACCAGGTTTTCAATATTTTTAAAACCTAGGGAGAAAATGTTTCATAATAAATAAATGTTTCATAATAAATGATGTTTTATGAAGGAAATAGAAAGAGACTTGACTCCTAGGCAGGAAGTGGTAAGGTGATTGTAAGAAAAATCACAAGGTGTAGGACCACTACCGGTGAAGTCAGGTAGTGTTTGGCATGTACCAAGGTCCTGTCCCATAACAGTAATATGTTCTTGGTGAGAATTCAACCACAGACTGAACCTCAAGTTGCTCATCCTTTCTTTTTTCCACTAGGCCAATTTTATTTATTTTATTGGGTGATAGTTGATTTACCATGTTGTTGTAATCTCTACTGTACATCAGTGCGAATCAGTCATGTTGCTCTTCAGTTGCTCAGCTGTGTCCAGCCCTTCGTGACCACATGGACTGCAGCATGCCACACTCACCTGCCCTTCACTAACTCCCGGAGTTTGCTCAGATTCTTGTCCAGTGAGTCAGTGATGCTAGCTAACCATCTCACCCTCTACTGCCCTCTTTTTCTTTCCATCTTTCCCAGCATCAGGGTCTTTTCTGATGAGTTGGCTCTTCACATCTGATGTCCAAAGTATTGGAGCTTCACCATCAGTCCTTCCAGTGAATATTGAGGGTAGATTTCCTTTAGGATTGACTGGTTTGATCTCCCTGCTGTCCATGGGACTCTCAAGAGTCTTCTCCAGCACCATGATTCAAAAGCATCAATTCTTTGGTGTTAAGCCAGCTCTCACATCTGTATATGACTACTGGAAAAATGATAGCTTTGACTATAAAGACCTTTGTCAGCAAACTGATATCTCTACTTTTTAATACATTGTCTAGGTTTGCAATAGCTTTCTTTCCAAAGAGCAAGTGTCTTTTCATTTCATGGCTGCAGTTGCCGTCCTCAGTGATTTTGGAGCCCAGGAAAATAAAATCTGTCACTATTTCCATTGTTTGCCCATCTATTTGCTATGAAGTGAAGGGACTGATGTCATGATCTTAATTTTTTGAATGTTGAGTTTTAAGCCAGCTTTTTCACGCTTCTTTAACTCTTATCAAGAGGCTAGTTAGTTCCTCTTTGGTTTCTCCCATTAGGGTGGTATAATCTGCATATTTGAAGTGGATCTTTCTCCTGGCAATCTTGATTCTAGCTTGTGTTTCATCCCGCCCAGCATTTTGCATAATGTACTCTACATATAAGTTAAATAAGCAGGTGACAATACATAGCCTTGTTATACTCCTTTCCCAATTTTGAACCCATCAGTTATTCTATGTCCATTCTGTTACTTCTTGACCTGCATACAGGTTTCTCAGGAGGCAGATAAGGTGGTCTGGTCTTCCCATCTCTTCAAGAATTTTTTTACAGTTTGTTGTGATACAGTCAAAGGCTTTTTACATTGTCAATTAAGCAGAAATACATGCTTTTTTTCTGGAATTCCCTTGCTTTCTGTATGATCCAACGAATCAGTCATAATTATATCTCCTCCCCCAAGCACTTCCATCCCCTCTGCATTCCACCCCTCTATTTCATCACAGAGCAGCATGCTAGGTACCCTGTGTTATACAGCAGCTTCCCACTAGCCATCTACTTTACACCATAGTGTATATATGTCAATGTTACTTTCTCAATTTGTCCCAGCCTCACCTTCCCCCACTGTGTCCACAAATCGGTTCTCTATGTCTATGTCTCCATTTCTTCTCTGTAAATAGGTTAATCAGTATTGTATTAATGCATATATATAGAATCCAGATAAAAAGTTTCTCATCTTTAAACTGAGCATGATGAAACCTATTTTGCCTAGGATATTTGAAACATGAGATACTGTATAAAAGGGCCTGATCCCATTGTAAACAGTTAAGAAATAACATCTATAATCATCACATTGCTAAAAAGCAAGTAGAAATTGCATCCTTAGGTTCCTGATACCTCTCCTTCAGGCAGTGCCCTGAACACAGCTGTTGTAACAAGCGTTGACAGCAGAGGGGGCTTCTGTTTGGCTCTGAAGAATCTGGCATCTAAAGGTTGATGGAAGACAAAGAAAACCCTATTTACTTCTCCTGACTTGCTGCAGGGTATTGGCAGTCTGGTTGTCTGTGGGTAAACTTAATATCTTGATTGGCTCTCCTGAGAATGCCTCTGGAAATTGTTATATGAAGTGGGAGGTGGAAGATTGGCTAATACCTATGGTGGCTTCAAAATAGTCTGCAGAGATCCGTTTGCTTGGAATTGCAAGATGTTTGTTACCTTGACAACCACAGGCAGCACAGGCTGGGTTTTGAGTGACTTTAGATTCTTTTGCAATTCCTTATGGGGATGAATGATTTGTATGTCTAATCAATGAATGGCAAAGACATGTTATTTAACAAGATTAATGAAGCTCGCATAAAGCATTCTGTATGCCATGCCCAAAGGCATGGCTTCCTTAGAAACTCAGTTAACATTTCTGGAACACTGGCTCCAGGGAGAACCAAAACCATCTTTAATTCCAGGTAAAATTCCAGATTGGGGGCATAAGTATATTTTCAGTTCTCTCTGATATATAATCTCAGAATTTGGATTAATCTCAAACACTGTGAATAAGATTTTTTTCCCTTTTTTCCCCTCTTTTTTGTTTCTTTTAATTGTTGATGATTTGCATAAGACTTGGATGACTTCTACACCTAGCTGCTGCTACACCTAGTTCCTCACCTTAATAAATTGATTTTGACCCCATGCTTTTTACAAACAATGAAAACACGCTTGGTATCTTTTCTCTGGGGAAATTCTGGACTCTACTTTCCTTGTCCTGATGTTCTTGACTTTCTGTTCTTTTTTGTGTCTGTCTGTGCTCAGTCATGTCTGACTCTTTGGGACCCGCATGGACAATTCTGTCCGTGGAATTTTCAGCCAAGAATGCTGTAGTGGGCTGTGATTGCCTGCTCCATGGTCTATAGTGATCTGTTTTTTATCTTCTTTTCTGAGATTCACTCTTTTCAGTCTGACTGTGACAAACACAAATCTCAGCCTGTAAACACAGAAATGTACTCCCATTTATCTATAATTTAAATTATTTTCTTGGATGTTGTGTAAGTTATTTCTTGCTGTGCAGCAAATCATCCAAAATCTTATCAGTCAAACAGCTGACATTGGTTATCTCATACAGTGTATGAAGATCAGAATCCTGGGGGGGCCCATAAACTGGTGGATTCTGCCTCAAAGTCTCCCATGAGGTTGCAGTTAAACTGTCAGCTGGACTTGTGATCTCTAAGACGTGACCAGCGTGGAAAGATCCACTTCTAAGTTTACTCATGAAACTGTTGACAAGAGTCAGTTTCTCCTCACAAAATAGGTCTCTCCGCAGGGCTGTTCTAATGAGAGGCGATAGCAAGAAGGTCTCTTTTATAGCCTGATCTCAGAAGTGGTGTACCATCACTTTACACTTTATTCTGTTGGTCACAGAGACCAACCCTTTAACACTGTGGAAGAATACCAGACAAATGATGGAGGTGGATCATGGGGGAACCATGTATATTTTCCCTCCCCAATTTGCTAGATATAGAAACTTAATTACAGTCAATGGAAGGTTCCCCCAGACTCCATTCTTGGAGCTGTATATAAATCTTTATATAGCAAGAAATATAATTATTTTTTCTTTAAGTGAATGGGGTAAGGGGCAGGTATATGTGGCCTTTTGTATTATTATATATCTACCCTGTAAACCAATGACAAGCTATTATAAACATTGGTAGCACAACTCCCACTTAATATTCTAGGAGTGTGAGCTGCTTATGCCCTTGTAGATTTACTCATCTCACTTTTAATGTAGTAAGACAGCGCTAAGCACTCCTTGTTGAAGATGGAGGGTGGAGAAGCTCCAGATCTGTCCTGTCCAATATGGTAACTACTAGCCACATGTAACTGTTGACTGCTGGAAGTGTAAAATATGTATCTATTTGGAAGACTTTACCTGAGAAAAAGCAAAATATCCCATTACTAGTTGTATATTAATTACATGTTGAAATAATATTTTAGTTACATAGAGTAAAAATAAAATGTAAAATTCATTTCATGTGTTTTTTTTAATTGGAAAACAAAACATTACTTACATGCCTTGCATTTGTGGTTCACCTTAAGTTTCTCCTGAGTGAACTCCGGGAGATGGTAATGGATAGGGAGGCCTGGCGTGCTGCGATTCATGGGGTCGCAAAGAGTCGGACACGACTGAGCGACTGAACTGAACTGTGCTACTCTAGAGACTCGGGTGGAAGATGGTAACCTGAAGGAAATGTCTTTCTCTTCAATACAAGAGCCTGAAGTGTCCCTCCAAAGGTCATATTTGGTAGAATAGGAATAGGAAGGATCAGACTCAAGTAAGAAAAATCAGAAGTCAACATCATAGAGTCTGAGGACAATGGTGTGGCTAGCAGATACTGTCAGCTTCTTGCCCATGTACCCGCTCCACTCATCATCCCATAGACACTGACTACTGCTTCCTAAAAACACTCAGACACTTCCTGAAGGATGTTGATTGCAGGAATATCCCCAGCTTGTAGGGACAGACAATGGAGGGGCTATGCATTAATGTCCTTGAGATCAGCCTTCAATCATAATGAATGGAGACTCATGCATGCATCTCCCAGTTTCTTTGCCCCTCTTGTGGGATTACACTGTGTGGGTTCTGCACCTCTCCCAGGGTTGTTCCAGACGTGGACTCCCCATGGTCTGGAATGGTAACCAGCCCACTTACACACCTTGTCTAGGTTTTCTTCTGTTCCTGCTTGCCCACTGGTAATTCCTGAGATCACTACCCAGCAAAACTTGCTCAGTCCTCTTTGTAGGGTCAGTTTCTGGAGAAATTTAATCTAAGACAGAATGTATATAATATGTATAGGTCTTCGTGTAGGCGTATACAGGCATGAAGACAGTCAGATGTATTTCCTGTTAGGAGTAGTGTTCGTGGGTAAACTCGACATCATCGTTTTCAGGAATGTTTTCTTAGTGTACTTGCTTTCTTGTCTTCTGGTTCTGCATTCATGTCTCACTGTTCTGTCCCTGGTGATGCCCCACCTCCTCCTCTCAAAACCACATCTTATGGATGGCTGTGTTCACAAAGCCCTTATGGTTGCTAAGTTGGACCAGGTTCTAGAAATACACACCGTATGTGACAGCCTAAAACTTTTCCTTGACATTTGTTGAAAGGAAAATCAGCTTCCTTCCTCTGAAGGTAGCATGAAAATGACACTTTACCTTCTAGCATCCTCATATTATGACAAGTTGATAAGCACTCTATTTTCACCCTCCAATTTTCTCCATCATAAATAGGTTTCCATTTGTAACCCATGTGTGCAGTTTCACCTAGAAGCAGGAAAGAAAGCACACTGCCCTATTTTAGCTCAGCAGGAACAGAGCCTTGGAGAAGATGAAAGGTCAGAGGTACCCACCACAAGAGTGTGTGAATGATGGTGCCAACAAAATCAAAGTTTGCTTTCCTGGGGAATGTGGCCCTTGTGACATACAAGTCAGGCCGCCTCAGCATCTAGGTTGCATTAATGCAAGCACAGTAATAACAATAGAGAGTAATAACAATATTCAGGATTGGCAGAGCAAGTAAAACTGTATGCAAGAATCATGTGACATGTCAACATTCAATATTTGCAGCATTAATTGCCAACAGGAATTTGAGCAACTTAGCTCACTCTACCCCAGTCTGTAACCATTTTCTTTATCTTGCCTTTGTTCATAAACTGTATGAATATGAACCACTGACTTTAATTCTTGATCAATGCACTAATCCTTCCCATTAGTATAGAACTTGACTTGGGAAGTACTCAGGGTCATAGACTCCTTGGTTCAAAAGTAGCCTGTCAGAAGGCTAAGTTTTATGGTAGGAAAATGCTAAGTAAATGACTGAATAAATGGACAAAAGTGAAAAAGACTTTCACATGCCCTATAAGGTGGGATTAGTGTGCCATAAAATGATGCCATGGTACCAAGCAAGGTGGGTTCATGGCAGTTACCTGAATATCCGGATGTTGGTCAGTGTTCCCAGTAGACATATTTGGTTTCCATTTATCCAGAGAACATAGGGCTCTGCTAGAAGCTGCAGAAGGACCAGACTTTATGTCTCTTGTTTCCCACTGTATCTCCAGTTTCCACACAGTGTTTGGCAAATAGAGAGCATGCATATGTTTTTAAAAATAAATGCGTACCTGAATGATTAAGGAAACTCAGCATCTAGTCTGTAGTCATTGCATTTCCATTCTGAAACCACTGGTATCTCATTGTGTCCTAGAAAGAAAAATACAAGCTTGTTTTAAGGAAGAAAGTTGAACAGCCCCTTCAGATTTTCTCAAGCCTCCACTACTGAAGCAAAGGAAAATTCGGTTACACTTTGTATTTCCCAGTCAAGAATGGTCTGGCCACAGGGCAGAATGATGTTTTTAACATGCAAGGGAAATAATCCCCCAGTTTAATGTGTACAATATTTAGCCCAAATATCCCCTCCATTAACAATATGGTGCAAGTGAGAGTCTGGGGGTCATTAGAGGACCTGAAAACACCCTGCAATGTGTTTGTACGAGATTAGCCCTTTGTCGAAAAGATGCATTCATTCCCGATGTGGCCTCTGTCGGGGTCGCTGGCCTCAATGTGTGGAACTTTTCCAGCTCATCAAGGCAAGCGTGCCCAGAGCTATTTTCTAGGTTTGAAATAAAAGAACAAGCTGTGGTAAGCCTGAAACCTTTGTCACTATTCCCATTCCCTTCTTCTCTCTCTCATTTCCTGCTTGCTTTTTGACCCACCTGTTTTTCCCTTGCTCAGTAAACAGAGCTGCCCATGTGGCAAGTCGTGATAATCTTCCTCACCCCACTCCCCATCTGTGCATTTGGTTTTGGCTTTAACACCAGCGAGTTTCAAATTTTGAAACGGAGGCAGCCATTCTTCTCTGTTCACTACAGGCTCCACTCAGAGCTGTTTCCTCAAAGATCTGAATGAAACCAAAATCTACCCAGTGTGCCTCTAGTGTGGCTTGTATACCTGCCTTCTCCTGTCTTCTCTCTTGCTGGTCTTGACTTTATTTTCCTGTCAATGTGAATCTTTGATTCTGGTGCTTAAAAAAAAAAAAGTGTGTGCTAGTTGAAAATATTCACAAATATTTTGATTTTAATTTGACATTGTATTTCATGATTTTATGTATATATTAGTTTTTGGTTGCCCCGAGTCTTCACTGCTGCATGGGTTTTCCCTAGGTGTGGCGAGTAGGGAATCCTCTCCAGTTGTGGCACGTGGGCTTTTCATTGTGGTGGCTTCACTCATTGTGGAGCACGTGTGTGCTAGGTTCTAGGAGTGTGCTAGGCTCTAGGAGTGTGCTAGGCTCTCGGGTTTCAGTAGTTGTGGCACATGGGCTCAATAGTTGCAGCTCGTGAACTCTAGAATGTGGGTTCAGTACTTGTGCAGGGGCTTAGTGGCTCCATGGCATGTAGGATATTCCTAGATCAGAAATTGAACCCATGTCTCCTACATTAGCAAGCGGATTCTTTACCACTGAGCTGCCAGGGAAGCCCCAACTTTGTGTTCTAATTGAAACTATTCACAGATGTTTTGATTTTAATTTGACACTGTATATTTTATAACTGAGTGCAGAGAGAAGGAGTTCAAGAAAAGAAATACATCCTAAAGGTATCTAAAGCTAATGTCAGTATGGGACATGTGATGCTGCAGAGTCCAGCCACACAAACATCTTAAAAGACAAAAGTTTAGCTCATGCTATATGTTTCTCCCCAGTTGGCCAGGAGCTCTGCCCATCAGAGTCATTCAGTGTTCCAGGCTGGCATATGGGCCACCATTTCTACCATGGGTACTCCAGCCAGCATCTTCAACACTGCTGGCCTCAGTCCAGGGATGCGTGAACTCGAGAGCAATGTTTTTCAAACTGTAATCTGAATGAGTTCACCTGGGGATCTTGTGCAAATGCCAGTTTTAATTCAGTGCATCTAAGCAGGGTCTGAGAATTGAGGTGGTCTAAGAAGAGCTCACAGAGAAGGCAATGGCACCCCACTCCAGTACTCTTGCCTGGAAAATCCCATGGACGGAGGAGCCTGGTAGGCTACAGTCCATGGGGTCACTAAGAGTAGGATAGGACTGAGTGACGTCACTTTCACTTTTCACTTTCACGCATTGGAGAAGGAAATGGCAACCCACTCCAGTGTTCTTGCCTGGAGAATCCCAGGGACGGGGGGAGCCTGGTGGGAGGCCGTCTATGGGGTCGCACAGAGTCAGACACGACTGAAGTGACTTAGCAGCAGCAGCAGCAGCAAGAAGAGCTCAGACAATACTCCTGCTGCTGCTGATCCAGCCACCATTTCTTCAGCAGCAGACATTGAACTAACCAGGCAATGATATGTTCAGGCCCAGAAGTGCAGTTTCATTAGGCACATGGATCCTCCCAGCCACAAGGGAGCTAGAAGTACAAGCCCATCACACCCCCAGATGCGAGAACTGAGAATATTTGCTGAAATCCAGAAACCTTCATATGGTTATTTACCTGGCACAGAAGTAAAGTGAATACTTTTTCACAGTTTGTAAGCTCAACTGGTCAATCTGTTAAAATGTTCATTTAAAAAAAAAAAAAAACTGGGCAGGAATTCTTAATACTAGGCTATATATCAGATTTAGTCATGGGGATTTCATATTTTTAAAACACAACTCACATACATCTGATAATACTGGGGTAAATGTGGAGTAGGGCTTGGATATTTTACATTTTTATTTTCATAAACTGCTCTGGTAAATTTTTGAGGCATGATTGAAAAACACTGAAACACTAAGCATTTTTTGAAGGTGTAAAAGTACAATATGAAGAATGCTTCTGATCATTGATATCCCCCCTTACAGATCAATGAAACATACTATAAAATCTGCCGTATTTTAATTGTAATTGAATATTAATGTATGTCTATGACAACAGAAACATTTCAATCCTCTCCAGTTGTGGCACGTGGGCTTTTCATTGTGGTGGCTTCACTCATTGTGGAGCACGTGTGTGCTAGGTTCTAGGAGTGTGCTAGGCTCTAGGAGTGTGCTAGGCTCTCGGGTTTCAGTAGTTGTGGCACATGGGCTCAATAGTTGCAGCTCGTGAACTCTAGAATGTGGGTTCAGTACTTGTGCAGGGGCTTAGTGGCTCCATGGCATGTAGGATATTCCTAGATCAGAAATTGAACCCATGTCTCCTACATTAGCAAGCGGATTCTTTACCACTGAGCTGCCAGGGAAGCCCCAACTTTGTGTTCTAATTGAAACTATTCACAGATGTTTTGATTTTAATTTGACACTGTATATTTTATAACTGAGTGCAGAGAGAAGGAGTTCAAGAAAAGAAATACATCCTAAAGGTATCTAAAGCTACTGTCAGTATGGGACATGTGATGCTGCAGAGTCCAGCCACACAAACATCTTAAAAGACAAAAGTTTAGCTCATGCTATATGTTTCTCCCCAGTTGGCCAGGAGCTCTGCCCATCAGAGTCATTCAGTGTTCCAGGCTGGCATATGGGCCACCATTTCTACCATGGGTACTCCAGCCAGCATCTTCAACACTGCTGGCCTCAGTCCAGGGATGCGTGAACTCGAGAGCAATGTTTTTCAAACTGTAATCTGAATGAGTTCACCTGGGGATCTTGTGCAAATGCCAGTTTTAATTCAGTGCATCTAAGCAGGGTCTGAGAATTGAGGTGGTCTAAGAAGAGCTCACAGAGAAGGCAATGGCACCCCACTCCAGTACTCTTGCCTGGAAAATCCCATGGACGGAGGAGCCTGGTAGGCTACAGTCCATGGGGTCACTAAGAGTAGGATAGGACTGAGTGACGTCACTTTCACTTTTCACTTTCACGCATTGGAGAAGAAAATGGCAACCCACTCCAGTGTTCTTGCCTGGAGAATCCCAGGGACGGGGGAGCCTGGTGGGAGGCCGTCTATGGGGTCGCACAGAGTCAGACACGACTGAAGTGACTTAGCAGCAGCAGCAGCAGCAAGAAGAGCTCAGACAATACTCCTGCTGCTGCTGATCCAGCCACCATTTCTTCAGCAGCAGACATTGAACTAACCAGGCAATGATATGTTCAGGCCCAGAAGTGCAGTTTCATTAGGCACATGGATCCTCCCAGCCACAAGGGAGCTAGAAGTACAAGCCCATCACACCCCCAGATGCGAGAACTGAGAATATTTGCTGAAATCCAGAAACCTTCATATGGTTATTTACCTGGCACAGAAGTAAAGTGAATACTTTTTCACAGTTTGTAAGCTCAACTGGTCAATCTGTTAAAATGTTCATTTAAAAAAAAAAAAAAAACTGGGCAGGAATTCTTAATACTAGGCTATATATCAGATTTAGTCATGGGGATTTCATATTTTTAAAACACAACTCACATACATCTGATAATACTGGGGTAAATGTGGAGTAGGGCTTGGATATTTTACATTTTTATTTTCATAAACTGCTCTGGTAAATTTTTGAGGCATGATTGAAAAACACTGAAACACTAAGCACTTTTTGAAGGTGTAAAAGTACAATATGAAGAATGCTTCTGATCATTGATATCCCCCCTTACAGATCAATGAAACATACTATAAAATCTGCCATATTTTAATTGTAATTGAATATTAATGTATGTCTATGACAACAGAAACATTTCTTTAATTTTTCCTCAATTAAAAAAAAGTCTTACTTTTTTTTTTCTGTTTTAATTACTGCTAGTAAAATTGTTCCATTTACAGAGTCACTCATATCACAGTATTCAAATTGCTCCAATATGAAAATGTGTTACCCTAAATGCTGATATATTTAAGTTTGTGAGATGGTTGGAAGAAAGAAAGGTTGTTGAGCAAAGATGGAAGGAAGGCAGTGGAGGAAGAGGGGGAGGGAAGGAAAGAGGATGGGAGGAAGGAAGGAAGGAAGGAAGGAGAGAAATGGAAGGAACGGACATGTGGCCCAGAACCACAGCACTTGAGGAAAGACACTGAGCACAAACACTGGGATCAGCAAACAGAAAACTCAATCTCAGATTCAAGTTTTAATGGTTTATAAGAATCGTTAGAGTGAATCTCCTTGTGCAAGTTACTTAGCCTCTCTAAACTCAGTTTTCTAATATCTAAAATGAAGAATGTAACTACTTCACAGACTGTTGTTAATTAAGCTAAGTGAGAAAAAATGCAAATCTCTTAGTATGGAGGTTGACACGTAGTTATCCATCAAAATGTATATTGTTTTTGTTAGTGTGATAGGGAGGGTCTGGCTTTTGCTTATCATCTGTTGCTATGATGGCACAGGTAATAGAAAAATACCAATCTCCCTAATTTTCTTTGGAGTCATATAGAATATATACAAAGGATTTACTGTCATCCCTTGGTGTCTCTGAGTGATTGGTTCCAAAACCTGCAGATGCTCAAGTCCTTTACATAAATGGCATAGCACCATGAATACAGTTGGCTCTCCATATCCACAGATTTCCCATCCTGTGCATGCTGTCTCTTCAGTCATGTCTGACTCTTTGTGACCCCATGGACTGTAGCCCACCAGACTCCTCTGTCCCTGGGATTCTCCAGGCAAGAATACTAGAGTGGATTGCCATGCCCCCTTCCAGGAGATCTTCCCAACCCAGGGATCAAACCCGAGTCTCTTATGTCTCCTGTATTCGCAGGTGGTTTGTTTACCACTAGCACCACCTTTGGATTCAACCAATTTCAGACTAAAGTTCCACAGTTGAGAATCTGCAGTTGGTCTAATGCATACACACAGAATCTAGAAAGATGGTACTGAAGAACTTATTTACAGGGCAACAATGGAGAAACAGACATAGAAAATAGACTTATGAACATGGGGAGAGGGGAAGAGAGGGTGAGACATATGGAGAGAGTAACACGGAAACTTATACTACCATATGTAAAATAGATAGCCAATGGGAATTTGCTGTATGGCTTAGGAAACTCAAACAGGGGCTCTGTATCAACCTAGAGGGGTGTGATGGGGAGGGAGGTGGGAGGGAGGTTCAAAAGCGAGGAGATATATGTATACCTATGGCTGATTCATGTTAAAGTTTGACAGAAAACAACAAAATTCTGTAAAGCAATTATCCTTCAATAAAAAATAATTTTTAAAAAAGGAAAATCTGCAGTTGGTTGAATCTGCAGATATGAAATTTAGGATACAGAGGGACAATGGCATAGTTTCTTTTAGTAGTCTTTATCATTGAATTCTGGTGATGTTTGAGGTTAAAGATTGCTATTAACATGTATAAAATTTTTGAAACGTAGGTTAGTTTTGTTGCACTTCCCAACATGATGATTTGGATGAAGGCCATACAAAATAAACAAACAAAAAAATGGTGTAAAAGTGGGAAATTATGTGATGAGGAGATCTATTTCATCTCTGACATGGTGGTCAGGAAAATGGGCTCTTAAATCTTGATGACAGACATCAGCCACTTCCTAGTTACATGGGCAAAGTCAAGAAACTTTCCTTATCTAAGTAAGGCTTTCATGTTCCATACAGTGGGTATGAAAGTATGACTACCATAGAGATGTTGTTATGTTGTTATTTCCCTCAGTATTGGCTGAGGGGAGGAAAAAAGAGAGCGAGATTGAGAACGGTTCTGCATAATATCATATGGGTTTTGAGCCAGGTTGTGACTGGTGTGTTAGTTGTTCAGTTGTGTCCAACTCTTTGTG
The DNA here is from genome assembly GCA_006410675.1 of Oreotragus oreotragus. Lineage (NCBI taxonomy): Eukaryota > Metazoa > Chordata > Mammalia > Artiodactyla > Bovidae > Oreotragus > Oreotragus oreotragus. The sequence goes on from SJYX01000305.1 coordinate 604,515, forward strand.
ACCCCATGGTGTGTCCATGGAATTCTCCAGGCAAAAATACTGGAGTGGGTATTCTATAGGGATCTTCCTTCTACAGGGAACTTCTACAGAGATCTTCCTGACCCAGGGATCAAACCCTGGCCTCCTGCCTTACAGGCAGATGTTTTACCATCTGATCCACCAAAGCAGCACCCCTCAACTTGATTAAATTTTAAATGAGCTTCTTTTTATTCTAGCCCCTGACTTCCCTTTTCATAGAGCATTTACATTAGAAAGCCTCACATTGTAAATTATTTTGAGGGAGCAACTCATGGCAAACCAGTACCTCTGTTAAAACAATTAGAAAAACAGGATACAGTTTTTTAAAATGTGACTGGAAAGGTCAGATGACTAGAATTTAGACAAAAATCACCAGACACATCACATGAAAGAGGAGAGAAGTGGACAATAGAAACTATTGTGGGCTGAATTGTGTTCCCCCAAATTTATATGTTAAAACCCTGACTCCCAATTTTGTGACTGTGTTTGGACATAGGGCCAAAGGAGCCCATAAAGGTTAGTTGAGGTCATGAAGGTGGGCCCTTGATCCCACAGGGTTTTGATCCCACAGGGTTGTGTTCTTATAGAAAGAGATACCGAAGAGCTTGCTCTCTCTGAGCTGTGTAAGGGCACAAAGAAGGCGCCATCTATAAGTTGGAGCGAGAGCACACATCAGGAATCCAGTCAATGGGCACCTTAATTGTAGACTGCCCAGACTGCAGAACCATGAGAAATACATTTTTGTTGTTGCAACAGTCCGGTCTGTGGTATTTTGTTATAACAGCTTGAATAGACTAATACAGAAGCACAGAAAAACATCTATTTCTGCTTTATTGACTAAGCCAAAGCCTTTGACTGTGTGGATCACAATAAACTGTGGAAAATTCTGAAAGAGATGGGAATACCAGACCACCTGACCTGCCTCTTGAGAAGCCTATATGCAGGTCAGGAAGCAACAGTTAGAACAGGACATGGAACAACAGACTGGTTCCAAATAGGAAAAGGAGTACATCAAAGCTGTATATTGTCACTCTGCTTATTTAACTTATATGCAGAGTACATCATNTGGACTGTGAAGAAAGCTGAATGCCTAAGAATTGATGCTTTTGATCTGTGGTGTTGGAAAAGACTCTTGAGAGTCCCTTGGACTGCAAGGAGATAAAACCAGTCCATTCTAAAGGAGATAAGTCCTGAGTGTTCATTGGAAGGACTGATGTTAAAGCTGAAACTCCAGTACTTTGGCCACCTCATGCAAAGACTTGACTCATTGGAAAAGACTCTGACGCTGGGAGGGACTGGGGGCAGGAGAAGGGGACGACAGAGGATGAGATGGTTGGATGGCATCACCGGCTCGATGGCATGAGTTTGGGTAGACTCTGGGAGTTGGTGATGGACAGGGAGGCTTGGCATGCTGCAATTCATGGGGTCGCAAAGAGTCGGACATGACTTAGCGACTGAACTGAACCCACAAATAATTCAGTTTTACTTTTGATTCACAGTTTAGTATCAACAGTAGACTACAGAGTACTACAGAAATCTTGTTCAGATCCCAAGAGCTTTTGGTATATCATCCTTGATGACATATTTTACATATCCCAGCTGCTTCAGCCTAGTCAAACTTTGATATCAGGCTCTTCAATAACATGGCAGTATTATCCTTGAGTTTCTTTTGTTTGCACTGCAGTCTGGAAATGTTTTTAAGAGGAAAGCTAGAAACTCATAGGGACTTTATTTGTTTCCCTTTTCTCAGGAATTGAAGCCCCACACTACTTGTCTCAATCTAAAAACAGTTGTTTCATTAATGTGACCAGTGTTTAAGTTGTTTACTCTAGGAACACAACTTCTATATTCCTTCATGGTCAGAAGATATTTACTCCCTATTTGTGTTAAAGACTTTTATCAAACCATAAGTAGTAATTTTAAAAATATGATAAAACATGTCTACAGAATATCTCCAGTAAAAATAATTAGACACTATGGTTATCATTTCCCAGTATGTTCAAATATTGAATCATTATGTTGTATACTGAAATTAACATGTCAGTTGCATTCAAAGTTTTTAAAAGTCATCTTGATGATATAATATTGAAGAGATTGAGAAAGAGAGAAGGACAAAGATTCCTTCTATAATTGTTTAAATCAATATCGTTTGGAAGTTCTTGCTGGTCCAAAAGACAAGAAAAGAAAATAAATTCAAGCACCTAGGAAGAATACTAAGGAAAGAGATACAAGACTTCCACATAGAAAGTGACAGAACGATTCTGACAAAGAAACATTTTAAGACCTTTATAAATAGATGGAATATACTGTATTTGTAGATTAGAAAACTCAGAATTTAAAAAATAGTGGTTTTCCTAAATTAATATGTAATAGATTTAATGTATTAATGTATTCCTAACTATAACACTATCAATTACTTGACAAGAATTGCAGGGAAAATCTAGATGAAGGAAAAAGTTGGAAGACTTACCACACCAGACATTCAGATTTATTATAAAGTTATAGTAATTGTGACAGTGTGGTATTTGGTACACGAAACCACACAACAGAATGGAAAGTTCAGAAACAGAAGCACATATATACAGTCTCCTCCAATTCAGGTGGAGAAAAAATAGTTGTTTCCCCTTCAGAAATCTAAGTATCTGGAAATACATATACATTGTTACTCAGAAATTCCCTGGTTAAGTATATACTTGACAGCAATGTATCCAAAGTGCCCCCAAACACATGGACAAAAATGTTTATACTAATGTTATCCATAACAGCAAAAAAAAAGAAAAAATTAGGAGCAGATTGAATGGTTATCTTTAGTAAAATGTATAAAAATTGAAGTATATTTATCAAAAAATACTAAATTCATAAAAGGGAATACATTACTGATATATGAACAATATGAATATGACTCATCGGTATATGCTAAGCAAAATAAGCCAGTCACAAAATAATACACAATGAATGGTAACATTTATATGTAATTCAGAGATAGGCGACACTAATTTGTGTTGATGGAAAGCAGAGGCACAGTTACTTTTGGCTTCTGGGCACAGGTGATGTTCTATACCTTCTTTATTTAAGTGACAGGTATAGAAAAGTGTTCATGGTCCTAGAAACTTATCAAAACATCTATACTTATAATTTGTATACCTTTCTGTATGTAGATTATAAATTTCTGTGTGTATTAGATTTAGTAAAGTTTATGCAAGCACAAATAAATATTACTCCAAAGATATTAGAATAAATAACACCTATACATAGATCCCTATACTATTCAGCAGGATATGTAAGCTATTAGAAAATTACAAGTACGTATCTGCTATAGTTGAGAATAGAAGATTGGTTCTACCTCAGTGGGGCTGGATGGAATTGAGGACTGAATAAAGCCTTTTGAGAGGTGATGAAATGTGAGATGGAACTGAAAAGCAGATGATTGACAGTCAAAATGAGGAGCAGCAGGTCATTCTAGCAGGAGAAATAATATTTCGTCCTCAAAACTGGTTAGATATGTAAGAAGAGTTGAAAGCAGTTTTATTTATTTTGATTATAATCAATAATGTGAAATTAGGTAGGAGAGGAATATTACGGTTAGATTTTTGAATGATTTCAAATAACAGAGTAAGGAATTTGGACATCTGAAGACACCTGGGAGCCATTTAGCATTTATGAGCAGAAGAAAGTCCTGATCAAAATTATGCTCCAGAAAAATAAATCCATTGACCTCAAGATTATTGGAAGGAGAAGAGAATTGATGTAGCAAGAAAACATAAATGGATATTACAAAAATCTAATTCATTTTCATTTAGCAAACATTTATTAAAGGTCTATTGACTAACTTAGGCAAAAATTAGTGAACCTCTCAATTAGATCACTCAAGTGGGAGGGTAAGTGTCATACATGACATTGTTGTTAAAGAACAATTTGAAAAATTGTTGAATATAACCAATAAAAATTTATAGCAATATATGAGTTAAGAGTATATTTGGCTGCCTTAAACTAAAATCTCAATTAATAGTGTCCTAGGAAACCCACACCAGTATTCTTGCCTGAAACATCTCATGAACAGAGGAGCCTGGTGGGGAATGTCATTTGTATGTGGAATCTTAAAAAGCCAAACTCAGTGAAACAGAGTGAAGTGGTGGTTACCGGGGGATGAAGAATGGAGGAAATGGGGAGATGTTAGTCAAACGGTGCAAACTTGCAGTTTATGAGATGAGAACGTTCTGAGGATTTAGTGTACAGCATCATGATTATAGCTAATCACACTGTTTTATATACTTCAAAGTTGTTAAGAGAGACCTTTAATATTCTCATTATAAAAAACAAATGGTAATTACGTATGTGATTGAGGTGTTAGCTAACTCTATGGTAGAAATCATTTGAAAGTACATATGTATCAAATCAACTCATACACTTTAAATTTGCAGAATGTTTTATGTCTATTTTATGTCAATTAAGCTGGAAATAATTAGGATCTTGTTATCAAGTAAAAAGTGGAAAATTGATAATGGTCCTAACAGTTTTTCACAAATGGAACACCAAAAAGTATATATGAGGGATAGTGACTGCTCTTAAAGAGTGTATGACAACATTGAGAACTCTGTATGTGCCCGTACGAAATAACTACATTTAATATGAAATTGAGGCTTCCCACCTAATGTGTGAGATATATTTTCCATTTGTTTGCTTATTTTTAATTAAGTTGACCATAAAAAATTATCTTTGATCAGATACCATGCAAAACTTAGTATGAAACTGGACAATAAATCATTAAAAAGATAATGACCTAATGAGATAACTTATGTGGCATGTGTTCTGCATTTCATGACAGTTTAGCCAAATAGGATTAGTAAAAAAGAAACTAGGAGTAACCGTCCCACTACTGAAAACATTAAGGATTATTATGAACCTTTTTTTTTCTGAGAAATATTAATAGCAAGAAGCTGAGGTAAGTTGCGATCTAAATAAGAGTAACTTCTTATAGACTAAGGAAGCAGTTCAGATTAAGTTTTCAGGTGTAATACATTTTGCTTTCTTTCCCTTGGCCTTCATTGCCTAAATCCAATTATTTTACATTTGTGTTAATGGTCGTGTGGTTTTAGTATGGCTACGTCTTAATTGCCACGTTTCTGTGGCTTAAGTGCATTTTTCCTTAAAGTAGGGGCTCAGTCTGCCCCAGTTTGTACTATATTTCTGTGGCACATGGAAGGTAATCAACAAATATTTATTGAATAGATAAATATGTGAGATAACAATAATAATAAGGGATACTGCGTTTTCCCCAGTAGTGGTAAAGACATCAATATGTTACTATTTCACATATGGACATTTTTGCTGTCAACCCTAAGAGTTTCAGTAGGCATTTAATGTTAGTCATGTATGTCTCTTTTTCATCTGATGTTCCGAGTCACTCAGTAGAGTACATGCTACATCTTGGGTTAATACTTCTCATTTTGTTATTCTTTAGTTGCTAGGTCATGTCTGACTTTTTGCAGCCCCATGGATTGTAGTCCTCCAGGCTCCTCTGTCCATGGGATTTCCCAGGCCAGAATACTGGAGTGGATTGCCATTTCCTTCTTCAGGGGAATCTGCCTGACCCAACAGCTGGCTCAGTGGTAAATAATCCACCTGCCAATTGTTCCCATGAACAGAGGCATTTCTGAGGACAGTTAGAATATTATTACAACGGCATATTATTTCAGATTCCCTCAGTGTCAAAATAGACTTTATTGAACTAGAGAAATAAAATATTAACATATCCATGCAGCTACTTTTCCTAAGTATTAGATGCTCCAGGCAGCCTTTAGGAAATGCTGGGTCATAGCTAATTCATAGTTTGTTCTAAAATTAGTACCTAAATAGTCCAGTATTCTTGGCTGGAGAATCCCAGGGACAGAGGAGCCTAGTGGGCTGCCGTCTATGGGGTCACACAGAGTCGGACATGACTGAAGCGACTTAGCAGCAGCAGCAGCAGGAGGAGGCAATGGCACCCCACTCCAGTACTCTTGCCTGAAAAATCCCATGGGTGGAGGAGCCTGGTGGGCTGCAGTCCATGGGGGCGCAAAGAGTCATACACGACTGAGCGACTTCATTTTCGCTTTTCACTTTCATGCATTGGAGAAGGAAATGGCAACCCATTCCAGTGTTCTTGCCTGGAGAATCCCAGGGACGAGGGAGCCTGGTGGGCTGCCGTCTGTGGGGTCACACAGAGTCGGAGACGACTGAAGTGACTTAGCAGCAGCAGCAGTGTTGTATTGTTGATCATAAAGGGATCCATGTGCTTCCAAAATCATCTGAATAAGAAGTTGCACTCAGCATTATGGTGCCAATATTGAGGAGGCTGACTTTCTCCTTCTTGCCTAGACATATAACATTCACCCTTCTTTACAGAGACAGCCCATAAGGATATTTGCAACCTTGTGGCTCAATTGGTAAAGAATCTACCTGCAATGCAGAAGACCTGGGTTCAATCCCTGGGTTGGGAAGATCTCCTGGAGAAGGGAAAGGCTACCCACTCCAGTATTCTGGCCTAGAGAATTCCATGGACAGTCCATGGGGTCGCAAATAATCAGACACAACTGAGTGACTTTCACTTTCACTTTCCAGTGTTTCTCTACAATAGAGCATTGAATCTACTAAAATATTTGAAAAATAAACAAATTGAAATGTCAGATTTCTGTACAGCATTTTATGGAAAAGGCTATTTGGGCATAAACAACTTTAATGATGGATGGTCACTGCCCCGTTAGCTTGACCACGGGAGAGCTCAACTGCAGTGCCTGGATACCATAACTTTGCATGCCTAAGTTTCATACAGTCTTCAGTGTATTATATTAAACTTTTAAGTATAACATATCTCACCATTTTTCTAATGGATTGGGAAAGTGATGTTTGGTTAATGGAAAGAGAATTGATGACTGTAATTCTGAAAGTTTGATCCCAGGTGTAAGTTGAATAAGTATGCTTCTGATAGAAGAAATAGGAAGGGAAGGAAGGAAAGTTTAGGCCATTTCAGGATTTCTAATTTGCAATGCAGTATGAAATTCTTCTTAAAGAATTATTTCAGAGGGTGTGATGAATTGAGAGTATAGCATTGACATATATATATATATACTACCATGTGTGAAATAAATAGCTAGTGAGAAGCTGCTGTGTAACAAAGGGAGCTCAGCTCAGTGTTCAGTGATGACCTAAAGGAGTGAGATGGGGGAGTGGGAGGCAGGGTCAAGAGGGAGGGGATATAGATATGTATATATATATATATATACACATATATACACATATATATATATACCCGATTTGGGCTTCCCAGGTAGCCCAGTGGGTAAAGAATCCACCTGTAATGCAGGAGATCTTGGTTNTTTTTTTTTCTGAGAAATATTAATAGCAAGAAGCTGAGGTAAGTTGCGATCTAAATAAGAGTAACTTCTTATAGACTAAGGAAGCAGTTCAGATTAAGTTTTCAGGTGTAATACATTTTGCTTTCTTTCCCTTGGCCTTCATTGCCTAAATCCAATTATTTTACATTTGTGTTAATGGTCGTGTGGTTTTAGTATGGCTACGTCTTAATTGCCACGTTTCTGTGGCTTAAGTGCATTTTTCCTTAAAGTAGGGGCTCAGTCTGCCCCAGTTTGTACTATATTTCTGTGGCACATGGAAGGTAATCAACAAATATTTATTGAATAGATAAATATGTGAGATAACAATAATAATAAGGGATACTGCGTTTTCCCCAGTAGTGGTAAAGACATCAATATGTTACTATTTCACATATGGACATTTTTGCTGTCAACCCTAAGAGTTTCAGTAGGCATTTAATGTTAGTCATGTATGTCTCTTTTTCATCTGATGTTCCGAGTCACTCAGTAGAGTACATGCTACATCTTGGGTTAATACTTCTCATTTTGTTATTCTTTAGTTGCTAGGTCATGTCTGACTTTTTGCAGCCCCATGGATTGTAGTCCTCCAGGCTCCTCTGTCCATGGGATTTCCCAGGCCAGAATACTGGAGTGGATTGCCATTTCCTTCTTCAGGGGAATCTGCCTGACCCAACAGCTGGCTCAGTGGTAAATAATCCACCTGCCAATTGTTCCCATGAACAGAGGCATTTCTGAGGACAGTTAGAATATTATTACAACGGCATATTATTTCAGATTCCCTCAGTGTCAAAATAGACTTTATTGAACTAGAGAAATAAAATATTAACATATCCATGCAGCTACTTTTCCTAAGTATTAGATGCTCCAGGCAGCCTTTAGGAAATGCTGGGTCATAGCTAATTCATAGTTTGTTCTAAAATTGGTACCTAAATAGTCCAGTATTCTTGGCTGGAGAATCCCAGGGACAGAGGAGCCTAGTGGGCTGCCGTCTATGGGGTCACACAGAGTCGGACATGACTGAAGCGACTTAGCAGCAGCAGCAGCAGGAGGAGGCAATGGCACCCCACTCCAGTACTCTTGCCTGAAAAATCCCATGGGTGGAGGAGCCTGGTGGGCTGCAGTCCATGGGGGCGCAAAGAGTCATACACGACTGAGCGACTTCATTTTCGCTTTTCACTTTCATGCATTGGAGAAGGAAATGGCAACCCATTCCAGTGTTCTTGCCTGGAGAATCCCAGGGACGAGGGAGCCTGGTGGGCTGCCGTCTGTGGGGTCACACAGAGTCGGAGACGACTGAAGTGACTTAGCAGCAGCAGCAGTGTTGTATTGTTGATCATAAAGGGATCCATGTGCTTCCAAAATCATCTGAATAAGAAGTTGCACTCAGCATTATGGTGCCAATATTGAGGAGGCTGACTTTCTCCTTCTTGCCTAGACATATAACATTCACCCTTCTTTACAGAGACAGCCCATAAGGATATTTGCAACCTTGTGGCTCAATTGGTAAAGAATCTACCTGCAATGCAGTAGACCTGGGTTCAATCCCTGGGTTGGGAAGATCTCCTGGAGAAGGGAAAGGCTACCCACTCCAGTATTCTGGCCTAGAGAATTCCATGGACAGTCCATGGGATTGCACTCAGCATTATGGTGCCAATATTGAGGAGGCTGACTTTCTCCTTCTTGCCTAGACATATAACATTCACCCTTCTTTACAGAGACAGCCCATAAGGATATTTGCAACCTTGTGGCTCAATTGGTAAAGAATCTACCTGCAATGCAGTAGACCTGGGTTCAATCCCTGGGTTGGGAAGATCTCCTGGAGAAGGGAAAGGCTACCCACTCCAGTATTCTGGCCAAGAGAATTCCATGGACAGTCCATGGGGTCGCAAATAATCAGACACAACTGAGTGACTTTCACTTTCACTTTCCAGTGTTTCTCTACAATAGAGCATTGAATCTACTAAAATATTTGAAAAATAAACAAATTGAAATGTCAGATTTCTGTACAGCATTTTATGGAAAAGGCTATTTGGGCATAAACAACTTTAATGATGGATGGTCACTGCCCCGTTAGCTTGACCACGGGAGAGCTCAACTGCAGTGCCTGGATACCATAACTTTGCATGCCTAAGTTTCATACAGTCTTCAGTGTATTATATTAAACTTTTAAGTATAACATATCTCACCATTTTTCTAATGGATTGGGAAAGTGATGTTTGGTTAATGGAAAGAGAATTGATGACTGTAATTCTGAAAGTTTGATCCCAGGTGTAAGTTGAATAAGTATGCTTCTGATAGAAGAAATAGGAAAGGAAGGAAGGAAAGTTTAGGCCATTTCAGGATTTCTAATTTGCAATGCAGTATGAAATTCTTCTTAAAGAATTATTTCAGAGGGTGTGATGAATTGAGAGTATAGCATTGACATATATATATATATACTACCATGTGTGAAATAAATAGCTAGTGAGAAGCTGCTGTGTAACAAAGGGAGCTCAGCTCAGTGTTCAGTGATGACCTAAAGGAGTGAGATGGGGGAGTGGGAGGCAGGGTCAAGAGGGAGGGGATATAGATATGTATATATATATATATATACACATATATACACATATATATATATACCCGATTTGGGCTTCCCAGGTAGCCCAGTGGGTAAAGAATCCACCTGTAATGCAGGAGATCTTGGTTCAACCCCAGTGCCCACAAGATCCCCTAGAGGAGGGCATGGCAACCCACTTCAGTATTCTTGCCTGGAGAATTCCATGGACAGAGGAGCCTGACAGGCTACAGTCCATAGAACTGCAAAGAGTCAGACACGACTGCAGTGACTGGGCATACACGCACACATAGCTGATTCACGAGTAGTATAGCAGAAACTAACACAACATTGTAAAACAATTATACTCCAATTAAAATTTAAAAAAACAAAACCCAATTATTTCAAACCTGAATTAAACAGAAGTAGAAGAACATATGCACCAGATCCTAAGCAATGCATTTAGTGAAAAACAGTCATTGAAAAGGAGTTGTGGGCAGACGGGAAAGATCCAGGCAGTTCAACTAATCCGACTATCCCAACTTGGTCCTGCTTTCCTCTATTTCCTTCATTTGTCTTCAGATCTCTGGCTTCATATTCCATTTCCAATCCTGAACTTGTATCCCTTTACCTGACAGCCAATTTAACATTTCTGGCCATCCAGACCTTGTCTCAACATTATGCTCTTTTTATGTGTGTCTAATTCAGACCGTCTAAGGTGAATATGGACACATAATATTTATCTTTCATCTTTTTGGAGGAAAAAAACACAGTAGTTAAGAATACCTCTACTGGCAGGCCATATTTACTCCAAAATAACACTTTATTAGGGCTGTAAACAATGCAGTTAATCATACGCTACTTTTTATGGTATGCAAATACATATAGCTAAAAAAGAGATTACTTAGAGCACTAGCTATGAATCACACAGTGCCTCTGTGATATACTTCAGAATATACCAAGAAAGAGAGTGGGATGTTTCTGAAATAAGTTATATTTGCTAATATGTTTTGAATTGAGGTTTCCGGGTGGCTCAATGGTAAAGACTCAGCCTGCCAATGCAGGAGATACAGGTTCAATCCCTGGGCTGAGAATATCTTCTGGAAAAGGAAATGACAACCCACTCCAGTATTCTTGCCTAGGAAATCTTATGGACAGAGGAGCCTGGCAGCCTATAATCCATGAGACCATGAAAGAGTCAGATATGAATTAGTGACTAAATGATGAGAACAATGTATTGAATACTTATTATGTATCAGGGATTGCCCTACACTCTTGTAGGAAATGCTAAAGCAATAAATGTATCTAGAACACTGAATTTCTGATAGGTCCCTAGTCTCAAATTAATTATGATTAATTATGAATAACTGCTACTTAAATTTACACATTTCAATATTGTAAAACAGTTCTGAAATGTGAGGTTTCACAGCATGGTATTTGGCTTTTTCTGTTCACCTGAGGTAAAAATTATAGGAGGAAAACAATTTTCACTTGAATTTCCTGGTTAGAAAGTGGCATTTGGTAATGCTCAGGGTGGCTCTTCTGAGTAGTAAAGATAATATAAATAGCCCAAACACATTACATGGTAAAGAACTCATTTGCATGTTATTTAGATCCAATTCCTTTTCACATGTTTCTCTTCTCTGAAATTTTTTTTTTCCTTTGTTCTCCATCTCGAGACCTCCATTCATTCTTTGAGACCTAGCAGCTAAGGTGACAGGAGAGTACTGAGGTACTCTCTAGGACTTACAGACTAGACCACCTGCTCTTAAATATTGAACTTATAGAATTCACCCACAGGGCTTGTTAAGAGAGATAGCTGGTCTTACCCCTGGTGCTGCTGAATCAGTAGGTCTGAAGTGGGGCCACAAACCTACTTTGTTAACAAATTCCTAGGTCATGTAAGCTCATTTGGATATCACAGATTGAGACTCCTTGAACCATGACAACATAAAGAAAGGAAAAATGCAAAGAATATTCTTCTTCTGTTAGGTCTATTGATTGGTCTTCTTCAGTTGAATAATGTATACTTACATGTGTGTGTTAAATTGCTTGATTGTATTATCAAGATAAATAATGTATATCCTCTCACTGATCTCTTTCCTGAACTCCAGACGTACATAATTTATCTCTCCACTTGACTAATAAACACCTTAAACTTAACATATCCAAAAGTAAACACACAATTTCTACCATCCCTCTGATCCTAGACTGAGCATTGCTCTGAATTTCTGACAGATACTAAAAGCAAGTCCCAAAGATTCACATATTTTATTGGTAACTTAACTGTGTCCCAGAATAAAAAAATGCTTAGGAATATTCACAGAGACATAAAAATATCCAGGCCCAGTGAAGAGAAGTTTGTTTGGTAACTAATTAGAAATTGCCAGGCTTACAAAGCAGCAGGAAAACACAAGATTCAATCACGAAAATAATTAGTTAAAACTGACTATGAGCTATCACATATGTTAGAATTAATAGATGACAATTTAAGGCATTATTTACAACTGTATTCTATGTATTTATACAAGTAGATAGAAATAAAAAGACATTTAAAACTTCTAGAAATGAAATTACAGTGTGTGGGATACACTGGGTAGAATTAACAGAAGGTTACCCATGGTAGAAGAATAGGATCGTTAACTTGGTTGCTGCTGCTGCTGCTAAGTCACTTCAGTCGTGTCCAACTCTGTGCGACCCCATAGACAGCAGCCCACTAGGCTCCTCTGTCCCTGGGGTTCTCCAGGCAAGAACACTGGAGTGGGTTGCCGTTTCCTTCTTCAATTCATGAAGGTGAAAAGTGAAAGTGAAGTTGCTCAGTCGTGCTCGACTCTTAGCGACCCCATGGACTGCAGCCTACCAGGCTGCTCCATCCATGGGATTTTCCAGGCAAGAGTACTGGAGTGGGGTGCCATTGCCTTCTCCGAGTTAACTTGGTTACATGGCAGAAAAAATAACTGAAAACAAAACACAGAAAATACACTAAAAAATGAGCAGAACATGAGTGAGCCATAGGACAGTTTCAGAGACCTAATACATATGTGTTTAAATTCCTGAAATGAATGAAGGAGAACAGAAAATGTATTTGGATAAAGTGATAGGGAGACTTTTAACACAGTCTCCCAGATTTCACAAACCCTGGTATATTTACACAGGGAAATGATGCTGTAGATTTCATTCTCTTGAGTATATGGCACAATTAACCTTAAAATGGGGTGATTATTCAGGTGGGTCTGACTAATCATATGAAGACCTTGAAAGAAACTTTCTCCAGAAAGAGGAAAAAAGATTTGAAGCACAGGAAAGGTTCAGTACACCACTGCTGGCTTGAAGATGGAAAAGGCCATGTGACATAGAATACAGGTAGCCTTTAGGAGGTAAAAGCGTTCCCTAGCTGACAGCCAGCAAGTAAATGAGAACTCCATCCTAAAAGCACCAATTCTACTGACAAAAGGAATAATTTGGGAAGAGGATTTTGTCCCATGAGCCTCCAGAAGAGAACTTAGGCTCTTTATAGTTAAATTAGTTATAATTTAATTTCAAGGGTATAGAGGAACTAAAACCTTCATACATTATTGGTGGGAATGTTAAATGATCCTAGCATTTTGAAAAATATTTTCATTCCTTAAGCAGTTAAACTTGTACTACTATTTGATCCAACCATACCATTCCTACGTATCAGCCCAAGATAATTAAAAGTGTATTTTATAGTAAGATTTGGTATGTTCTGGAAGCTTTATTCGTAATAGTCATAACCTATAGACAACACAGATTAGTGAAGAGATAAACAACAAACTCCATCATATCCACAGAATGGAATGATGCAAGGAATAAAATAGTAAAGAACTATTGATATGTGATACAGCCTGGGTCAGTCTTGAAGCAATCATGCTGTGTGAAAGTTAGACACAAAGAAGTGCATATTGCATGATTTAATTTGTACAAAACTCAAAAAAAGTGCTGTTCTACTCCATAATGACAGAAAACAGATCAATGGTTTTATGGAAATGGGAGTAGGACAGATACTAGCAGGAGAAAGTACTCACAAATGTGCAGAAGAGGACTTGAGAGTGATGAGTTTATTGTTTTGGTTTTGATGATAGTTTAACAGGTGTTAACATATGTTAAAATATATCAGATTGTGTACGCTGAATATATGCAGCTCATTATCTTCAGTTATACTTTAATAAAGCTGTTTTATAAATAACCTCATGTATATTGTTTAAGTAAATGCATCTATTTCATATATGGAAATATACTTTTGCATAATATCGAGACAAACCCTAACTTGCAAAAGTATAGCAGTAGACATTACTCTTCAGAACCTAGACCCCTAATCAGTTCAGTTCAATTCAGTTCAGTTGCTCAGTCATGTCTGACTCTTTGCGACCCCATGAACTGCAGCACCCCAGGCCTCTCTGTCCATCACCCACTCCTGGAGTTTACTCAAACTCATGTCCCATCCAACCATTTCATCCTCTGTCATCCCCTTCTTCTCCTGCCTTCAATCTTTCCTAGCATCGGGATCTTTTCAAATGAGTCAGTTCTTCGCATCAGGTGGCCGAAGTATTGGAGTTTCAGCTTCAGCATCAGTCCTTCCAATGAATATTCGGGACTGATTTCCTTTAGGATGGACTGGTTGGATCTCCTTGCAGCCCAAGGGACTCTCAAGAGTCTTCTCCAACACCACAATTCAAAAGCATCAATTCTTCAGTGCTCAGCTTTCTTTGTAGTCCAACTCTCACATCCATATGTGAAGTGAAGATGCTTGAGTACTTACTGAGATGAATGCAATTTTTTTCTGCAATGTAAAATTTACTCAATTTTTAAGTATTTATGATACTAGCATCTATATATATTATATTTATTATAATGTTTATTGTTCTATAACAGAATTTGAGGTGGCAGAGAAATGCGACAGTTGCTTTAGAGTGTTTCTGCTATCCACAAAACTTCATCAATAGAAAATGTTAGTAATCCCCTCATTTGACCATCCTATAGCTGTATTGAGGGGAACTAAAAATACACTGTTGTTAAAAAATGTAAGCACTAAGTTCTGAACACATCCATTTATTCAGCTATTTTTCAGCTTTTTTTTTTTTTAAACAATGATGCCAAAAGAATTAACTTGGTTACATGGCAGAAAAAATAACTGAAAACAAAACACAGAAAATACACTAAAAAATGAGCAGAACATGAGTGAGCCATAGGACAGTTTCAGAGACCTAATACATATGTGTTTAAATTCCTGAAATGAATGAAGGAGAACAGAAAATGTATTTGGATAAAGTGATAGGGAGACTTTTAACACAGTCTCCCAGATTTCACAAACCCTGGTATATTTACACAGGGAAATGATGCTGTAGATTTCATTCTCTTGAGTATATGGCACAATTAACCTTAAAATGGGGTGATTATTCAGGTGGGTCTGACTAATCATATGAAGACCTTGAAAGAAACTTTCTCCAGAAAGAGGAAAAAAGATTTGAAGCACAGGAAAGGTTCAGTACACCACTGCTGGCTTGAAGATGGAAAAGGCCATGTGACATAGAATACAGGTAGCCTTTAGGAGGTAAAAGCGTTCCCTAGCTGACAGCCAGCAAGTAAATGAGAACTCCATCCTAAAAGCACCAATTCTACTGACAAAAGGAATAATTTGGGAAGAGGATTTTGTCCCATGAGCCTCCAGAAGAGAACTTAGGCTCTTTATAGTTAAATTAGTTATAATTTAATTTCAAGGGTATAGAGGAACTAAAACCTTCATACATTATTGGTGGGAATGTTAAATGATCCTAGCATTTTGAAAAATATTTTCATTCCTTAAGCAGTTAAACTTGTACTACTATTTGATCCAACCATCCCATTCCTACGTATCAGCCCAAGATAATTAAAAGTGTATTTTATAGTAAGATTTGGTATGTTCTGGAAGCTTTATTCGTAATAGTCATAACCTATAGACAACACAGATTAGTGAAGAGATAAACAACAAACTCCATCATATCCACAGAATGGAATGATACAAGGAATAAAATAGTAAAGAACTATTGATATGTGATACAGCCTGGGTCAGTCTTGAAGCAATCATGCTGTGTGAAAGTTAGACACAAAGAAGTGCATATTGCATGATTTAATTTGTACAAAACTCAAAAAAAGTGCTGTTCTACTCCATAATGACAGAAAACAGATCAATGGTTTTATGGAAATGGGAGTAGGACAGATACTAGCAGGAGAAAGTACTCACAAATGTGCAGAAGAGGACTTGAGAGTGATGAGTTTATTGTTTTGGTTTTGATGATAGTTTAACAGGTGTTAACATATGTTAAAATATATCAGATTGTGTACGCTGAATATATGCAGCTCATTATCTTCAGTTATACTTTAATAAAGCTGTTTTATAAATAACCTCATGTATATTGTTTAAGTAAATGCATCTATTTCATATATGGAAATATACTTTTGCATAATATCGAGACAAACCCTAACTTGCAAAAGTATAGCAGTAGACATTACTCTTCAGAACCTAGACCCCTAATCAGTTCAGTTCAATTCAGTTCAGTTGCTCAGTCATGTCTGACTCTTTGCGACCCCATGAACTGCAGCACCCCAGGCCTCTCTGTCCATCACCCACTCCTGGAGTTTACTCAAACTCATGTCCCATCCAACCATTTCATCCTCTGTCATCCCCTTCTTCTCCTGCCTTCAATCTTTCCTAGCATCGGGATCTTTTCAAATGAGTCAGTTCTTCGCATCAGGTGGCCGAAGTATTGGAGTTTCAGCTTCAGCATCAGTCCTTCCAATGAATATTCGGGACTGATTTCCTTTAGGATGGACTGGTTGGATCTCCTTGCAGCCCAAGGGACTCTCAAGAGTCTTCTCCAACACCACAATTCAAAAGCATCAATTCTTCAGTGCTCAGCTTTCTTTGTAGTCCAACTCTCACATCCATATGTGAAGTGAAGATGCTTGAGTACTTACTGAGATGAATGCAATTTTTTTCTGCAATGTAAAATTTACTCAATTTTTAAGTATTTATGATACTAGCATCTATATATATTATATTTATTATAATGTTTATTGTTCTATAACAGAATTTGAGGTGGCAGAGAAATGCGACAGTTGCTTTAGAGTGTTTCTGCTATCCACAAAACTTCATCAATAGAAAATTTTAGTAATCCCCTCATTTGACCATCCTATAGCTGTATTGAGGGGAACTAAAAATACACTGTTGTTAAAAAATGTAAGCACTAAGTTCTGAACACATCCATTTATTCAGCTATTTTTCAGCTTTTTTTTTTTTTAAACAATGATGCCAAAAGATGCAATCATGCAATGTCACATTTAAAACAAAATACTCTTTTCCTTCTCTTCCTCCTATTCTTTCTTTTCCTTCTCCTATCCTTCCTTCTACTCTTTTCTAAGTGTGGCATCAAGTTTCCCTTAAATTCAAAAGAAAATTTAGTGTTTGTACTAATGGATCAAGAGACAAAGAAAGGATATAATTTTTAAAATTGAGTATAATTAATTTATAATACTGTGTTAATGGAAGATATATAGCAATGTGGGGCTTCCCTGGTGGCTCAGACAGTAAAGAATCTGCTTGCAATGCAGGAGACATGGGTTTTACCCCTGGGTCAGGAAGATCCCCTGGAGAAGAGAATGGCTACCTACTTCACTATTCTTGCATGGAGAATTCCATGGACTAAGGAACCTGGCAAGCTACAGTCCATGGGGTTGCAAAGAGTCAGACATTACTGAACTACTAATACAACACAAATGTAGCAAAGTGATTCAGTTATATATTTTTCAGATTATTTTCCATTATAGGTTATTATAAGATATTGAATATAGTTTCCTGTGTTATACAGTAAATCCTCTTTCCTTATCTATTTTTATGTATGTAGTTTGTATCTGTTAATCCCATGTTTCTAATTTACCCTCTTGTCCTCCCTTTCACCTTTGGTAAACTTGTTTGTTTTCTATTTCTATAATTCTGTTTTGCTTCACATTTAGATTTATTTGTATTATTTTTTAGCTCCCACATGTAAATGATATCATGCAATATTTGTTTTGACTTACTTAGTATGGTATTCTTTAGGTCCATCCATATTGCTGCAAATGGAAATATTTCATTCTTTCTTATGGCTGAGGAATATTCCATTGTGTACGTGTGTGTGTATAGTATGTTGTCTTAAACTGCTCACTTGTTGATGGACCCTTGAGCAGTTCCCATGTCTTGATTGCTGTATATAGTACTGCTATGAACACTGGGGTGCTTGTATCATTAAAAAAAACTTTTTATTTCTATTGGAGTTTAGCTGATGAAAAATGTTGTGATAGTTTCAGTGAAGAGACTCAGCCATACGTATACATGTATCCATTCTCCCCCAAACTTCCCTCCCATCCAGGCTGCCACATATTATAACATTTGGCAGAGTTCCATGTGCTATACCATAGGTCTTTGTTGGTTATTCATTTTAAACATTAATATAGCAGTGTGTACATGTCCATCTCAAAACTCCCTAACTATCCCTTCCCCACATCCTTTTCCCATCCCCCCACAACCATAAGTGATCTTTTTGAAGTAGGATTTTCATCTTTTCTGCATCCAGACCTAGGAGTGGGATTGTTGGATCATATGGTAATTCTATTTTTAGGTTTTTAAGTAATCTCCATACTATTTTCCATACTGGCTGTACCACCAACAGTGTAGAATGGTTCCCTTTTCTCCACACTGAGATGTTGTAATTTTAACATATGTGAATAATAATTACAAATTACCAATCAACTTTAAGCAGACTTCAAACCTACTGTGACTTTATGGCATAGATCAGCACCTATAGGGAAGACATTGGGACTAGATGAAGCTAGAAAGAGATGGACTACCGGGGGGAGGTTTCATATGGTAACCACCATACGGTCCCCAGGGCCATCATGACCATAGAGTTGAATTGGGTTGGTGTCTCTCTTATACTGACTTCATGTATATGTGTAGGTTGAAGATATGAAAGAAGATTTCCGGCCTTTTGGGGGCTGGACATTGCCAAGAACATGAGCTAATCATTTTAGCTCCAGTGGGCAGCAAAACCTGAAGCTGATCCCCAATATGATAGCTAAGGCAATATAGACAAGCATTATGGCTCCAGTGGCCTCTGAATTCTTGTAATCTCATCCATGTGTTAGGTCTACCACAACCAAATTAATTCTAAACTCTACTGACTCTGGGGCTGAAACTTTCTTCCTTGATGTACATCTGTTAAACAACTTAGAAAGACTGCTTGACCCCTCAATAAAGTCATCATGGCAAAAAATGTAATGACTATCATCAGTTGGCAGTTTGGAGAATAATAATGCAGGAGAGATGGAGAGATTACTTTTTTTCCTAATTAATTGTTCTTTTGTTCCAAAAAAAAGTATCCTTTTCTTGAAAGAAAGAAGGAAATTGTAGGAAAGGGAAACACGGAAGAAAGCAATCAAAATCTCAAGGATACAGATTTATTTCTTATTGTCACTAGTCAAAAGAATGATATACCACTTTGTGACTTTTGCTTAAGAGAGACCATTAATAAAATGAATAAAAATGAGAGTTAACACTGAAGACAGCCATGAATTAGCCACTAGACAGAGACATGTTTAAATTGCAAATTACTTTTAAAGTCATTAACCACCCCAAACTTAATAAAGTGAAATCTTCACACTATTAAAGGGAGTAACAGATGTTGTTTTTAATGTTTAATGAAAAATATTTATCTGCTGCTATAATGAAATTCTGTTTCCCTGACCCGTTTTTTTTCCCTCTTGTTAGGTTTCTTATGTTACATTAGAAAGCTCTTTTGCAGGATGATCAGTACATTGTTTTTCACAGTTACTAAGGCTCAGTCTTAAATATCGATAAATGTGATTTTTCATGGAGCTCTCCGTAATGCATATCTGTGAGACTGAAATGGAGAAATGGCATTTTTTCTGTAGCCAACATGGCAGATGAAGATCTGTAACCACAGAGAAGCATGTCTAATTAGTGCAGCTTCAAGCTAGGAGAGAGACTTTATTGGCAACTATGCGTTCTCTTGGATAATCTTTTCTTTTTCTTGGATTATTTAAAGGAGACAAATTTCTCAAACCCGTAGGCAACAGAGGGGTCACAAGCAGTAAGCAAATTCTGTATCAAAAGAATAATGGTATTTCGATGTTGGGGGAAAAAGACCCTCATAGCTATGAGGATTTTCCTCCATAGCTAGGAGGAAAGCCATCAGAGCTTAAAGTGCTGCCATCTGGAAGATTCACCTCAGGACCTGTTCTCAGCTGGTTCACTGTTCTCTTGGGCAACATCGTGTGCCAAAAAAGAGGCAGGTGGGAAGGTTATGTAGAAAACTGTCTACATGACTGAAGTGACTGTGGAAGTACAAAAGGCAGATGCAGAGAATAACCCCCCTGAAATAAAAATAAACATGTTGATAATCCCCTCATCCAAGAGACAGAGCTGGTGTCTATCCATGCATTGCACGCTTGCGAAGTTGCTTCAGTCGTGTCTGACTCTTTGTGACCCTATGGACTGTAGCCCACCAGACTTCTCTGCCCATGGGATTCTCTAGGCAGGAATACTGGAGTGGGTTGCCATGCCCTCGTCCAGAGGACCTTCCTGACTTAGGGATCGAACCCGCATCTCTTACGCAGGTTCTTTACCACTAGTGCCACTTGGGAAGCCCAAGGTATTAGTCACTCTGTCATGGCTGGCTCTTTGCAACCCCATAACTGTAGCAGGCTCTTCTGCCCATGGAATGCTCCAAGGAAGAATACTGGAGTTGGTTGCCTTTTGCTTCTCTAGGGGATCTTCTTGATTTGGAGATCAAACCCAAGTCTCCTGCATTTGCAGCAGATTTTTTACCATCTGAGCCATCTGGGAAGTCCAGCAGAAATGAATAGTGCAAGTTACTTTGTTAGTCAATGCAGAAAGAGCTCCTTCTGACTTCGAAGTGTGTTATAACTTCCCCAGTTTTATGGAATAACACAGAGAATACACTTTGATTTCACTTTCTAGCCCCTAATTCTTTTATTTCCAGCTCTAAAAAAGAAAAATAGCAATCAAGGGGGTAAAAATGAGAGAAAAGTATAAAATGTCATTTTAGTCTCCCTGGAACATCTGCTCCTATAAGAAAGGAATACTTTTTTCTTCTTTTAGATAGATCATTACAGATTGAAATATTAAGCAATCAAAATTTGCTCTTATCAGTTACATTGTGATGAAGTACCCACAGCAATCTTCTCCTTGACCATAGATGAAAAGGTCATTACCTTTCAAGAAACTGCAAAGATGACCTAGAAGGTGGTGTGGAATATGAAGATATTATAGTTAAAATGGCTATGAGTAACAATTTAATTCTATAAACATTTACAAGATATAACACTTACAATAGACCAGGCACTATGCCGAGTACTTCAGGGAGGAAACACGAAGATGGAGAAAGCACAGCCTCTGATTCCAGAAAGCTTAAAGTTTAAAAGGAAGGTTAGAAACAAGCACATAAACTGCGATAGGCAGCAACATTAAAAACAAACAGAAAGTTCTTTTTGAGCTGCTCAGGGTTGTTCAGGTACTGAACTCTGTGGTTTAGAGAGACCGATTGGTCACACACAATGGGCTTAGAGGACTGAGTGGGGTTTCTTCTCGTCAGGGTGAAGGTAGATGACCCCGGCTGGGGGAATACATGAGCATCAAATGTTAAGCATGAGGATACGTGGAGATGGCAAATTGTTCGCCGAAGTGTGGAGCGTGCTGGTTGGCATGCCAAGCGTGAGTGTTGTTGACAAGAGAATTATTCTCATGTATTTCTTCTACATATGATGTTCATGGTTAGTGTGTGTGTTTGTTTTAAACTCTTCCCTCAAATGAGTCACCTATGTAACTAAAAAAACGAACAACTCATATAGGTGAATAAAATTTCCCAAAGTGATTACATTCTTGTAACTAACATGCATGTATGTGTGTGTGTGCTAAGTCGCTTCAGTCATGTTTGACTCTTTGGGACGCTATGGACTGTAACCCTCCAGGATCCTCCATCCATGGGATTCTTCAGACAAGAATTCTGGAGTGGATTTCCATGGCCTCTTCCAGGTGATCTCCCCAACCCAGGGATCTAACCCACGTCTCTTATGTCTCCTTCATTAGCAAATGGGTTCTTTACTACTAGAGCCACCTGGGAAGACCTTTATAACTAGCATCTAGTTCAATAAATGATATTGCTAGCATGTAGAGTCACCCCCGGAGAAGGCAACGGCAACCAGTACTCTTGCCTGGAAAATCCCATGGACGGAGGAGCCTGGTTGGCTGCAGTCCATGGGGTCACTAAGAGTCGGACACAACTGAGCAACTTCACTTTCACTTTCATGCATTGGGGAAGGAAATGGCAACCCACTCCAGTGTTCTTGCCTGGAAAATCCCATGGACGGGGGAGCCTGGTGGGCTGCCGTCTCTGGGGTCGCACAGAGTCGGACACGACTGAAGTGATACAGCAGCAGCAGAGTCACCCCCATCCCTAGTATCCTTTAGTCACCTACCTCCAATGATAACGATTATCCTTTTCTACTGTTTTATCACCATAGGTTAGTTTGGCTTGGTGTAGTACTTGGTGTAAATGAAATAATATAGTAGATACATGTGTTTATTCTTTAACTCAAACTTTTTGTTCAGTGTAACTATAGTTTATTGTTTTTAAAAAAGTATATACACACATATAAATAAACACATATATATTTGTTTCTTTATTTGGCTACACCAGGTATTGGTTGCAACATGCAGGATCTTTAGTTGCAGCATGCAAATACTTGGTTGTGGCATGTGGGATCTAGTTTCTTGACCAGGGATTGAACCTGGGCCCCCCTGCATAGGAATAACGATTATCCTTTTCTACTATTTTATCACCATAGGTTACTTTGGCTTGGTGTAGTACTTGGTGTAAATGAAATAATATAGTAGATACATGTGTTTATTCTTTAACTCAAACTTTTTGTTCAGTGTAACTATAGTTTATTGTTTTTAAAAAAGTATATACACACATATAAATAAACACATATATATTTGTTTCTTTATTTGGCTACACCAGGTATTGGTTGCAACATGCAGGATCTTTAGTTGCAGCATGCAAATACTTGGTTGTGGCATGTGGGATCTAGTTTCTTGACCAGGGATTGAACCTGGGCCCCCCTGCATAGGAAGCATGGAGTCTTAGCCACTGGACCACTAATGAATAGTATTCAAATTGTATGGAGTTGCGTGCTGCAATTAATGGGGTCGCAAAGAGTCAGACACAACTGAGCGACTGAACTGAACTCAACTGATAGGGATGTCTATTGTTGATGTACATTTGAGTAATTGAATTTTTTATTTGTTTTTAATCATAACTTTCTAATCAGGTAAATGGATTGGGAACAACTCAATTTCAAAATGGGTAAACAAATACAGTCACTGATGAACTTAAATATGTATACAATATCTACTTACTGTATTCAAATATGAATATTGACTTCCTTTTCAGAGATAAGTATCAACTTCAGTAAGAAGAGTAGGGAATGAATTTGGTCACTTCTGCATTCTCCTTGATTCTTTCAAGCTGGTTTCATACTCCAGCCTGTGTTAACTTTTCTTTTGAGTTCTGTGTTACTGTCCCTGATTGGTGGGGTGGGCTGCCGTCTACGGGGTCTCACAGAGTTGGACACGACTGAAGTGACTTAGCAGCAGCAGCAGCAGCAGCAGATATACTACATATGTTGTATTCTGTGGCAAAAGATTTTTTGTCCCACTGCAGAGCATTGGGCATATGTACCAACTGTATTATGTAAAAGAAAAAGAAGAAAAAAAAAAAAAGAAAGAAAGAAATTCATTGCACTAGTTTTGTTTTCTATTTCCCCAGTAGCTCTTGAAAACTCTTAGTCTCTCTGATGAAAGTGAGTGTTATCTTCCTCTTGAGGAAGCTCTGTGTTTGAGCAGGAAAAACCTTAACTTTCAGGGATGTCATCTGGAAGGTTTCTCACTCAGGAAACTTGCACAAATTCTCCCCCTATTGTCCTCAGAAGGATCGCCCATCCCTGGATCTGTGACTCTCAATGTGTCTTGCACTGTTAATGTTTATCTAGGGGAAAATAGAATTCCTTAGGATCATAGGCAGAGATTCCCATCTCAGTTACCAATCCTGAGCATTACCTCCTTCGGTCCCTGATAGCTCTCCTATATGCTTTTGAGGGGAATAAAAAGCTAGAACCAAGAAAATGGGGAAGGTAAAAGGTAGTGCTTTCATAGTACATAACATACACATTCAGAAATTCAATAAGAGGGTGAGGACTACTGGGCAAGCTATTCCGAATACCAGTTGTACCTGTAGAGTGAGATCATTTAATTATTTTTTCAATTTTGGAGAACAAAAAAGTAAAGGTTGGCAGAGGGAAAAACTTTCCTCTTTTAATCTTTCTTGCTATTGTATAGCTATGAATTTCTGGGAAGCATTAAAGTTTATTTATACCATCCATTCAACCTGCAGTTCCATTTGGTGTAAACACACTCAGTACATTATATAACTAGTGTGTAAAGAGATGTATTAATCACTTGAGTACAACTACAGGTGGTTTGGAACTGAAATAACACTAACACTATTTCCATAAGATACAGATACAGGACAAATATCTTAAGGAAAATTAGTGTTGTGCTTTTCAAATATTTAGCAGGATTTTTTTTTAATGGGATTTTATTGTACTATTCAGTTTATTATAGAAAAGCGTTTTCCCTAAATAAAGTATCTCTCATTATATTAATAATGCTCAATATAATAATGCCAATGTTAGAGAGGGTCTATTGTATTATTTCTAAACAATGGAGAAAGTGTTGAATTTTAATATGAGTGATAATTATAATAGAATTTTCTCTATACTCAGCATCACTTGGATGCCCAGTATTGAGCTATCTAGTTTAATTCTACAAGAATTTATTGAGTACTATCTAACAATTGTCTCATGTTGTGAATATAAAGTTAATTAAACCCGAAAGATGTGGCCAAGATGATAGAGTAGAAGGACCCTGAACTCACTTCCTCCATAGATGTACAAAATTATAGCTGCTTACAGAGCAACTCCCTGTACACATGTCCTGAAGACTAGCAGAAAAGGTTTCTCCAGCTAAAGACATAAGAAAGAATCGCAATGAGGTGTGTTGCAGTGGGGGGGGATGAGGTAAATTGGACCCACTCCCTTGGGTAAGCTTTATGATAGAACAATCCTGCTCCTAAGCCAGAGAAGAGATGTTTATGTGTTGTTTATTTGTTTTTGTCAAGCATTTATGTGTAAAACTTTTAAAAGCTTTGAGTTGGATAGATTTGGAAGACAGAATGAGTTTTAGGCAGTGGAAGCTGGAGGGAGAGACAGTTCAAAGATAAACATTATCTCATTAATTCTCACAGCATTCCTAACTGTTTGGCATTATTCACCATTTCACAGAAGACATATGTAAATTTTGAAACCGCTTTTTGGTATAGATCTGTTGTACATAATAGCTTGTTCACTCTTCTGTTCTATAAAACTGAAATCTAAAATCGGCCTAAAGATTACTTATTTTAAAACCACCATTTTTCCTATATTCACAGTTTCAAAGCATCTTCACATTAGTTACCTTTAAAAAAAAAAAAAATTCATAGTCATGTCCTAAAGCAGAGGGTAGGCATTTTTATTCTGATTTTCCTGTGAGGGAATAGAGGCTGTGGGTGATACAAAAAATGGCTCAATATATCACTGCAGATTGACGAGAGTACGATCTAATCATCCTGACTGCCTATTGATATTACTTTTGTACTCAGTTTCTCCGTCTGGTAAAGAAAGAAAGTCAAGTTGCTCAGTTTTGTCTAACTCTTTGTGACCCCATGGACTGTAGCCTACCAGGTTCCTCCATCCATGAAATTTTCTAGGCAAGAGTACTGGAGTGAGTTGCCATTTACTTCTCCAGGTGATCTTCTAGACCCTGTGTTGGAACCTGGGTCTCCTGCATTGCAAGAAGACGCTTTACCATCTGAGCCACCAGGGAAACCCCTCTTAGTCGGGTAGTTATTTTGATAAAATGGAGCATCACTGTGGCATATTTATTCTTACATGAAGTTTATGATCTCTTAAGAGTTCCATTCAGTCGCTCAGTTGTGTCAGACTCTTTGTGACCCCATGAATTGCAACACGCCAGGCCTCCCTGTTCACCACCAACTCCCAGAGTCCACCATCTGGTAAAGAAAGAAAGTCAAGTTGCTCAGTTTTGTCTAACTCTTTGTGACCCCATGGACTGTAGCCTACCAGGTTCCTCCATCCATGAAATTTTCTAGGCAAGAGTACTGGAGTGAGTTGCCATTTACTTCTCCAGGTGATCTTCTAGACCCTGTGTTGGAACCTGGGTCTCCTGCATTGCAAGAAGACGCTTTACCATCTGAGCCACCAGGGAAACCCCTCTTAGTCGGGTAGTTATTTTGATAAAATGGAGCATCACTGTGGCATATTTATTCTTACATGAAGTTTATGATCTCTTAAGAGTTCCATTCAGTCGCTCAGTTGTGTCAGACTCTTTGTGACCCCATGAATTGCAACACGCCAGGCCTCCCTGTTCACCACCAACTCCCAGAGTCCACCCAAACCCACGTCCATCAAGTCAGTGATGCCATCCAGCCATCTCATCCTCCGTCATCCCCTTCTCCTTCTACCCTCAATCCTTCCCAGCATCAGGTCTTTTCAGATGAGTCAGCTCTTCATATCAGGTGGCCAAAGCATTGGAGTTTCAGCTTCAACATCAGTCCCTCCAGTGAACACCCAGGACTGATCTCCCTTAGGATGGACTGGTTGGATCTCCTTGCAGTCCAAGGGACTCTCAAGAGTCTTCTCCAACACCACAGTTCACAAGCATCAATTCTTCGGTGCTGAGCTTTCTTTATAGTTCAACTCTCATATCCATACATGACCACTGGAAAAACCATAGCCTTGACTAGACGGACCTTTGTTGACAAAGTAATGTCTCTGCTTTTCAATATGCTATCTAGGTTGATCATAACTTTCCTTCCAAGTAGCAAGCATCTTTTAATTTCATGGCTGCAATCACCATTTGCAGTGATATTAGAGATCAGAAAAATAAAGTCTGACACTGTTTCCACTGTTTCCCCATCTATTTCTCATGAAGTGATGGGACCGGATGCCATAATCTTAGTTTTCTGAATGTTGAGCTTGAAGCNAAGGAGTTATGCAGAATACCATAAAGCTATTTCAAATCACCTGTGTTCTGAGACTGACAGTCATGAGGCAGGACTAACGAGTTGATCCAAAAGATGTTGAAAAACCATAGTTAAATTAGTTTAAATGAGGCTGTAATTCTCATTTTCATCATGGATTTTATTTTCCTCTGTCAGAGATGTAATAATACTAAATAGACTTTAAATGATTTAAGGCTTCATAATAGTTTCATTCTTCATATCTCATTAATTACTTAACATTATAGAGATGACTAAGTCGATCATGGAAATACAAAAGTAGGCTACAATGATGAACTGTAAACCTTGATTTTTGCTGAGATAAATTCAAATGAAGCACAATATTTAAGGTGCTTTGATAAGATACAAGAGGAAAAAATTTTTCAAAAAATTAAATTCAGTGATTTTTGCATGAGGTGATGAAAAGTCGGTAAAACATCATAGAACACTTTTCTCTCCAATTAACAATTTTTCTGGCATTATCTTCCAATTGTGGTGAAAAGAAGTACAGTACTTACTATATTTTATCATGTGAAGGGCCATACTATCTCTTTCTTAGAGACATGTACATGAATATATCAGAAGAGAGAAAAACTAAAAAATGAAAATTGTCTTCTCACTGCTGCTGCTGCTGCTAAGTCACTTCAGTCGTGTCCGACTCTGTGTGATCCCATAGACGGCAGCCCACCAGGCTCCCCCATCCCTGGGATTCTCCAGGCAAGAATACTGGAGTGGGTTGCCATTTCCTTCTCCAATGCATGAAAGAGAAAAGTGAAAGTGAAGTCGCTCAGTCTGTCCGACTGTTAGCGACCCCATGGACTGCAGCCCACCAGGCTACTCCGTCCATTGGATTTTCCAGGCAAGAGTACTGGGGTGGGGTGCCATTGCCTTCCCCTTGTCTTCTCACTACAAAGTCATATTAAGTTTAAATACAAGAACTGCTATAGAACTGTAATTCCCATACCTGGTTATGTATCAGACAGTAATTTTCAAAATGTAGATTTGGGGGTCCCACCATCTCGTGCTGAATCAGAACACCAGGGCTGAGTTGCCTATGGACATATAAGGTGATATTAAACTCAGTTAGATTTGAGAACCATTGTGATAAGATAGTCATATCAAATGTTAAGTGGGTATACTTGGGCTTCCCTTGTGGCTCAGCTGGTAAAGAATCTGTCTGTAATGCAGGAAACCTGGGTTCAATCCCTGGGTTGGGAAGATCCCCTGGAGAAGGGAAAGGCCACCCATTCCAGTATTTTGGCCTCAAGAATTTCATGGACTGTATGCAAAGAGTCGGACATGACTGAGCAACTTATACTTTCACTTTCATACATACTTAACCCTGGAAATATGCATAAAGTTTCTTTTTAAGTTGTAAAGTATATAACAGAATGATTTTATGACTACTCTCAATCCAGCATCACCGTGTTAAATGCTGAAAAGTACTGCATAATGCTTCTCAATAGTGAGTTGTGTTGGTCTAGTTGATAGGTGATAGTTAGCAAGAGAGTTTCCAAAGACAAACTTGATGAACTCTTCTGTACAACATTGAAATAAAGAATGATGACTTCCAAGGATTAAGAGCTTAGGTCATCAGCTCAGCAGTAGCCCAAGGAAGTCTTTTCAGAGGTTTTCACATTTGTTGTTGTTTAGTCACTAAGCCATGTCCGACTCTTGGGATTGCAGTCATGACCCCATGGACTGCAGCATGCTAGGCTTCCCTGTCATTCACCATCTCTCAGAGTTTGCTCATACTCATGTCCATTGAATCAGTGATGCTATCCATCCATCTCATCCTCTGTCATCCCCTTCTCCTCCTGCCCTCAATCTTTCCCAGCATCAGAAACCCATGAACAGTATGAAAAGGTTTTCACATATCTGCATATAATTATAGAATTCATTGAATATGGACTTCCCTGGTCGTGCAAGTGATAAAGAATCCGCTTGCCAATGCAGGAGATGCAAGAGATATGGGTTCAGTCCCTGGCTTGGGAAGGTCCCCTGGAGGAAGAAATGGCAACCCACTCCAGTATTCTTGCCTAGAAAATTGCATGGACAAATGAGCCTGGTGAGCTACAGTCCATGGGATTACAAAGAGTAGGATTCGACTGAGCATGCATAACACAATGCATCATTGATTCTTAAGGTTTTTCTAGGTACTCTTAAATATTTGCATGAATTATTTAATATAAGCTTCACAAAATGGTCATGAATTATTTGTTATTGAAACTGCATTTCAGTCTGTGAAAGGAATTCCACAGGGACGTCTGACTCTACTATAACTCTGTTTTTAAGCCAGCAAGATAAAACACACACACAAATATAGTCACTTCACTGGTAACAATATCAAAATATTGTCTTTTTAAATACTGATGAAACCATCAAGAGGAAAATATGGCAGAGTACAAGGGACCCTTCCCTCGCACTGCCTCCTGTGGCTCTGATGTGCTTGGGTCCATGAAGGTAGCCTGCTTAGTCTGGGACTACATCAATCAGCTACTGGAGAGCCAGTGGGCGTTAGAGACCTTCTATTAAGTTTTCTTATGAGTCACTAGTGAAGCATAGTAGTTTTCTGCCTCTGGCAATCTTTAGGAAAAAATAGAAACAAAAGAAAACAGGCAATTTGCCCCTGTCACATAGATTAATCAAGAAAGGCATAACCTTTGTATCTTTGGCTGGTCTCTGATAAGGGGAAAAGGGCATTATGATAGATACAGGCAGAAATCACTTCAGTCATCTTGTACAGTCCTGAGACATAAGGCAAGGGGTTTAAAGCTTTCATTTAAAAACGTGTATTTTTTTTCTTCTGTTGAAGTTTCTGTAATTATTACCTGTGCTCCTTCTATCATGCCCTATTGTGAGCAACTTCAAAGAAAAGAAGCAAGTTCTTTAGATCAAAGAAAAAAAATTGACTAGGGGAAAAATGGATTGTCTTTCTACTAAACACACACATATATTCTGTTGTTATGGCAACATAAGATCTAAGAATGACACACCAAATAATATGGTACCAAGGCACGTTGCTATCATCAGCTCAGTTCAGTTTAGTTGCTCAGTCGTGTCCAAATCGGATGTCACAATAAATGTGCTTCAGCTTCTAAATATGACATATCAGGCTGTTTCCTCTTTTTCTCAGTTCTTTCACTTGAGGCAAAAACAGTTTACTCTAATGGGGACCAAATAGCATCTACCACCCATCTTTAGTGGATTTTTCTTGCATGAATAGATCCCAGTAATTCCACTGAAGGGATATGCAGTGGGATGAAAACTGAGCTACTTCCTCAGGGAGCAGCTGCTTAACCTTTGAAATTACATATCTGTATGACAGTATGTCCAACTGAGGGATTTGTTTGCATATCTATTATATATGTGTGTGCTCAGGCGCTCAGTTGTGTCTGACTCTTTGCGACTCCAGGAACTATAGACAGCCAAGCTCCTCTGTCCATGAAATTCTCCAGGCAAGAATACTGGAGTGGGTTGCCATTGCCTCCTCCTGATTATTTGTGTGTGTGTATGTGAAATAAAACTTTGAATGGGCTGAATATGTGTAGATGAGCTAAATCATACTCTTTGAGATGAAACAGACAGAAATAGCATATCCTCCCACATGCTTTATTTTGTGTAATAAGTGGAGGAAATTTTACCATTTTGGAGTGGTGCTGCTTTTCATATAGTAGCTTTATTCCTCATATTTTCTGTAATATTCTGTAATATACTCATAATTATATTTCATTGTTGGTATTGACTTCCATATTGTATAACTTTGCCAATGGAAAGACAAAAAAAAAAAAAAGAAAGAAAGGGAGGGTTATAAGTCAACATCAATTTTCTGTAAAAGAATATGAAGAGATCACAACAGTGAGAAGGTCAGACATCTAGGCGATCTTAGAGATGCTAGAAAAAGATCACACGTTTTAAAGAAGCATGTGTAGCACTGAGCACTAAACTTCGATGCTGAAATTGGCTCCAGGGACTGTTCTTCTTTCATGTGGGAGCAGAAGCAGACTATAAAGGAAGGGCTGTCATGAAGTGGAACCTGTCCTTGGGTATATGTCATCATCATGCCCTGCTGCCTGCCCTTCTGCCTCTGATATTTCACACTTATGCTGCACCTGGGGATGGGGGTGGAGTTAGAGACCAAGAATTTGTCTCTAAGATGTGTTAATATAGATTTCTGAATCATGACAGTCCATTTCCCAAGAGTCTTCTACATTTATTCTTAGGAGTTCATTTAAACAGAAAAAAAAAAAATCCATAAAATAGCTATTCAGTTGGTGTCAGCTAATTCCACTCTCTGGTCCCTATTTATTTGAAAAATGTACCATCACACAGTATATTTGTGATGGGACTGAATTAAGGGTGATAATACTAAACATACTAATTTAAAATATATGCTAGAGTTCTTAGCTTAGTCAAACACATTCAAATGTTTCTCTTCTCAATATTATTCTCACCAACTAAATATTTCAAGAAATAATTTAACACAGAATGGTGAGCTGTATGCTGATAAAAGAGTCCTATCATCCCCAAAGCCAGTTTACTTAGACTATCTTAAAATGCCAAAGAAAATGAAATTCTAACCCAGCAATTTAGCCATTTTGCTAAATGTATTTTCTGATGAGATCGCTGCATATTACTAAAGACCAAATTAAAAAGTCAGTGAAAGTGGATTGGAAAGTAGAAGGATTGCATAAGAAAGACAAAGGCAATAAGCGCAGTGAACATGGACTTCTGTGCATGTTGAAACAATACTCAGAATTGTCTTTTTTAAATTTTATTTAATTTTTTATTTTTTTTTAGAGCTTCCATTTTATTTTACTTTACAGTACTCTATTGGTTTTGGCATACTTTTTAATTCAGAAGTCTGGAGCAGTATGGAACATGTGTGACCTTCCCATAAAAACCAGACAAAGGGGACATAAAAACCATCTTAAAAACTCCTACAGACATCCCTCCAAATGGAGTTTACCTATCACTGATTAAAAAAAAAAA
The DNA here is from genome assembly GCA_006410675.1 of Oreotragus oreotragus. Lineage (NCBI taxonomy): Eukaryota > Metazoa > Chordata > Mammalia > Artiodactyla > Bovidae > Oreotragus > Oreotragus oreotragus. The sequence goes on from SJYX01000305.1 coordinate 636,683, forward strand.
TGAAATGTTGATTCAGGAAGGCTCCTAGGCTCCACCTGGAGAGAATGCTGAGTTTTGAATGGGACTTGGACTTAGCACCAGACACCGAGGTCCCCACTAATTTCTGAAAGGTTTTCCTCTGCTATAGAAAGATGGAGGAGAAAAGGCAACAGTTCTCATTTTTGATTTATAGGTAGGACCAGAGCAGGTGTGCTCTTGTTTCCTGAGGTTGCTAGTTTAGCAATCCTGAAGAACCTTGGATTTCAAAACACTCTCCCTTATTAATCATCAGTTCCTCACGCTGTTACATGGAATCCACAGTGAGTTCCCCTAACAGAGCTTGAAAGGAAGCTATATGGACAGACAGCCTTGTATACACACACACACACACACACACACACACTCACACACACACACAAACACACACACAATTGATTTTGTCATTTGGGAAATGGCAATCCACTCCAGGACTATTGCCTGGAAAATCCCATGGACAGAGGAGCCTGGTAGGCTACAGTCCATGGGGTGGCAAAGAGTCGGACATTACTGAGCAACTTCACTCACTCACTCACTCCATTTATTTATTAGTCTACATAAATGAAATCAATGACTAAATATAGTGAAGATTAACCACTACTGTGTACCTGATATGTAAAAGAAATTGTAACAGGATTGTGATCATTCTGAGGGGTTACATCCTTGAGATTTTTGACCACATAAACACCTATTACCTCTAGTAAGAAGAGTGTTATGAAAATGTTGATTTGCTTCCATATAATTGCTTGGAAGTATCACCCCCATTTATATGCAGACATCCCCTCCTGTGTTTCATATTCATCCACTTTCATTTTTCTTCTCACTTTCTTTCTCTCCCACGATGACTCTTTCTCCTCTGGGCCGTCTCACTCTGTGTTTGTCCTTCTCTTAGTCTCTCTCTCTCGTGTATTTTCCTCTAATTCCTACACAGTGATTTTCTTCTAACTATCCATTCTACTTTCTAAGTAATTTACTTCCTTTCGTTCTTGATAATCATGTCTCTATTGCCAGTATATTTAAACTTATCATCTATCTTTTTTCCTCTCATCTTTTCCTCCCGTCTATGACAAATTTATGTTCCTCGTGTAATGGGTATTTTACCTTTTCCTCACCTTTAGAGATTTCCTTTCTCCTCCTTCCCATGTTTAATCTATTTATCTCCTGTGTTTTTCTCCCTGATATTTTTGTTTTCATTTCCTTTGTTCTCTCCTTCATTTGGCCCTAACCTTCTCCCTCTTTTTATGAGAAGATATCCTACTCACACAATATGCTGTTTCTTGTCTTTTCCCATGTTTTTAAGAAATTTTCTGGTTCATTAGCTCTACCCTCTATAATCCCCTCCATAGATATTAGAAGTGGTATTACTAATCTCTCCATCCTTACAAAGGACATTTTCCTTAATAAAATGTCCTAGGCATGATTTTTTTCCTGTGTGTGTCATTAAAAGCATTATTACCCTATATCTGATAGTCTATTTTAGATTTGAATGGCTTATTTCTGTATTTCCTTATCTCTAGAAGTTAATCAAATTTGATCACAATTTATTTTTTGCCACATTGTCTTTATGTAGTCATCAATTAAATAATGTGAGATAATTTGGAAATTAAGTTGGTAATAAGACAATGCAGAAATGCACACATTTGCATACACATACATTTGAATAGTCTATCTTTACCTTCATCTTCTGTATATTTTTTTTCCCTAAATGATGAAGTGTCTCTGTTGAAGGTCACCTGTACTAATCAATGACTGATACGCTTTTGAACTTATAAACTAATTTAGGAGTATTTGATATCTTATCATTTGTAAACATTCATCACATAATTTTTGTAGGCTAAACTCACAGACACACTGGAGAAAACCAATGATCAAAAAAAAAAAGATTATGTCCTTTATGGGAGGAAATAGATAAGAAAGAACAAATCATATGAAGATACCATTTTTAACACCATAATTAATAATAAGGGTATATGGAACACTTAGAGTGTGTCAAGATTGAGTCCAATTTTAAAAACTTTAGGCAGGCTTTCCTAATAAAATGGAAATGAAGGGGTTATAGAAAGCATAGAGTGTGCTGGATTAAGAAACTTCTCACACATTTGTTAAAATCTAGACCCATAGTATATTTTTAATTTGGCTTATTTTTGTTTCTAAAATTTATCACTACCAAGGATTGAGTCCTTTTTCTAACATTATTTTCCATATCTATAAATAAATTCATATCCAAATAAATTTCACTTGATTATCACAGTTTCTCTTAATACACTATTTTTATTATATTACATTAGTGATATTGTAAAATCTATTTTAGTTTTCTACTTCTGCAAAACACATTTATTGAAAATAGTGGCTTTACACAGCAGACATTTGTTATGCCAGTAGGTCAGAGGTTTTACTGACCAGTCACACCAGGATAATCTCTCTTTAATAATCTAAGGTCAATTGATTAATAATCCAGTCATTAGAGTGATACCTCATTTTAGACCTAGGTTCTGCCTTCACTCAATGATGTGTATACCAGGGGAGAGGAAAAACTTGGAGGTCATTTTAGATTTTTACCTCATTCTGGTCTTGACTTAATGGGAAAGCCACAAGTTATAGCGTTGAGTTTTGGGTTTAAAATCAATATCCTTCATTATATTTGGAAAATCCATATTTATATTCATCTTTTCTGTAAAGGTATTAAACAAAAATATATTTGTATTTTATTACATGCATTCTAGCATCTTTGAAAATGTTGACATAGTTATTCCTTATTTGACCTTTTAATTTTTTAAAGTTTTAATAAATTATTTTTACTGTGTTAGATAAGAACTTTGTTAGTTTTAGGAATTTGGATCAACATGTATAAATATTAGTCTGTAGTTTTACTCTGTAGGGCTTCCCTAGTGGCTTAGATGGTAAAGAATCTGCCTGCAATGCAGAAGACTAGGGATTGAGCCCTGAGTCAGAAATATCCTCTGCAGAAGGGAGGGGCAACTCACTCCAGTATTCTTGCCTGGAAAATTTCATGGAGAGAGGAACCTGGCAGGCTACAGATCCTATCATTAGGATCACAAAGAGTCAGACACAACTGAGCAACTTACAGTTTCATTTTCTATAGTTTTCTGGATTTTGTTATACTTTGTGCTTTTTGGTTATTCTTATTGATAAAATAATTGAAACTATTTTTTCTCCTATTTACAGATTATACACTATTACTATATATCTGTACATGATCTCCTTTTCAAATGTTAAGTATCTTTTTTTTTAATCTTTTATTATACCCTCTTATTTTATTTTGGTTATATGCATTTTCCTTCTTTTAATTAAAGTTTTTGACATATGCATGATATCCTTACTATATATGCTCTACAACAAACAATCAAAAATCTCAGGGGCATTTGTTTAGTCAATAAATCTGTATCCTTCAATAGATCTGGGATTGGCCCAGGTGATCCCATATGTATGGGCTCATGAACCTGGGTTTGGCCATGGGTCACATACACAGGTTTTTTGGCTTTGACTAGATTTATACACATGTCTGGACATTAATTGGCTATTGGTTGATCTAGGATAGATTCTTCTAGAGAAACAGGCAATTAAGCTCTATTCCATATGTCATTTATCCTCTTATGGGCTACACAAGGTATGTTTTTATGGCCCTGATAGAGGGAAAGAATAAGAAACTGCAATCGTGCAAGTATATTAAGACCCTGCATACATTACACTATAACTCGTAGTGGCCAGAAGGAGACCCAGTGATAGGATGGGAAGCCCTGATAGTTCCCATGACTAAGGTTCAGATATAAGCAGCGCTGAAGATCTGACACCAAATGCAATTAATCTTTCAAGCATACGAATTTGTTGACAGTAGTAGAAGCTCAGCTTCAAACAGGCATAGTAGCAGCTGTGGCTGGATACTGATATTAATTTATTCCACTAAGATTTACAAACCTATTGAATTCCTATTAGAAGTTGAAGTGAACTCAGGTAAAAAGAGTTCTTGTTGAGGTTTTTCTTTGCTACTCAAAATCCTCATTGGTTTCCATCTCACTCAAAGTCCAAGTTCTTTTAATGGCCTCTAAGTTTCTTATATTATCTACTCATCTGTCATCCATCTTACTTATCTTCTACTTCTCATCTCCACCCACACTCTGCTTTTGTCAAACTAGTCTTCTTTTAGTTCCTTTAAAAAAAAAAATGGGGCACCACATGACTGGTGTACTTTCTATTTCTTCTGTTGGGAATACTCTTCCCCCACCATGAACAAGTTCGGGTTTTACTCAAAATGCTTTTCAGGAACACTTTTATCAGTACTTTCCCTGCGTTATTTTTCACCGTAACTTCCATGAAAATCCGATACGCTATGCATTTTATTGATTTTGTGTGTGTATGTGTTTCTACCACCACCTCTATATACATTTATTAGGGAAGGGCTTTCTTCCCATTTTATTCATGCTGTCTACCTAAAACATGTAGGTGCTGGAACATAGGTGCTCAACATATCTTTTTTGAATGGATTCCTGTGTCCATAAAATATAAATCAGTCTGAATTCTTTTAGTTTTGTTCATTGTTTTATAAAACCTCCGTCCTTCCTTTATGTGAGATATATGATGCTACCTCAAATTCTGGCTGTAATTATCAAACAGAGCATAGTTTTTGAGCAATTTCAGAAGCAATATACAATGTTTGGCAAATGAAAGACTCATGTAAACATCACCATATTTCCCTGGGCATGGGATCCTTTTCCAAATATAGTCTGTGTTGTGTTTTAATAAACTGTCTGAATAACTCTGCAGATGCCAGACTCCTATTTCACAAATTTTATGAATTAAAATGACTAAATTGGTATTATGACCCTCAATTATATTGAATCAAGAAGACAGTAAGGCCTTTGAGCAATAGCAGGTGAATTATGTTTCAGGTACTCTGCTAGGCACTGAAAGTAAAAAAATGAACAAAACATGTTTTTTACCCTCAGGTCTACATCATATTACAGAATCTGTTTTAAGTAGCTTTATCTTATATAAAAAGACAAACTTATAAAAGCTCATTAAGATTATTATTAAGATATTATTTTGCTTATTTAATTAAATTTCTCATTTTCTTTGTTAATTATTGCCTGTTGGTTATTCTCCACCATTATGTCCATTTCATTATCTTAAGGAATTTTCCTCTCCCCGGCTCTAACTTGTATTCATTCTTTCCCTTTTTGATCTTTGTCATCATTCTGGTTCAGTATGAGGGTTGACTGGAACATTATTGTAATGCTTTATTACCTCTTCTGGAATATTTCAAATTCTTCAACATTACTCACCCCCTTGTACACTCTTTAAGCCTTTACACTTTGAGTTCCTGTCACATGTGCTTATTTTTGCTTCCTCCCAAATGACTACTAAAATGATACTAAGAAATATAAAGTGATGTAAACTCACAAGGACAAAGATTATGGGACAAAGGCAGATAAATAGAAAAACCAATGGAAGAGCAATAATGAACTCAACTGGGTGAATGCCTGAAACCAAGATGCAGATTCACGGGTGGGAGAAAACTAGATGAAGTGAGTCACTCCTTGGCCCTGGGCTTGTAGAAAGTTTAGGGCCTGGAGATATCAATTCCTAAATTAGTGAGAGGAGTGAGTCTGAGGCTGAAATCAGCACAATTTTTGCAAATCTGTGTATGATCATGCCATAGTCCCACCTATCCAGATGAATACCACCAGGCAGGCGGCCACAGGGTTATACTCTGGAGAAACTTAATAGAACAGAACTTACAATTATAGATGCAAGTGGACTAAGAAACAGAGACAGGTTACGTAACTAAGAATGATTTCCCTGAAAGCCTGTATTTAGACGTTGAAATAGAGGTGGCTTTATTTTATTATAAGCCTTTTAGTATTTGATTTTTAAACCATCTACATTTATTTAATAAAAAATATCCAATAAAAGACAAAATACTTTTTAAAACTGACAGTATGAAAGAGTAATGTTTCTTATAAATTACATACGTATATTAAGTGAAAAATAATTGACATATGTTTAGCATATGTGACGTAGAAAAATGCTTCAAAATGCATACAGTTTTTATGAGCAAACACTACTACTTGTCAATTACAAGTGAATAAATTTGTAAATTGACTATAAAGTTGTTTACTATTATATGATTTTAATCACAAAAAAACCACACTTACCTGAAACATAAGGAAATATGCCCAAGGTTTTTTGACATATAATTGAAAATATTAACAAAGCCAGATGTGCTATACACAAATATACCAGGAAAAAGTATGGCACAATGGAGAAGCCAACATTTCAATTATATTTTGATCTAATTTAGTGAGGCACTATGAATTTTATCAGAAATAGTAATAACATACATGCTATATGACTAATAACCATTATACTCACAGTGACAGTAATTCTGAAAGAAGTCTCAGCTGATTATTTGTAAGGAGAACACAAAAGGAATTTATACAAATATACCAGGAAAAAGTATGGCACAATGGAGAAGCCAACATTTCAAATATATTTTGATCTAATTTAGTGAGGCACTATGAATTTTATCAGAAATAATAATAATAACATACATGCTATATGACTAATAACCATTGTACTCACAGTGACAGTAATTCTGAAAGAAGTCTCAGCTGATTATTTGTAAGGAGAACACAAAAGGAATTTACAATTGCGAATAAACTAGTCATGGGATATGTTACTGTACCAGCAATTATGCATGCTGCTGCTGCTGCTAAGTCGCCTCAGTCGTGTCCGACTCTGTGCGACCCCATAGACGGCAGCCCACCAGGCTCCGCCGTCGGAGTAAAATCAGAAGGAAGTATGTAGAAAGTAACACTCAGCCTATTCAGATGATATGAACCTTAGGCATGTGTTAAGAACTTTTTAGGGAGCTCTAGGGGAACTGATGAAGAAGGCAATGGCACCCCACTCCAGCACTCTTGCCTGAAAAATCCCATGGATGGAGGAACCTGGTGGGCTGCAGTCCATGGGGTCACTAAGAGTCAGACACGACTGAGTGACTTCACTTTCACTTTTCACTTTCATGCATTGGAGAAGGAAATGGCAACCCACTCCATTTTTCTTGCCTGGAGAATCCCAGGGATGGGGGAGCCTTGTGGGCTGCCATCTATGGGGTCGCACAGAGTCGGACACGACTGAAGTGGCTTAGCAGCAGCAGCAGGGGAACCAAATAGATTATCCTTTTGCTTCACTGGTGACATTTAGCTCCCACTACAACGTTACTCTTCTTACCACACAATTGAGCCTGCAGGATGGCATAGTACTTAAAATTAATTCCTTGTTCCTTAGTATCTAAAGAAAACCAGCAACCAGTATAAAATTTGAGCAGCCATGGGAACATTTCACTGTTAGGACAGTTTACAAAACTTAGGCTGGCAAAAAAGGGAACTTCTGAAAATTGAAAAACAAAGCAAAACAAACTCTTTACCTTTCTTTGTTAGAGATATTAAGCAAATTCAGTCCAATTCAGTGATTTGTCAGATTTGTATTTGATTAACTGATTCTCAGATCAAACTTCCAGCTCTGCATTCCTCTTCATTTTCCTATAGGTTTTTTGAAAGGGTGAAGGAAGGGGATAGAAGGTATAGCTACTTCTTAGGTTCCATCAGCTTCTGGGTCCTACTCTGTGCAGCTCCCATAATCCCTCATGTCTGTTTTCACAACACATGGAGTACTCAGTGTTGACTTTAACAGATTTCACCTTGAGCTGAATTACAAGAGTGCCTTGTGACTATGCCACTATTCCCTGCTCTGCCAGTATGGCATTCACACACACTCATCTGTAGCCACCCACTTTGTTTATCAGTAATTCTTCATGGGCGTGTTAGCTCAAGCTCCTTGTAATCTTTGTATACCAGTTTGGAGTCACAAGCATGCCAATGTGATCACTATCTTTCACCTACTGCTGCTGCTGCTGCTAAGTCACTTCAGTCGTATCCGACTCTGTGCAACCACGAGGCTCCTCCATCCATGGCATTCTCCAGGCAAGAGTACTGGAGTGAGTTGCCATTGCCTTCTCTGCTTTCACCCACTATTTCCCATCAAAACATTACAACTAAAGTTACTAAGCAAAAATGCTATTTGCTGAGTACCTGCTATAAACCAGTTCTTCAAAAAAGTGACTTAAATACTTTTGATTGCTGAATAGTCTTCTTTGGTATGCATGGATCATGATTTGTTTCACCCTGGGTTGTTCACTGTAGAGCTGTTAGTTTCATGTACAGATTTTAAGGTAAACATAAGTTTTCATTTTTCTGGGATAAATTTTCAGAGGCACAATATCTGGGTAACAGGGAAATGGCAAAGACTATTAAAAACATTCTTAATAAATATTTTTAAATTAATGAACTGGTTCGCATATGCTTCCTGAATGAGAGATCCAGTTTCTCTGCATCCTCGGCAGCATATGTTGTTAGGACCATATTTTATTTTGACTATTCTCATGTGTGTATAGGGATATTTCATTGTGGTTCTCATTTGCATTTTCTTAATGGCTAATGGTATTGGAAACATTTTCAGGTACTTGTTTAATATCTGTGTAACTGCTTTGGTGTTCCTTATCCTTCTGACATCTTAAATGTCTGGAGATAATCCTTGTTTTATTCTTGGTATCGGTGGTTTGTGCCTATTCTCTTTTCTTTGTCAGTCTAGTTGTGTTTGTTAATATTATTACTCTTTCCAAAAATGAACTTTTTGTTTCATTGATTTTTATTATCTTTTAAATTTACTTTGTGTCATTTTCATGAATATTTGTATTTGCTCTCTTTTTCCATCCTTTTACTTTTAACCTACCTGTAATGTTATATATGAAATGAGATTCTTGAATTTGGGTTGAGTTTATTAATCCATTTGCTAATACCAGACTTTTAAGTGATGTGTTTGTGCCATTTGCATTTAATTACTGATATGTTAGCGTTTCTCTTCCATTTTATTTTTTATTTCTTGGTTCTTCTCTTTCTTTTTTATTTATCTTTTATCTCTTTCCTATCTTTCTATGGGTTACATGAACAGTTTTTTAGAATTCTGTTGTGATTTATGGACAGTGTTTTTGAGCTTATCTCTTTATATACTTTCTGTTGTTTTTGTGCTTGGTATTATATACATGACTTATCACAGGTTGTGGGTGTCAGTATTTTACCAATTCAAGTGAAGCACAGAAGCGTACCTCCCTTTAAATTCTTTTATCCTTTTAATAATTATTTTAAATATTTCTACTGTATTCATTTACAGCTACTTCAGACAATGTTAAAATTTTTGCCCAACTGTCACATATAATTTCAAAAAGTCAAGGGGGAAAGTAAAATGTATTGTTTTGCTCATGTTTTTACTATTTTCTGGTTCTTTCTTTATTGATAATGCTGTGAGAATCCTTTATCATTTTCCTTCTGTTTAGATAATTTCCTCTGCCCATTCCATTAAAGTAGGCTGTTTGGTGACATACTCTTTTAATTTAGGTGCTTTTTTAAAAATGATATTTACTTTACCCCTTTTTTCCTGAAGGATATTTTCACTGCATATAAAAATTTGGATTGGTAGTTCTTTTCATGTGGTCCTTGAAAAATACCATGTCTCTTCCTTCTGACCTCCATGATTTCTGTAAACTTACACCTCTTGCCAGATTTGGAAATTTTCAGCCAAGTAATTTTTAAGACTAGGCCTTTCTTAAAGGCTTGTTCTTTTTTTTCTTTTTTTCCCAGTCTATTTTTACTCTGTTGTTCAGACTGGATAATTTTTATTGTTCTCTCTTTAAGTTCACTATTTCCTCTGAGTCCTTTATTTTGCTCCTGGGCCCTTACATTGTTTATTTCAGTTATATTTTCAGTACCAAAATTTTCATTTGGTTTTTCTTTGCTGATTCATTTTATTTTATTTTTAATTTTTGCAAGCATTTTAAAATTGATTTTTGAAATACTTTTATGACAACCTCTTTAAAATATTTGTCAGAGAGTTCTAGAATTTTCTATATTCTTAGTGTTGGCATTTATTTGTTGTCTTTTATATTTTATTGACATTTTTCAGTGATAAGTAATTTTTATTATTGAATCATTATGAAACTTATGAAATAATTCTTGTGGAATTATTATGAATGATGTTTTATAATATTTATTATTTTTATATTATGATGGTTTGGATGTTATTTAGCCCTTCAGTTTTATGTGATTGGCTGTGACACCAATCTGATAGAGGAAATGGAAACACTGCCTACTGTGAGGTACTGGTAGGAATTTATGTTCCACACTAGACCAGTGTTGAAGGCTAATGAGGCGGGGGGTTTCCCTGTACTGCTGGGCAGGAGTAGGAGCTCCGGCTCCCTCCTAGACCTCTGCTGAGACCCCTTTGGCTAGCAGTGGCAGTAGGTCCATATGGCATCCTCTGGTTCCGTCAGTGTATGGTTTTTTTTACCACTGGGTGGTGTTGAGTGTCTTAACTGTCCACTCGGCTTCCTTTGACATCACATCAACAGCAGAGGGAGGTGAGTAGATATACCTTTTTAGGGCTTGGAATGAATATCTTGTCACCCCACTCAGTCTTATTAAAATTTGGTGAAGGTGGATGAGGTGGATGAACCTAGAGCCTGTTATACAGAGTGAAGTAAATCAGAAAGAGGAATATAATATAATATAATATCATCTGTTAACACTTATATATGAAATGTAGAAAGATGGTACTGATGAGCCTACTTGCAGGGCAGCAGCAGATACACAGACGTAGAGAACACACTTGTGAACACAGTAGGGGAAGAGAGAGTGGGACGGATTGAGAAAGTAGCATGGACACATTTACATTACCGTATGGAAAATATATAGCCAGTGGGAATTTGCTGTATGATGCAGGGAGCTCAACCCAGTGCTGTGTGACAACCTAGATGGGTGGGATAGGATGGGAGGTGGGAATGAGATTCAAGAGGAATGGGACATATGTACACCCATGGCGGATTCATGTTGATGTATGGCAGAAATCAATACAATGTTATGAAGCAATTATCCTCTAATTAAAAATATTTTTTTTTAATTTTACTTTACAATACTGTATTGGTTTTGCCATACATCAACATGAATCCGCTATGGGTGTAAATGTGTTCCCAGTCTCGAACCCCCCACCCACCTCCCTCCCCATACCATCTCTCTGGGTCATCCCAGTCCACCAGCCCCAAGCATCCTGTATCCTGCATCGAACATAGATTGGCGATTCATTTCTTACATGATATTATACATGTTTCAATGCCATTCTTCCAAATCATCCCACCCTCTCCCTCTCCCACAGAGTCCAAAAGACTGTTCTATACATCTGTGTCTGTTTTGTTGTCTCACATACAGGATTATCATTACCATCTTTCTAAATTCCATATATATGCATTAGTATACTGTATTGGTGTTTTTCAAAATAAATTAAGGGAAAAAAAAAACTTTGTGAAGGTGGGCATCTGTTTTCCAGCCTTTGCTAGTGGGGGTGTGAGTAGAGCCAGTGTTTTCTGTGTCACTGGAAGGAGAAAAACAGATATTGTCTAAAGTTTTCTATCTTTAGTAAGTGGCCCAGACTTCACCTTTCTGTTACCATTGGCTAGAGAGGTTAGGCTTTTATTGAGGCTTGTCTTATTATCCATTGGCATTTCTGGGTTACCAATTTTGCCATGTGATTCCTTGAGTCCCAAGGTTCCTATTGAGAGTACCTTCTTTTCTCCACCTTTCAGGATTTATTAGTCTTCTAGGGCTGCCTTAACAAAACACCACAGACTGACTGGCTTATACAAGATAAATTTATTTCCTCACAGGTTTGGAGGCTGGAAATCTAAGATCAAGGTGTTGGCAGGTTTGGTTTCTCTTGAGGCCTTTCTTCTTGGCTTGCAGATGACTGCCTTCTAACTACGTCCTCACATGGCCTTTTCTTTTTGTGTGTGCAGCACATCCTTTTACTGATAAGGACATCAGTCTTAATAATTTAGGGCTTTACCCTTATAATCTCATTTAATCTTCATTACTTCTTTAAAGGCTCTGTCTCCAGTTATAGTCACATTGGGTGGTTAGAGCTTCAACATATGAATTGGAGGGGATAAATTCAAAAACACTCTGCCTTCTGAAATTACAAAAATCATGTTCTTCTCACCTGCAAAATACATCCATTTCAATACTAACAGTCCCAAAAGTCTTAACCCATTTGAGCAACAGTTTTAAGATCAGAGTCTTCATGCACTGAACCTGGACTGACAATTTGTTTCATATATGATATTATACATGTTTCAATGCCATGATACTGGATGCTTGGGGCTGGTGCACTGGGACGACCCATAGGGATGGTACGGGGAGGGACGAGGGAGGGGGGGTTCAGGATGGGGAACACATGTATACCTGTGGCGGATTCATGTTGATGTATGGGAAAACCAATACAATATTGTAAAGTAATTAACCTCCAATTAAAAGAAATAAGTTTATATTAAAAAAGATCAGACTCTTATCTAAATACCATAAAAATCCAGATATGAGTGAGATTTAAAGTATGATTCTTCATGAGGCAAAATTCCTCTCTACCTGTGGACCTATCAACTTCAGTTCAGTCGCTGAGTCATGTCTGACTCTTTGTGAACCTATGGAGCCAGACAAATTATGTACTTCCAAAACAAAATGGTGGAACAGGGATAGAATAGACGTTTCCATTTTTAAAGGACCAGGGTTCCAAGCAAGTCCAAAAGCTAGCAAGACAAATTCTGTCAAATTTCAAGTCAAGAGAATAAACTACTCAGGCACTATGTTCTTTCCTTTGGGCCCTACAGAGTGGCTGCCATGCCTTCTGTGGGTCCTATAAGCAAATAAAAATGGGTGTGCAATAAAGACACATTGGGTAGATTTTATGCATGTTTCTTGGAATGTCTCACATTCTATCAAAGGAATGCTACAGAAAAACTTGAAGCTATAGTTTGAAATGGGTTTTGTTGGTTTTTTTTTTTTTTTAGACGTTTGTCAAAGAGAGAAACAAATGATTGCTTTTACTTTCCTTCTAAAATGTACTACTGTTGAAATACATCTGTCAGATTTAGAAGAGAAGGATGCACCATCTTTGTGAATAATGATATTTCAACTTCAAAAATATCTTAATGACCTTTTGCAAAATATTGTTCTTAGGACAAGAAAGGAAGACAGGAATGGAGGGAGGGGAAGAAAAGAAGAAAAAAAAGAAAATAAGAGAAAAGTGACTACAAACTTTGATGTTTCTTTTATGACATAAATGAAAACCAATATGAGACAAACCATTATTTTAGCTCTTGCTACAGACAGCCTCAACAAAGTTTTGTAATCCTGCATGTCAACATTAGGATCTGTCCTGAATTTGTGGCTGAAAATATGTTAGCACTTAAAGAAGAAGGAAACGGGATTTAAATCTAAGTCATTTTTCATCAGCACAGCTGGTCAAAGACCATGGTTAGAAATGTGTTGTTTTCTTTCTTAGGAGACAATTTAGAAAGTTCAAGTTTTAATATTTTGGAACATTACTATCATTTTTTAAGTGTGAGAATTAAATATTCCTGGATTATAGATTTTACAGTGTAACTGGATAAAAGATTTTCCAAGTGGGCTCTAGCTACAGCACTCCATTCAGTTCCCTGAAAACTATGTCTATTTAATATCGCCTGTGACCATTCCCTCTTTCTTACACCAGTGTGAATCCATGGCCCTCCTGACATACCTCTTGCTCACTTCCAATAGTGATTTTCTTACACAACTTAAAATCAGAAATGTTTTAGAAAAGGACATAGGTGGAGGCTTCTGCTGTGGCATCAGGAATTCAATTATACCATATATGACGTCTGTGTCAGACATGACTTGCTTCTCGTTTGTTTCACAGTTGATTGAGATTGATCTGAGCTCTATGGCCTCAAACCCTGGTGCCACTTCACCTGCCGAACATGTTGTCGTGGCTCTTCTCTTAGACCTGCAGCACTTCTGACTTCAGCTGTGGGGATATCTGATTGTTAGATAATGTTAGATACTGACTTAGAGCGATTGGTGCTGATGGAGCTCTCTGATTGTCAGCATTGTTACAGTTGTATCAGTCTTTCCCATTATATCCCAAAAAGGGATGTGCAGTTTCGACCTTCATCTTTCACNACTCAGGCACTATGTTCTTTCCTTTGGGCCCTACAGAGTGGCTGCCATGCCTTCTGTGGGTCCTATAAGCAAATAAAAATGGGTGTGCAATAAAGACACATTGGGTAGATTTTATGCATGTTTCTTGGAATGTCTCACATTCTATCAAAGGAATGCTACAGAAAAACTTGAAGCTATAGTTTGAAATGGGTTTTGTTGGTTTTTTTTTTTTTTTAGACGTTTGTCAAAGAGAGAAACAAATGATTGCTTTTACTTTCCTTCTAAAATGTACTACTGTTGAAATACATCTGTCAGATTTAGAAGAGAAGGATGCACCATCTTTGTGAATAGTGATATTTCAACTTCAAAAATATCTTAATGACCTTTTGCAAAATATTGTTCTTAGGACAAGAAAGGAAGAAAGGAATGGAGGGAGGGGAAGAAAAGAAGAAAAAAAAGAAAATAGGAGAAAAGTGACTACAAACTTTGATGTTTCTTTTATGACATAAATGAAAACCAATATGAGACAAACCATTATTTTAGCTCTTGCTACAGACAGCCTCAACAAAGTTTTGTAATCCTGCATGTCAACATTAGGATCTGTCCTGAATTTGTGGCTGAAAATATGTTAGCACTTAAAGAAGAAGGAAACGGGATTTAAATCTAAGTCATTTTTCATCAGCACAGCTGGTCAAAGACCATGGTTAGAAATGTGTTGTTTTCTTTCTTAGGAGACAATTTAGAAAGTTCAAGTTTTAATATTTTGGAACATTACTATCATTTTTTAAGTGTGAGAATTAAATATTCCTGGATTATAGATTTTACAGTGTAACTGGATAAAAGATTTTCCAAGTGGGCTCTAGCTACAGCACTCCATTCAGTTCCCTGAAAACTATGTCTATTTAATATCGCCTGTGACCATTCCCTCTTTCTTACACCAGTGTGAATCCATGGCCCTCCTGACATACCTCTTGCTCACTTCCAATAGTGATTTTCTTACACAACTTAAAATCAGAAATGTTTTAGAAAAGGACATAGGTGGAGGCTTCTGCTGTGGCATCAGGAATTCAATTATACCATATATGACGTCTGTGTCAGACATGACTTGCTTCTCGTTTGTTTCACAGTTGATTGAGATTGATCTGAGCTCTATGGCCTCAAACCCTGGTGCCACTTCACCTGCCGAACATGTTGTCGTGGCTCTTCTCTTAGACCTGCAGCACTTCTGACTTCAGCTGTGGGGATATCTGATTGTTAGATAATGTTAGATACTGACTTAGAGCGATTGGTGCTGATGGAGCTCTCTGATTGTCAGCATTGTTACAGTTGTATCAGTCTTTCCCATTATATCCCAAAAAGGGATGTGCAGTTTCGACCTTCATCTTTCACTGAAAGAATCAAAGTGGAGGGAAATATAAAATTCTACTTATTTTTTTTTCACTTCCTTAGTAACAGCCACCTGTACAGAGTTTTTCTGGGAGTTTATTTTTTGAGTTGTTGTTTCAGGAAAATCATCTGACTTTCAATACTATAATCTCAACGAGTCCAAAAACTCACTTTCATCAGTGTCATTGTTTTGTTTAGCTTTAATGGGGAATTGTAATTCCTGGGGTTATCTCGATCCCTAGTAGCTCTCTTTTATTCATTTCTTTAGGCTCTTGAAAAGCACAAATGTGATTGTACAGTGAAAATGTTAAACATGATTTATACATGCATACCTGCTATAATTATACCCCAATCAAGGCATTAGAGATTTGAGAGCTCCCTCTCTTCTCTGAATCCTGTATTCCTAGCCCAATCTAGCTTTCAGCAAGGCAGACAGAGCCAGTGCTACCTATGCTAATAGCTGGGGTTCATCAGCATAAATTGCTTTTGGGGTGCTCCTCAGTGTGCCTGATGCTGTATTTGATGTTATGATTCATAGCAAACAACAGAGGCACTCAACGATTTAGCAGCCTGTGCTCAGTTGTTGCCACAAGGGAGCAGAGGGGCTTTTAAATAAACTGTGTATGATTTCCTCACATGAGATGCTATTTAAGTGCTACACATGACAGAAAAGCATATTTAAAGGAAGCCCAAAACCATCAGTTGAGATTTCCAGAACCAATCTAAGAATCAGCTGCACAGTGTAGCCTGCTGAATCCATGATGGACTTGGGGAAGCTGCTGAATGAATTAGGGGGTGGCAGAGGGCAGGGAAGCAAAGGAAAAAAATGTGTAACAGATACAAAGATTTTGCAAGGATTTTAATGTTAGTTGTAGGATGAGACAAGGGGAAAATACGGAGTTTGCATGGGAGAATATGAATGTTATACAAAGTGAGATTGTTGTTGTTCAGTTGCTAACTCATGTCTGACTCTGAGACCCCGTGGCCTGGAAACAAGTCAGGCTCAGCTCTGTATTCCACTATCTCTAGGAGTTTGCTCAAATTCATGTCCTTTGAGTCAGTGATCCTGTTGAACCACCTCATCCTCTTCCGCCCTCTTCTTCTTTCACCTTTAATCTTTCCCAGCATCAGGATCTTTTCCAGTGAGTTGGCTCTTCACATCATGTGGCCAAAGTATTGGAGCTTCAGCTTCAGCATCAGTCTTTCCAATGAATATTCAGGGTTGATTTCCTTTAGGATTGACTGGTTTGATCTCCTTGCTGTCCAAGGGACTCTCGAGAATTTTCTCCAACACCACAATTCAAAAGCATCAATTCTTTGCCACTCAGCCTTCCTTATGGTCCAACCTTTACACCCATATATGGCTACTGGAAAAACTATAGTTTTGACGATATGGACCTTTGTCAGCAAAGCAATGTCTCTGCTTTTTGATATGCTATCTAGGTTTGCCATAGCTTTCCTTCCAAGGAATAAGTATCTTTTAATTTCCTGACTACAGTCAATGTCAACAGTAATTTTGGAGCCAAAGAGATAAAATATAGCACTGTTTCCATTTGTTTTGAAAAACCAAAGTGAGGCACAGGTGACCAAAGTATGCTGAGATGTAGCCTTCACTGTGTGCAGTCCATATAAAAATTGTCACATAATTACAGCTGAACAATGGGAGAAATTCCCATAAGTGATCATGAAGGATATTGATTCTATCAAGAAAAAAGCATACAACACTTATTTAAAAAACCCCAGTATTTTCTTTGCATTTTCATTGAATCATAAAACTTGCTCAAGAAATGCTAGTAAATGTATATCCCACCAAAGTGTTCATAAAATTGGGCTATCTACCTAAAAATAGAAATATCAGTGATTTCTTCTGTTTCTTGTTACCTAAATTAAAATTTTGAATTTCTGTCATCAAACTTTCATACCAAACTTTTGGTTGTTTTACAAGCCTAAATATGTTTAAGCTTTTTGCTGGTCAGAGCATCTGTGTCCTCTGTGATTTTCTTCATTTTTCTTGATTTAATAGTTTCATTTAAGAACTAATAGTAGGTAGAGATTCAGGTGTACTCATTTATTCAATTTTTTTAGTTTTAATATCTCCCTCATTACACACTCACAAATGGCTTCTTCTATCTTATTTCTTAGTCATTTATCTCTTTTTAGAAACATGTTTTGTTCTAAGAAGTACATTCTGTTGTGTATCTGTTGATACTGTATGATTTCAAATTCTAAAGCCACTCAATTTATGTGACTATATTTTAGCCCTTGACAGTATACTCTGTAGATAGATATAGATGTGTAGGTGTATTATATATCTTGCCATAGAAAGTGATTCCTTTGATTCTCAGATCTTATATTTGCATTCCAGCACCTAGTACAATACCTGGTATATAATAGCTACTCAATGAAAGTACAGACAACATTTTAAAATTGTGGCTTTGTAAACATCTTCATATTTAAACCTGGCATCATAATTCAATTCCTGTGTGATGTAAGGTGCTATGTGTCTATGAACTTCAGCCCCAGGTATGCATGGCTAAAGTTTAAGTTAGAATGCCCTCCAGGAGATCAGTGTTGGATGATGGAGGAGTAAGGGAGGAGGTGGTCATGGCATCCCATGGCGTGTATTTCTGTCCAATGTGGGGGATTCATCATCTACCTGGAACCCACTGAAAAATAGCTTCCTTCTATCAGAGAATTTTCAATTCTCCTAACTATCCCGCAGTTCATTAGATGACACTGAAGGCATTCAGAGGTCAGAAAACAAGGTATTCAGGAAGATGAAAGGCACAGGATTGAAAATAAATGAAAAAAAAAAAACAAGGAAAATCATCTTTTGGATAATATGCAAAGCAGGTATCCAGCATTCTTCAAAGGAAATAGGAAAATATTTTCATGCAAATTTACTGAGAACATTTTATTTTTTTAATGTATACAAAAATATAGTATTGGTTTACATTTATCTTTACTTTAAGTATATTTGCTTTACAATGTTAAGTAAACTTTGAGCAATCATGTAAACTAACACAACAATAAGGGCTTTCCACTAAATAATGAATTATATAAACAGCACAGGGCATCCACAAGAGGATGAAGAAGGATAGAAAATGCTAGAAAATAAGAGCCATATTTAACTGACAATGGATTTTACCAATTTTTAGAGGACAGTTATCCTATTCAATATAATTTTTATAAATATATTTTCCTAAAAATATGTCTCTTCACTATGGGAAAATCTTGGTAGGATAGTTGTAGGCTTATTTCAGAATAGCAATTAAGTCATTGTTATGAAGTCCTTTTTGTTATCTTTGGAAGATTCTTTTTAAAGAACCCTCTTCAGAACTATTGGGATTCCTGCGTGGCTCAGTAGTAAAGAATCCATCTGCCAATGCAGGAGATGCCAGAGATGCGGGCTTGATCCCTGGGTTGGGAAGATCCCCTGGAGAAGGGACTGGCAACCCACTCAAGTACTCTTGCTGGGAAAATCCCATGGATGGAGGAGCCTGACGGACTACAGTCCATAGCAGTACAAAGAGTCAGACATGACTGAGGGACTAAGCACAGCATACTCCAGAACTATTAAAGATAACTGTCTAAACTATTTTGGCCAGAGTTCCAGAGCACAGAGTAGATGGAATGGAGTAAACAGCCTCATCCATGAGGAAAGTTGCCTCAATGAAGTTTATTAATAGATTGATGTTCAATATGCTTTACATGCTTTATATCTACCAGGGGCTCTGTGAAGCCCTACAATCCCACCTTTTCTCTTTCATACCTACTGGGAAGTATTGTGCCCTACACACACTTTATTGGCCAATGAACTGCAAGATTATATATACACACACAACTGCCAAGCTGCTGCAAACACAAGGCACTGTAGTTTAAGGAATCTCTTGGGGAAATACAAATCACTGCACTTAATAGCCTGACTATACAAACAGGCACCGAATGGTGTTTATTTCTGGATCCAAGGCCATAAAATTTGTCAGTGGCCTTCCGTGAAGGAATAGCCTGCTAGGGCATTTCATTATGCGATCTAACTCCCTCAATTTCCAATGCTTCATATGAAAATGAACCCAGTATTTTATAAATGGTGGAAAGCAGCCTGAGTCTGACATCCAATGAAGACTTTATTTTCTCCATTTACATTTTGAAGAAATAGCAAAGCTGTGTGGTATGTTCATTTTATGATAATCAGACAAAAAAGAAAGAAGGACAAAGTGGCAGAGGGAAAGAGTAGCAGAGGAGGGAAAAAATAGGTGGACTCAAGTTAGCAAATGCGTTAAGATTTAGCAAGTGGGCAAAGCAACTGGTATCACTCAATTGAGCATAAAACTAGACCACTTATCTGATTTGGCTCCCAATGAATATTTTTCTTTCTGAGATTTTAAAGGCAGTTTTATAGTGTAATATGTTTTTTTTTTATTCTAGAAATCAAATATCTAGGGATTTATTTTTTCTTTCTGAAATATTACGATTAGAGTTGCATACACATGTATCAGTTTATGCTTGGCTTCTAAAGAGTATTATGAAGCTGCTTGAAAAACATGCTGTGGTGAATTGCTCAGGTATTTACACTTTTGTGATCAGTCTTATCCATTCACTCTTACGACTCTAGCCAAGCTTACAATCAGTGGCCATATAGTTACATAACTAGACTGCCAAGAATTCTAAACTGCTGTCCCTATATGTGCAATGGGTACCTTTTAAAACCAGTCAATAATAACATTGTGACACTTTCATCACTAACATCTGATTACTACCCTCATCCCCTTGGTTCGTTTGATTCTAAGTGTATTGCTGTTGACTATCTGTGCAACCTTAGTTTCTTATCTTTAAAATAGGCATAATAATAACTATTTCCCATTATGAAGTTAGATAAGCTAATATAGAGTCCTATATATAACAGGGACGCCATAAGTTTTCATCCTCTTTCCCTCATATCTTCCTATATAAATATCTCCTTCCTAACTGTATTGTTATTGCTCTTCTTGAGGAAGAAACAGTTTTCCTCTGCCCTTCTCTTGGTCTTGCCCTGTGGCTTAGCTGGTAAAGAATCTGCCTGCAATGCAGGAGACCTGGGTTTGATCCCTGGGTTGGTAAGATTCCCCTGGAGAAGGGAATGGCTACCCACTCCAGTATTCTGGCTTGGAGAATTCCATGGACTGTATAGTCCCATGGGGTCGCAAATAGTCGGACACGACTGACTTTCACTTTCATTTTTCTAGGTTCTTTGGCTTGTCTAATAATAAAATTGACATAAGACAGATTAACAAGAGAAGAATACATTTAATTACCTACCTACTAGGACTCCACAAGGACAATGAGACCCAAGAACAAGTCAAAGAGTTGAGACTTTAATGCTGTTTTGAACTAAAGAATGGGACAGGGTCCTGGGCCTTGAAAGGGGAAGAGGGTGCTTTACACAATGATAAGAAGAGCAGACATATGGTAATTACATGTTTGTCCTGCCACACAGGTAGGTCATTAAAATAAAACCTTATCTCTGGGTAATAATTCTCTTTCTGGGCCATACCTCCTATCTAAATTCTTCCAGGCAGTGAAGGGAGAGGTAAAAGTTTGTCTTGGGGCTGCTGAATCTGGTTTGTGTTGCTGAAAACCTGGTCTTTGTTCACCAGCGCCAATGGAAGTATGGCAACAGAGTTTTGGAGGAGTAGAAAGGTGTAGCTTTATTACTTTGCCAGGTAAAGAGTGGCACTACAAACAGAGCTAGTNAAAAAAAAAAAATAAACCGTCCGGCACAGAAGAGACAGAAAACAAAAGCAGGCAGGATGGGACCCTGGACTCGGAACGTCTTTTCCAGTCCCGACAGACCAGTGCACAGGAGAAGCTAGGTGTGGGAAGGGCGATCACGATGGTGAAGAAACGGCACCGTGTCCCTGCAACGGCGTGTAAGGACATATCCAGGCAACAGGCGTGCCCACGGTGTCCCAGACACTGTCCTCAGTTCAGCCACGAACTGAAACTCCCCTGCCCACATGGAGCTTAAGCTCTGGTTGAGGGGACAAAGAATGAGTAAGTGAGGACCCAGTCTGGAGACAGGGGATGATAAGTGCTCTAAGGGCTAGGAAAAGAATAAAGCAGGATCCCAGAGAGAAGGAAGGGTGGGGGCAGATGGCATCTGGCAATCGTGGAACCATCAACTGAGCTCTAAGCGGAGGGGACACGATGAAACTCAGCTCTTTAACCTACAAAGGCTTGAGAGCACTCGCTGCCAAGTGTCTGCTGCCTGGTAGGCCAGGCCCTGCGACAGTCCAGAGACCACGGCAAACACAAGTTTGAAGGCATCTGAGAATCGTGCACACCGAGGGGAAAACTGATGGTGTCAGGAACGCAGAGAGGCAGGCAGGAGAGGCAAACAAAACCAGTGCACCACGTGGATGACCATCGCTTCTGAAGACCTGACCGTTCTCTGACTACATTAGAGAAGGCCAGAGGCCACAGCAGTGATGAGCGTCAAGGGACAGGAAGCAGAGGAGGACCTGCACCAGACTCGGCAATCTTCATTCAACAGAAGAACAGGGGTTTATGAGCAGGACCCGCTGGACACACAATTCATGCTCCCAAGGGTGTACCTCAAGGTGTCTCGTTAACATACATCCCAAAGGGATGGGCCCCGGCAAGGGGACCAGCCAGAGGAGGGGACAGGGTGAGGAGGCTGAAGGTGAGGACTGAGTCCCCTGCAGCCACGAGAGGCTATCTGTGGGTGTGGCCACTGCTGAGGGCGCCGATGCAGGTTCAGCGAGAGGTCAGCAATTAGGTCAGTAACCACTGCTGAGTCTGATGACTGGGGTGTCCGCTTCACCCACACCCACCGCACTTGTACTAAAGTCACTGTCTCCCCACAAAGCTGCAAACTGCTCAGAGGACTCACATTTTCTTTAATCTCTGTATCCCCCACAACTAGCAAAATCCTGGAGGGTCAATAAAGGCTCGACTGAGACCAAGCTTTCATGACAAGAATCAACCGGAGGGGCTGAATAACTGAGGGTCTGATGGGGGTGAGAAGCCCACGAGGCCAGCTTCCTGTTCAGTTGGCAGATGCATGGCGGGGGGAGGCAGGCAGGGGTGGCCACAGCGATCAGATCTCACTGGATGAATAGCCCTGAAAATCACTTCAATCCTGAGTCTCACTTTGGAAAACAAGGGGACTGGAGCAAATCAGAGGTTGCAGACCTTCAGGGAGAGGAGATGCTTTTCATGATGCTGAAGGCCAAGGTGTGTGCGCACCTTTGCTGTTGGGTTGGGGGACCAAGGCTGCAAACAAAATGCAGAGGGGAGAAGATACCACAGGTATGGCCACCACCCCAAGGACCCTGGAGGCGGGTCAGCAAAAGGGGCCTCCTGGTGATATGGCGGGTAAGGGGACGGCCTGGGGGAGGTCAGGCCAGTGGTGAGCAGCACCAAGGAGCCACTCGGGTCTCAAAGACTGTGAATGAAACACGGATGTTTTCAAGGCTGTTGCTGGAGTCTGGCTTGCACACACCCAGGCACACAAGAAGGCAGGGAGAAACATTTTACACAACTTGAAAACTATAAAACTACTTTAAGAGCTGTAAGAGCAATTATCCATAAGCAAGATTGCTTACAACCTTTGAAAAGCCTTTTTTTTTTTACCATATTTACTGAGGGCAATCCAACTGTATTTTGAGCTTCTGAGAAGTTTCCATTTAGAATCAGATCTGACACATCCAAGCCCCATAATTTCCCATACCAAGCTGGATCCCCGAACATTACAGAAAACCCATAAGCGTTGTGGAAGGCAGTAAAAACCCAATCCAGTCACAGGAAATCTTCCAGTGCTACAAAGGAAAACAAACAAACAAAAACACCACAAAGAGCCCTGAAACATTTCTAGTCGAACAGCTTTTCACTCAAGCTTTAATAACCTCATTCTGAAGCCCTTGAAAAGTATTAAATTACATACCCGATATTCCTGACAGTAGAAATGCCTAAAACTTATTACAACTTAAGGCAGTAAGTGAGCTCATGAGTTTTAAGTCAAATTTAAGGCAGCTGAAGGCCAGACAAAACCATGTGTTTGAAAATGCCTGCAAAATAATAAATGCCTGAGGGAATTGGATGGCTTTTCTGCTTCTAAGCTAAATAAAGCTTGGGGTGGGGAGGGGGGAGCTTTGCAAAGATCCTAGTGAGAATAATCCCCCTTCAACTGCACAGAGCAAACCATCCAATCACTTCTAACCGCGGACCAAGGAAAGTTAATCCAGGAATAATAACAACACTTGAAATACTGAGTAAAAACACAGTTCTGTTTAAAACGCTCTGCCGGGCCGGAGGACGCATCGGGTCATTCTAACAGGCCAGAACATTTGACTGCTGAGCGTTTTTGTGACCACGTCTCGGCTTTGTGTTAACAAAGGGTCCAGCAGGAGGACGCTCGGGCCTTCAGGTCTGGCCCCGCTGCCAGCAGCCTCCGCACTTCCTGCACACCTTCGGATCAAGCGCCCCGACTTCCTGCAGAGTCCTGGATGCTGGGCTACCTTCCTCCTTCGGGCTCTCTCAAGCTAATTTCCCCAGGCAGGCTCGAAGCGTAAAAGTTTCGCAGTCCCCGAGCGACCCTCCATTAAAGCACAATCAGCATGTGTCGCTTCGACAGGTCTGGCCGGGTAGGGAGATTAATGTACGGCAAACAACTCAGAAGAGGTAAATGCCACCCCTGCTAAGGCAGCAATCAGCAGGCTGAACGCCGCCGCTCTGGGAGCCCAGCGGCAAGGCCGGCCCGCCCGGCAGAGGCTCTGCCGGCATTCGCCGCGGTTCCTTTCACGCAACAGGTCCACGCAGAGCCGGGCACCTGCCCACAGCTCAGCTGGGTCAGCCCCCGCCAACCCCGCCCCGCCCGGGCGGCCGGTCCTGGAGCCCGGGCGGGCGGGCCGGCCAGCCACGGCTCTTCCCCCCGACGAGGCCGGGAGCACATTCCTCGGGAGATGCCGAGATAGCACGGCCAGCCCGCACGCTGCCCGCCTCCTCCTCCCGGCCCTGCCCGGGCCAGAGGGGAACCGCGCCCCGGCCGGCGATCGCGGCATGGCGGGGCTGAGGGGACCGGCCCCGGGAGCCGGACGCCGGGCCGGGCTCTCCCAGCCAGGCACCGTCCTGGGCCTCCTGGCCCCGCACTCGCCCGCTCACAGGTGCCGGGCTCTGGTCCCTAGATGAGTATCCAGACGGCGTGTCTGCACAGGACAAAGCGCACACGCTCCGGCAACCACAGCAGGTCGCTCCGTAGAGAAAGAAAAGGAACTTCGTGGAGGAAGCAGCAGGTGAGCACAGGTAGATTTCGTGCCCGCGAGTCCTGGCGGCCAAGCCCCCAGATGGCCAAGGGGACGGAAGGGGGAGCGGAAAGGAGGGGACGGGGCGGCAGGACGCGCAGGTGAGGCCACACTCACCTCCGGCAGCTCGCGGAGCTGGTTGGCGTCCAGCAGCAGCTCCTCCAAGCTGCGGGCGTAGCGGTAGACCTCCTCGGGCACGTAGAGCAGCGAGCAGTGGCGCCTGTCGATGGTCTCCACATGACGGTTGCACCGCCACAGCGGGATGCAGTGGAACATCGCCGCCCGCCGCCGGGGCCCGCGCCGCCGAGACCCGGGCTCCGCGCCCGCCCGGCGGCCGCGCTCCGCCCGCCGCGCACCCGCGCGCCCGCCGGCCCCAGGGCTCGCTCGCTGGCGCCTCGCGCCGGGTTCTAGACTCGCCGCCGCGCGCAGGCACCTCGGCGGGAGCCCCGCCCACCCAGCGCCACCGCCGCCGCCGCTTCCGACGCGCCCCGCCCACCCGGGCCCCGCCCACCGCGGGCCCCGCTTCCGACACGCCGCCGCTGAGCCACTGCGCATGCGCGCCGGGGTGGGCGGGGCGGTGCGCGTGGGTCTGCTCGCGCCCAGGGGCTACTCCGCTCGGGGTTTTCCCGGCGGCCCGGAACCCGAAGGTCGACGCCGCGGCAGCCGGACGCTGGCGGTGCGCTCCCCGCGCACCCCGGCTCGGGCTGGGCCCGGGGGCGTGTCCGGGGAGCCCCTTTGAGGGGGTGCGGCGGGCCGCGGGACAACTTCTGAGGTAGCTGCTCGTACCTCGCTCTTCGGCTCCCCTCGCCCCGAAACCACTTTCCCTTCCGGGGTCGGGAGGCGCCGCCCTGGAACGTACCTTGCGCGCCCTGGGTGCCCCTGTGCTCCGGGTTCCGGGCGCGTTTGAGGCGTCGCCGCCGCGCGACTTTTCTGCCGCCCCCCCTCTCCGCCCCCGGCGTGCGCGATGCTCCGGCGGCCCCACAGGTGAGCGGGCTGTCCCCCGGACCTGCCCTCCGGCCCGCGGGCATCGCCTGCAGGTCGCCGTAGCGTCCTCGGTAACCTTCTTCTCTCCACGCAGTGAAAGGAGACCCCTTTTACCACACCGCCAAGGACATAGACGTCAGGGAGTCTGGGAGACCCTCATAGAGGGGATGGCAAGCCGTGGGCAGCCCGCAGACACAAACGAGCAGGCAAAGACGGGTTTCTGAGCCCATTGCAGCCGGGCCGGACGTTGGCCCCTGGGGACCAGCCTGGACTGGAGGGAACAGCGGGGGAGAGGGGCAGGGGGCCGCCAGGTGAGCATCTTCCGTCTGGCTCCTGCGTTTCTCCACAAACACTTAAGTCTCTTGCAAAGGGTAGATTGCAGCCCCAGAAGGAGTAGCTGGGAGGACCCAGGAGGCTCACTACTGGGTGACCATGACCTTGCCCCTGATTCATATAAGAGGACTAGGGCCAGCACCCTGAACTTCCCCTCTTCTGTCTCCAAATAACCACACTGGCTCCTTGGTAAAAGGTTGCTGAAGGTCAAAACCAATCACATTGATGGGTTGTTTTCTTGGGGTCGACTCGGACTCCCCACCTGGGCACCCCTTCGTCCTCACGCCTGCCCCTTCAACTGAACTTGACATATGACCTCTAGTACTCAATCTCTACCCCCCAGGCTCTACCACCCCCCCCCCCAAACTGCAGAAGCTAGTCAAGGAGTCTGAAGTCAAGGAATCCACATTTCTGCAGAAGACTGAGCGCTGAGCGTGCTCTGTGGTCAAAGCTTTTGCAAGGTATAAGTGGTTCCAACTGTGCATGGGACAGTGTGGGGTGAGTGGGGAGAACAGTTCATTTCAACTCTGCTAGGAGAGCTTTTCACTTCCCAGGCAGTGAGGACTGGTTGGTCCAAATACCATGGCCTTGTCTGTTTCTACCCTGGCATTATCACCTTAACTCTAATTCCAGTCAGTCCCTTAACTCCACTGCCCTACCCAGTCCACCTTCTCTTTTGTTTGTCCTGGCTTGATTTCTGCATTCTCAAAGGAGGTTACCTGGACTTTGAACCTCAGTCACCCTTCCTTCATTCTCCAATTCCAGAAACCCACTTTGTGACACCTTTGATGGGGAGACTGGTTCCTGCCTGAGAGCCTAGGTCTAAAAAAGTAAGCAAGTCACTGGCCGCCTAAGTTTTCCATCTGCTTAAAAATAAAAATAAAGGAGATCTGGCCCCCTCATCTTCATCTTCTGTTGATTTCCAGAATTATCACACTAGGTTATTATCATAAACACCAAGTGTTTAAAATGAGGCTGATCTTTTTAAGACTCCAAACCTCAAGAAGCATTCTCAATGTGCCTCTCCATGGCACTTACACTTCCATATATTAGATTATTTTTACTTAGTCTCCAAAAGATTGTGACTTCTTAGACCACAGGTACTATTTCACTTGCTCTGTAGATCCCAACAACTACCATAGCCCTATATGTACACTGAATGATCAAATTGCCTTGAATCTTTGGAAAGCCAGTGGCAGAATTCTTGAATTTCCTCCTTTTCAAAGATCTGCCAAGAATCTGAAATGTTAGTTTGGTAATAGAGAAAAAATGAAAACACTTTGTAAAGTGGAGAATTAGAAAATCAATTCTTTATCTTCCTGAAGAGTTTGAGGGTTTCCCTACTGACAAAAATTCTGATTTCTTTCCCTCTGTGTAAATGTTTTGACTCAAGTTAAACTGTAAATAACCAGAGAAATCTAATTTTGTTTGGAATAATGCAGTTTTCATTGTCACCACTTTTCACATCCTTTGGGGCTAGAGAAGTCCAGCTTTCAGCTTTGTTGAATTAGATAGGTTTCACTTTTATAAGCCTCAGTTTTATCAGTGTAAATGAGGTCCACGAGTTGTTAGCAGGATTAAATAAGATGATGTAAGTAAAATGCTTAGCAGAGTGTCAGGTACACGTCTATTCAATCAATAAATATTCACTATGTACTAGTTTGTCTGTGTAATCAACATCTATTTTGGATCACTCACTTTGGAGAAACCAGCAGCTGTGTTGTGCAGCCCCATAGAGAGACCCACACGACTATCTTGCAAAGAAATAGAGGAAAAGAACAGAATGGGAAAGACTAGAGATCTCTTCAAGAAAATTAGAGATACCAAAGGAACATTTCATGCAAAGATGGGCTCGATAAAGGACAGAAATCGTATGGACCTAACAGAAGCAGAAGATATTAAGAAGAGGTGGCAAGAATACACGGAAGAACTGTACAAAAAAGCGCTTCATGACGCAGATAATCATGATGTTGTGATCACTAATCTAGAGCCAGACATCTTGGAATGTGAAGTCAAGTGGGCCTTAGAAAGCATCACTATGAACAAAGCTAGCGGAGGTGATGGAATTCCAGTTGAGCTATTTCAAATCCTGAAAGACNCCCCTGGAGAAGGGAATGGCTACCCACTCCAGTATTCTGGCTTGGAGAATTCCATGGACTGTATAGTCCCATGGGGTCGCAAATAGTCGGACACGACTGACTTTCACTTTCATTTTTCTAGGTTCTTTGGCTTGTCTAATAATAAAATTGACATAAGACAGATTAACAAGAGAAGAATACATTTAATTACCTACCTACTAGGACTCCACAAGGACAATGAGACCCAAGAACAAGTCAAAGAGTTGAGACTTTAATGCTGTTTTGAACTAAAGAATGGGACAGGGTCCTGGGCCTTGAAAGGGGAAGAGGGTGCTTTACACAATGATAAGAAGAGCAGACATATGGTAATTACATGTTTGTCCTGCCACACAGGTAGGTCATTAAAATAAAACCTTATCTCTGGGTAATAATTCTCTTTCTGGGCCATACCTCCTATCTAAATTCTTCCAGGCAGTGAAGGGAGAGGTAAAAGTTTGTCTTGGGGCTGCTGAATCTGGTTTGTGTTGCTGAAAACCTGGTCTTTGTTCACCAGCGCCAATGGAAGTATGGCAACAGAGTTTTGGAGGAGTAGAAAGGTGTAGCTTTATTACTTTGCCAGGTAAAGAGTGGCACTACAAACAGAGCTAGTGGAGGTGATGGAATTCTAGTTGAGCTGTTTCAAATCCTGAAAGATGATGCTCTGAAAGTGCTGCACTCAATATGCCAGCAAATTTGGAAAGCTCAGCAGTGACCACAGGACTGGAAAAGGTCAGTTTTCATTCCAATCCCAAAGAAAGGCAATGCCAAAGAATGCTCAAATTACCACACAGTTTGTACTCATCTCACATGCTAGTAAAGTAATGTTCAAAATTCTCCAAGCCAGGCTTCAACAGTACTTGAACTGTGAACTTCCAGATGTTGAAGCTGGATTTAGAAAAGGCAGAGGAACCAGAGATCAATTTACCAACATCTGTTGTATCATTGAAAAAGCAAGAGAGTTCCAGAAAATCATCTATTTCTGCGTTATTGACTACACCAAAGCCTTTGACTGTGTTGGTCACAACAAACTGGAAAATTCTTCAAGAGATGGGAATACCAGACCACCTGACCTGTCTGCTGAGAAATCTGTATGGGGGTCAAGAAGCCACAGTTAGAACTAAACATGGAACAACAGACTTGTTCCAAATAGGGAAAGGAGTACATCAAGGCTGTACATTGTCACCCTGCTTATTTAACTTATATGCAGAATACATCATAAGAAATGTTGGGCTGGATGAAACACAATCTGGAATCAAGATTACTGGGATAAATATCAATAACCTCAGATATGCAGATGACACCACACTTATGGCAGAAAGCGAAGAAGAACTGAAGAGCCTCTTGATGAAAGTGAAAGAGGAGAGTGAAACAGTTGGCTTAAAACTCAACATTCAGAAAACTAAGATCATGGCATCTGGTCCCATCAAATCATGGCAAATGATGGGGAAACAGTGGATACAGTGACAGACTTTATTTTGGGGGGCTCCAAAATCACTGCAGATGGTGACTACATCCATGAAACTAAAAGACGCTTACTCCTTGGAAGGAAAGTTATGACCAACCTAGACAGCATATTAAAAAGCAGAGACATTGCCAAATGCCATCTAGTCAAATGTATGGTTTTTCCAGTAATCAAGTATGGATGTAAGAGTTGGACTATAAAGAAAGTTGAGTTCCGAAGAATCGATGCTTTTGAACTGTGGTGTTAGAGAAGGCTCTTAAGAGTCCCTTGGACAGCAAGGAGATCCAATGGAAATCAGCCCTGAATATTCATTGGAAGGACTGATGCTAAAGCTGAAACTCCAATACTTTGGCCACCTAATGCTAAGAACTGACTCATTTGAAAAGACCCTGATGCTGGGAAAGATTGAAGATGGGAGGAGAAGGGGATGACAGAAGATGAGATCCTTGGATGGCATTACAGACTCAATGGACATGAGTTTGAGTAAACTCTGGGATTTGCTGAAGGACAAGGAAGCCTGACGTGGTGCAGTTCATGGGGTCACAAAGAATCAGACATGACTGAGCAACTGAACTGAACTGAATGAAAGCCACAGCCATCTAATGCTCTCAAGACTTTGCCTGCCTTCCTGGGAAGCTGGAAGAAGTCTAATCCTTTTAGGATGGAAAATAGGGCAGAAGATTTGGATGTGGTCTTGTATTCTCCTCTCCCTTTGGGCATTTGGTCATCAGGGCTGGAGTCAGGTGACTCCAGAACAGGTCCCAGTGGTCCTCAAGGTCATCCTCAGGTGACATTCCTTCTGGAATGAAGGATGCTCCCAAAGGAAAGGGGTGTTAGGGAGTGTTGTCTTGGAGGAGTGAGCATCAGGTATATAGTATGATCTTAGCTAGAGGGCAGTCATTTTCAGAGTACAATTAAGCCAGAAACAGAAGGAAAACAAAGATCTGTAGGTTGAATGGGTGGGATGAATAAGGGCTGATTAAAGGCTAACATGGGGCTTCCCTGGTGGCTTAGCTGGTAAAGAATCTCCCTGCAATGTGGGAGACCTGGGTCGGGAAGGTCCCTTGGAGGAAGGCATGGCAACCCACTCCAGTATTCTTGCCTGGAGAATCCCCATGGACAGAGAAGCATGACAGAGTCAGACATGATTGAGCAACTGTGCACAGCACAAGGACTAACATAATGGGGTGCCTCCAGTAGTTTCTGCAATAACAGTTGCCTTCAGCTTAAAATACCATGCCAAAGTGATTCATTCTGGGGAGGCTCATTCAGAACCTCTTCACTCTTAGGGGTCATTTTGTTTGAATAGAGAGAGATGTGTCTGCTATCTGGAATGGACTTAGTTGATAGTGAAATCCTATCAACATCAGCAGACTGAAATCTAGTTGTGACCTGTTAATAGATTTCCACAACTTGATGAATGTATAAACGCACATCTTTGTTACAGAACACCATTTTAGATGTTTTAGATCTTAATTACAAAGCCAATGCTTTTACTTATATAATTTGTTGCATGAGATTCATTAATAACCTAATTAAAATATCTTATGTTTATATCTGGGCTTCCCATGTAGCACTAGTAAAGAATCAGCCTGCCAGTGCAGGAGACACAAGAGATGCTAGTTTGATCCCTGGGTTGGGAAGATCCCCTCAAGTAGGAAGTGGCAACCTACTCATTGAAACCTAATCTATTGAAAAATGATTTCATAATGATATTTGAAAGAAACTGTGGTTTTATATAACAGTGGAATAACAGCAATATGATTCTTGAGAAAAATACTGATGAGATTAATTATAAAATTATTTCTGTGAGAGCTGGTTATATCTTTTTTTGAAGGAAATGGCAACCCACTCCAGTATTGTTGTCTGGTTATGTCTTTACAAGGATTATGTGCTTGGAAATCAAATTATTATAATTTTTCTAATATGTTTGAGAACACTACAGTAAACACTCTACAAACACCCTTAATTTTGCTTGTGGGATAAATGCATTTCTCTTACAACAATCAAATGCTACTTGGTTTTTTAATTTTTTTAATTTATGTTTTACAGATATAGATCTGTTTTTAGACTGTTTTACCATTTCATGACATGCTTTGCTATTTTAAATCCATGTGCACTAAGAACGCTATTTTTAATTTTCTGCATCAAGTATCATCCTAAGATCTACTTCAGTGTCCTCTAAGTGGCTTAAGAACCTAAAATCACTTGGAAAAAAATCTGTTTGAGTAAACAAACATTTATTTCCCTTGGATTGAATGTTCATGCTTTCAGTAGATTCTCAAAGAGATTCTGTAACTTTTTCTATGCCTATCACATAATAAGAAACCTCAGTCTAATTAAGTACCTAAATAGATACGAGGCAGACTGTTAGAAGCTTTCATGTTATTTTATTGTTTCATCCTTATAACAGTCATGTGACATGGCTGTTAATATTTTTATTTGTGTAGTTTGTGAATGGTCTCTCTGAATTCATAGTTTCTTTCTGCCATACTTGACACATCAGTCTTCCTTATCTGGATTATTAATTATGGACATGTTAGACATTTTTATGTCCCGTACATTGATAAACATGCAGCTACTGAGCCAAATAGGAAAAGGAGTATGTCAAGGCTGTATATTGTCCCCTGCTTATTTAACTTATATGCAGAGTACATCATGAGAAACGCTGGACTGGAAGAAACACAAGCTGGAATCAAGATTGCCGGGAGAAATATCAACAACCTCAGATATGCAGATGACACCACCCTTATGGCAGAAAGTGAAGAGGAACTAAAAAGCCTCTTGACAAAAGTGAAAGTGGAGAGTGAAAAAGTTGGCTTCAAGCTCAACATTCAGAAAACGAAGATCATGGCATCTGGTCCCATCACTTCATGGGAAATAGATGGGGAAACAGTGGAAACAGTGTCAGACTTTATTTTGGGGGGCTCCAAAATCAGTGCAGATGGTGATTGCAGCCATGAAATTAAAAGATGCTTACTCCTTGGAAGAAAAGCTATGACCAACCTAGATAGCATATTCAAAAGCAGAGATATTACTTGCCAACTAAGGTCTGTCTAGTCAAGGCTATGGTTTTTCCAGTAGTCATGTATGGATGTTAGAGTTGGACTGTGAAGAAGGCTGAGCACCGAAGAATTGATGCTTTTGAACTGTGGTGTTGGAGAAGACTCTTGAGAGTCCCTTGGATTACAAAGAGATCCANGAAACAGTGGAAACAGTGTCAGACTTTATTTTTGGGGGCTCCAAAATCACTGCAGATGGTGACTGCAGCCATGAAATTAAAAGACGCTTACTCCTTGGAAGAAAAGTTATGACCAACCTAGATAGTATATTCAAAAGCAGAGACATTACTTTGGCAACTAAGGTCCGCCTAGTCAAGACTATGGTTTTTCCTGTGGTCATGTGTGGATGTGAGAGTTGGACTGTGAAGAAGACTGAGCACCGAAGAATTGATGCTTTTGAACTGTGGTGTTGGAGAAGACTCTTGAGAGTCCCTTGGACTGCAAAGAGATCCAACCAGTCCATTCTGAAGGAAATCAGCCCTGGGATTTCTTTGGAAGGAATAATGCTAAAGCTGAAACTCCAGTACTTTGGCCACCTCATGCGAAGAGTTGACTCGTTGGAAAAGACTCTGATGGTGGGAGGGGTTGGGTCAGGAGGAGAAGGGGACGACAGAGGATGAGATTGCTGGATGGCATCACTGATTCGATGAACGTGAGTCTGAGTGAACTCTTGGAAATGGTGATGGACAGGGAGGCCTGGCATGGTACAATTCATGGGGTCGCAAAGAGCCGGACACGACTGAGTGACTGAACTGAACTGAACTGAACTGAAGTGAGTCAGTAGACTTGGAAGCCAACCCTCCTGTCTCAGTCACACCTACGAATGATTACAGAACCAGCCAATCCCCTAACTACAACAGCATGACAGACCTGGACCCAGGACCACTTTCAGCGGCTCCTGGACTCCTAAGTCTCAGAAACTGTATAAAACAAATGTTTCTTATTTTCAGCTGCTAATATTTGGGGTAATCTGTTACACAGTGACAGATAACTTGTAAATGTACTTATCATGCTCCCCAGATGGTACTCCAGACAAATCTTGTTAAGAACGATAAATGCTCCATTAATGGTGGTGTTGTTGCCCTATTATTATTTCTTTGGTGATGATGGTTGTCATTGACAGTGAAAGTCCAAAGCAACAGCTGATAAGATGGGGCCAAATGAGAATACAGAGTTTTGAGCATGTGAATTTTAAAAGGAGACACCACCCCTTCACTAGAATGACTAAAAAGTAAAAGATTGACAGTCTCAAGTGTTACTGAAGTAAGGAGCAACTGGAACTCAGGCTTTGCTGGTAGGAGTATAAAATAATAAAAACCACTTTTGGAAAACAATTTTTAAGTTTTTGATCAGCATATACCTGTCTTGATGATCCAGCCATTCTACCCCCAGGTAGAATGAAATGAAAAAAATGAAAGCTTATTTCCATACAAAGCCTTGTTTAGAAGTGTCAGTACCAATTTTGTTAAAGATAGCCAAAACTAGAAACCATCCAAATAGTCATCAATAGATAAATGAATGCACAAAGTATACTATATTGAAACAATAGAAAAACAACAATAAAAAGGAATTTTGTTCCTTTTCTACTACTTTCATAATGTTACTCATACTTGCAACAACGTGCATGAATTTCAGAAACAGCATGTTTAGCAAAAGCAAAGCCATACCAAAAGACTATATACTGTTTGATTCCTTTTATATACATAAAAATTCTAGACAATGCAAACTAATATACTGCAGTACAACCTAGGTCACTGGTTACCTGCAATCAGAGATTGGAGTAGAGATATGGACAGAAAGACTGATGCCAAAAGGCATATCAAACAGGGAAATTAAATCTTATAGGCAATGCAATGCTGGAAGACATTTGCATAAGAATCACATAGCCCTCTGGGAGACTTATACCTCAGTTCCCCCAAACTTGAATTTAAGGATTTTTTCTAGAGATTATACATCTTCACTGTAAGGGAGAGACATTCAAATCATTCAAGAAGCCTGAGAACCTAAATAATCTAAGGGATAAATTTGTTTAGAATTCAGCCACCTTTATAATCAGCACTAAAGTCACCACCCTAAGATCCCTTTGACTTCCCATTGTGTGTGTGTGCTTAGTAGCTCAGTCATGTCTGACTCCGCGACCCCATGGACTGTAGCACATCAGGCTCCTTTGTCCATGGGGATTCTCCAGGCAAGAATGCTGGAATGGGTTATCATGCCTTTCTCCAAGGGATCTTCCCAACCCAGGGATGGAATCCAGTGTCCCGCATTGCAGATGGATTCTTTACCATCTGAGCCAGCAAAAAAGTTGATTTCCTGTACATTAATATTCTATCCCCATCTCATATTTTATTGGAAATATTTGACAAATTTAATCTTTTATTAAATGTGGGTTGTTTTCCTGTCTCTTCTTATGCCTAGTAATTTTTAACTTTATCCTAGACATTATGAATGGTAGTGTCTCTGGATTCTGTTATATTCCTCCAAAGAGAACTAATTTTGTTTTAGCACACAGTCAGCTTGATGAAATCAAACTCCAAACTCTTATGTTTTAGTCCATTCAAGATAAAAAAAAACTACCATATACTTAGTGATTTATAAACAACAAAAATGTTTTTCTCACAGTTCTTGAGGTGGGAAAGTCCAAGATCAAGGCACCAGTAGATATGATATCAGGTAAGGACCTGCTTCCTGGTTCACAAATGATCATCTTTTCACTGTGTTCTCACACAGTATAAGGAGACCAGGGGAGCTCTTTGGGGTCTCTTATAAGGGCCCTAATCCTATTCATGAGAGTGCCACCCTCATGATCTAATGACCATCCAATTGCTCTACTTCATATACCATCATATTGGGAATTACATTTCAAGATGTAAATTTAGGGGAATACCTACTCAATCTATAGCATCTTATCTTCTCTGCTGGATGTAGCTGAAATTTTGTGTTGAGTTATTTTATTCTTAACTATGATTCTTGGAAACTGAACTGCATATGCATGATGAAAGGTCAGCCACAGATAGGGAAGGAGCTGATGCAGAATTGAGAGCACCCACTGTCACTCAGGGGCTGCCTTTAGCTCACTCAAGCAGTGAGGAATCCACCTGAAGTACAGGAGATGCAAGCGATGCAGGTTCAATCCCTGGGTCAGGAAGAGCCCCTCCAGAAGGCAATGGCAACCCACCCCAGTGTTCTTGCCTGGAGAATCCCAGGGATGGGGGAGCCTGGTGGGCTGCCGTCTCTGGGGTCACACAGAATTGGACACGACTGAAGCGACTTAACAGCAGTAGCAGTGCAGTAGAGAATGACTACACTTGTCGAAACCATGAAACAGAACCTCACCGAGTGTNAGAATCCCAGGGATGGGGGAGCCTGGTGGGCTGCCGTCTCTGGGGTCACACAGAATTGGACACGACTGAAGCGACTTAACAGCAGTAGCAGTGCAGTAGAGAATGACTACACTTGTCGAAACCATGAAACAGAACCTCACCGAGTGTTATTCCCCCTTCCTGGTGAGACTCCCCTTCAGTTTCCGCTCGGTTTTGGTCACCCTCCAGTACCTTCAAATAGTCTTTTCTTGTTCTTTTTTCCCCTATATTTTATGTTTATTTAGGTATTCACGTGGGATCTTAGTTCTCTGAATGGGGATTGAACCCATGCCTCCTTGCAGTGGGAGCTCAAAGTCATCACCACTGGACCACCAGTGAAACCTCAGATAGCTTTTTCTTAATGTTTTGTCCAACATTACCATTGTTGCCTGTGGGAAGGTTGGTCCGATGGTAACCACTCAGTCATATTTAATGTTTTTTATTAATCATAATCATTTGTTTATCCAGCTTTATAGGTTGTAGTATATGTAAGCAGTCTAAAATTTCACATGATGAAGACTTTAATCTGCCCCTCCATTCAGAGAAGTTATAAATGAGCAGTTCAGCTTATCTGCTCTTCTGATTTTCTCAGTGTTGGTAAATGTGCTCACGATGAGACAAACATTGAACAACATTTTGCCTTGGTGGAGATGAGCCAAGCACTGTCTGTCATGTAGGCTGGTGTAAAGAACTCATAATTTTGGCTTGAATTTTTGCATCTGCTGCTAACCAGGGATGAGATCTTGGGTGAATCATACTAACTCCCGCATTCAGTTTCTTTATATCTTCAAAAGAGATGAAAAATGCCACCCTCAAAAAGCTGTCAAGACAAACGTGGATTAATGTAGTGGAAAGAGCTTTCTGTGCCACAGAAAATGACACATTAGGCATTAGTCACTGTCGGTATTCTTTTCTCAGTCACTAGCCAAAATAAAGCCTGTGGTGTGTGTACTCTGTTTGGGTAAATAGTATGTAAATTATTGGATTGGGAGAAGTTAGACTGTAATGTTTTTCAGTATAAAAGAGAATATACCAGAGGAGCCCAGTAAAAACTATAGCACCCACCACTGAGTCCTTTTTTTTTTCCCCATCTCTATGTCACAACTTCCTTCTTCCAAAAAAGCAGAACATGTCAGGCAAAGCCTAGAGGAGGCTCCCCCAAGCACCCTTCCTCAGGTTGGGACAATGATGTCCATTTGTATAATGCTTTTTAGTTAACCTTGAACCTGTGCTCCCTGCAACAGAAGCACAGAGTCTTAACCACTGGACTGCCAGGGAAGTCTCAATGCATTTTAGTTTAAAGAACCCTAACATATATCATCTCACTGGATTGAAATGTAATTTTTAGTCATTTAGATAAATACAGAGGCTTCATTTCTTGCTTCATTTATTTTCCAACTTGATCCAGAAAGGACTTAAGAAGGTCCTACAAATTCTCCTTTTCTCATATTACTCCTATAGCTATAATGCCTACTGTATAAATTAAAGTAGCATGGATACTAAGTCTTCACTGAAAGCCAAGACTCACTGCATAAAAAAATAAAGAGAAAAAGATATCAGTGAGCAGAACTGTGCCCCTTCTAATGATTCAAGCGATTCAAATACCACTGCTAATAAAAGTATGTTGATCAGTTCACTAAAATAAATCTAGAAAAGGTCACGTTTCTCCAGTGAAGTTTGCACCATCCATAAAATTGATGTAAGCTTGACTGGAGAAATAATATCTTTTATGCCCTGTCAGAGTAAAACTTTGTGAGGTTACTGATAAAGCTTTTTAGAAAAAATTTAGTTTAATTAAGGTATAATAGACATATAAAATTATAAAATAATGTGAATGTAATGGTGATTTGATTACACATGCAAAAGTATTCCTTCATCTAGTTAATTAGCATACTTGTCTTTTTCTTCTTTTTCTCCTTTTTTTTTGATGAGAAGATTTCTGTTCTAATTTCTTAGCAAATTCTGTTTATACAATGCAGTGTTATTAACTATAGACATCATATTTTACATTAGATACTAAAACATTATTCATCTTCTAACTGAAATTTTATGCCCTTTTACCAACCTCACTCTATTCTTCCTGACAAAGCACCACCTTTTTATTGTTTCTATGAGCTTGAATTTTTTTAAAAAGATTCAGCATGTAAATGGTACCATGTCGTATTTGCCTTTCTCTGTTTGATTTTTGTGTGAGATATAAGAAAGGGATATAGCTGTTCAGTTTTCCCAGCACCATTTACTGAAAAGACTATCCTCTCCCCATTGTATATTCTAGGCTCCACTGTAAATCAATTGACCAGATATTTATGGATTTATTTCTGGGCTGTCTATTCTTTTACATTGATCGATATATCTGTTTTTATACCAGTACCATACTGTTTTGATAAGTATAGCTTTGTGATATAGTTGGAAACAAGGACACTTGATGTCTTCAGCATCATTCTTCTTTTTCAAAGTTGCTTTGACTTTTCGGAGTTTTTGGTGGTTGCATACAAATTTTAGGATTGCTTGTTCTATTTCTGTGAAAAATTTCATTGGAATAGTGATATGAATTGCATTGACTTTGTAGATTGCCTTGGGTAGTATGGACGTTTTAACAATGTAATTTTTCCAATCCATGAGCATGAAATATCTTTCCATTTACTTGTGTCTCATTCAGTTTTTTTAATCAATGTCTTTTGGTGTACAACTTTCACTACCTTGGTTAAATTTATTCCTAGGTATTTCATTCTTTCTGATGCAATTGTAAATGGAATTGTTTTCTTAATTCCTCTTTCTGATGTGAAAGTGAAAGCCACTCAGTTGTGTCTGACTCTTTGTGACCCCATCGACTATATAGTCCATGGAATTCTCCAGGCTAAATACTGGAGTGGGTAGCCTTTCCCTTCTCCAGGATATCTTCCCAACCCAGGGATTGAACCCAGGTCTCCCACACTGCAGGCTGATTCTCCACCAGCTGAACCACAAGGGAAGCCCTCTTTCTGATAGTCTATTGTTAACGAATAGAAATACAACTGGCTGTAATCTATTAACTTTGTATTCTGAAAATTTACTGAATTTTTTTATTAGTTCTTACAGTTTTTGGTGGAATTTTTATACCTATATAATATCATGTCATCTGCAAATAGAGATAGGTTTACATCTTTCTTTCTGATTTGGAGGCCTTTTTATTCTTACCTAATTGCTCTGGCCAGATCTCCTAATGCTGTGTTGAATAAAATGGTAACAGTGGGCATTTGGTCTTGTTCCAGATCTTAGAGGAACTCTTTCAGCTTTTCACCATTGAATACTATGTTAACTGTGGGCTTATCACATATAGGGGGCTTCCCTGGTGCTCAGGTGGTAAAGAAACTGCCTGTAGTACAGGAGACTCAGGTTTAATCCTAAGTAGGGAAGACCCCCTGGAGGAGGGAATGGCAGCCGACTCCAGTACTCTTACCTGGAGAATTCCACAGACAGAGGAGCCTGGTGGGCTACAGTCCATGGGGTCACAAAGAGTTGAACATAACTGAGCAACTCATATATAGAGTTTATTATGCTGAACTGTGTGCCCTCTACACCCAGTTCATTGAGTTCATTTTATTATAAATGAATGTTGAATTCTGTCACATGCTTTCTCTGTATCTGTCAAAATGATCTCGTGATTTTTTATACCTCATTTTGTTAATATGGATGTTTATTTCCATCCCCACGTTAGGGAAGCTTTCAGCCATTGCTCTTTCAAGTAAGCTTTCTGCTTGTTTCTCTCCTCTCCTCTTGCACCCC
Organism: Oreotragus oreotragus; assembly: GCA_006410675.1. Classification (NCBI taxonomy): domain Eukaryota; kingdom Metazoa; phylum Chordata; class Mammalia; order Artiodactyla; family Bovidae; genus Oreotragus; species Oreotragus oreotragus. The sequence goes on from SJYX01000305.1 coordinate 676,570, forward strand.
TATTATGTGAATATTAGGAAACACCTTGGTGTTTCCCCATAAATCCCTTAAGCTATCTTTTCTTTTCACTCTTTTCTTCTCTTTTTGCTCTTCTGATTGGGTGAGTTTCACTGCCTACTCTGATTTCTCTGATTTTTTCTTTCTCTATCTTGTCTACTGTTAAATACATCTATTGAATGTTTCAGTTCAATTGTTGTTCTCTTCAGCTCCATTCTTCCTTTTGTGTACTTCATTATATTCTTTGTTGACATTTTCACTTTGTTCATGCATTGCTTTCTTGACTTCAGTAAGCATATTTCTGACTCCTATTTTGAATTCTCTATTAGGTATATCACTTATCTATATTTCATTAAGGTCTGTTGCTGGAGTTTTATCCTATCTTCTTTTGAAACATATTCTTCCTTTTCTTCATTTTCTTTGACTCTCTGTGCTGAATTCTGTGCCTTAGGTAAAGTAGTCACTTTTCAGTCTGGACAGAGTGGCCTTGTGTGAGAGATTATCCTTATCATCCAGCCTGGCCTGAGCTGTGTGTTCCTCTCAAGTCTTCGTGATCATTCAAACTGCCTTCTTTGTTCTTAGTGGCTCCCAGGAATTGAGGGTGTGCCAAGGCCCATTTCAATATGGGTATTTTCTCATCTGCCCAATGTAGAGACATTACTTAGCTGGTTTCTGGATTTCTTCTAGAGGAATAGATTTAGTGCATCCAGGGAAAGAGGTAAGTTCAGGTGATTCCTATGCTGCCATCTAAGCCTGGGACGCTAATGAACCTTTTTTAACTTTTTATTGTGTATTGGAGTATATCCAAATAACAAGCAATGTTGTTATAATTTCAGGTGAACAGTGAAGGGATTCAGCCATATATATATACGTGTATCCATTCTCCCCAAGCCCCCCTCCCATCCAGGCTGCCACAAAACATTGAGCAGAGTTCCTTGTGCTATACAATAGGTCCTTTCTGTTTATCCTTTTAAATATTGCAGTCTATACATGCCCATCCAAACTCCCTTAACCACCCCTTCTCCCATCCTTTCCCCTGGCAACTATAAGCTTGTTTTCAAAGTCTGTGAGTCTTGAAAGTCCCTTTGTATCATTTCTTTTTATATTCCACATGTAAGGGATGTGATAAAATATTTCTCCTTCTCTGACTTCCTTCACTCAGTATGACATGCTCTGGGTCCATCCGTGTTGCTGCAAATGGCATTACTTCTTTCTTTTTAATTGGCTGAGTAATATTCCATTGTATATGTGTACCACATCTTCTTTATCCATTCCTCTGTCAATGGACATTAAAGTTGCTTCCATGTCTTGCCTGTTGTAAAAAGTGCTGCAATGAACATTGTGGTGCATGCATCTTTTTGGATCATGTTCTTCTCTGGATATATAGCAGTGGGTGTATATACCCAGGGTCATACAGTAACTCTATTTTTAGTTTTTTAAGGAGGTGGCACATTGGTGAAGAATTCACCTGCCAATGCAGGAGACACAAGAGATGTGGGTTTGATCCCTGGGTCAGGAAGATCCCCTGGAGAAAGAAAGAAATGGAAACCCATGCAAGTATTCTTGCCTAGAAAAGTCCATGGACAGAGGAACCTGGTGGGCTACAGTCCAAGAGGTTTCAAAGAGTTGGACACAATTTAGCAACTGAGCACACACACACATTTTGTTCTCCATCGTGACTATACCAATTTACATCCCCACAAACAGTGGAGAAGTGTTTCCTTCTCTTCGCACCCTCTTCAGAATTTATTGTTTGTGGATTTTTTGATGACAGCCGTTCTGCCTTGTGTGAGCTGGTATCTCATTGTACTTTTGATTTGCATTTCTCTAATAATTAGTGATGTTGAACATCTTTTCGTGTGCCTGTTGGCCACCTGTATATCTTTGTTGGAGAAATGTTCATTTAGGTCTCCTGGTCATTTTTAAATGGCTTGTTTTGATGCTGTTAAGTATCATGAGCTGTTTATACATTTTAGAGACTAATATCTTATCAGTTCAGTTCAGTCGCTCACTTGTGTCCGACTCTGTGCAACCCCATGAATCGCAGCACGCCAGGCCTCCCTGTCCATCACCATTTCCCGGAGTTCACTCTGTCCATCACCATCTCCCGGAGTTCACTCAGACTCACGTCCATCGAGTCCGTGATGCCATCCAGCCATCTCATCCTCGGTCACCCCCTTCTCCTCCTGCCCCCAATCCCTCCCAGCATCAGAGTCTTTTCCAATAAGTCAACTCTTCGCATGAGGTGGCCAAAGTACTGAAGCTTCAGCTTTAGCATCATTCATTCCAAAGAAATCCCAGGGTTGATCTCCTTCAGAATGGACAGGTTGGATCTCCTTGCAGTCCAAGGGACTCTCAAGAGTCTTCTCCAACACCACAGTTCAAAAGCATCAATTCTTCAGCAGTCCAACTCTCACATCCATACATGACCACTGGAAAAATCATAGCCTTGACTAGACAGACCTTAGTCGGCAAAGTAATGTCTCTGCTTTTCCATAATCACAGAAAACTAGTAAATTTAATCATACTAGGACCACAGCCTTGTCTAATTCAATGAAACTAAGCCATGCCCTGTGGGGCCACCCAAGACGGGCAGGTCATGGTGGAGAGGTCTGACAGAATGTGGTCCACTGGAGAAGGGAATGGCAAAGCACTTCAGTATTCTTGCCTTGAGAACCCCATGAACCTTATGAAAAGGCAAAATGATAGGATACTGAAGAGGAACTTTCCAGGTTGGTAGGTGTCCAATATGCTACTGGAGATCAGTGGAGAAATAACACCAGAAAAAATGAAGGGATGGAGCCAAAGCAGAAACAACACCCAGTTGTGGATGTGACTGGTGATAGAAGCAAGGTCTGATGCTGTAAAGAGCATAGGAATCTGGAATGTTAGGTCCATGAATCAAGGCAAATTGGAAGTTGGTCAAACAGGAGATGGCAAGAGTGAACGTCGACATTCTAGGAATCAGCAAACGTCAACATTCTAGGAATCAGCAAACTAAAATGGACTGGAATGGGTGAATTTAATTCAGATGANTGTGGATGTGACTGGTGATAGAAGCAAGGTCTGATGCTGTAAAGAGCATAGGAATCTGGAATGTTAGGTCCATGAATCAAGGCAAATTGGAAGTTGGTCAAACAGGAGATGGCAAGAGTGAACGTCGACATTCTAGGAATCAGCAAACGTCAACATTCTAGGAATCAGCAAACTAAAATGGACTGGAATGGGTGAATTTAATTCAGATGGCCATTATATCTACTATTGCGGGTAGGAATCCCTTAGAAGAAATGGAGTAGCCATCATGGTCAACAAAAGAGTCCAAAATGCAGTAATTGGATGCAATCTATAAAATGACAGAATGATCTCCGTTCGTTTACAAGGCAAACCATTCAGTATCACAGTAATCCAAGTCTGTGCCCCAACCAGTAATGCTGAAGAAGCTGAAGTTGAACGGTTCTATGAAGACCTACAAGACCTTTTAGAACTAACACCCTTATCGGTCACATCATTTGCAAATATTTTCTCCCAATTTGTGAGTTGCCTTCTTGTTTATTGTTTCCCCTGCTATGCAAAAACCTTTGAGTTTAAGTAGGTCACATTTGTTTATTTTTTTAATTTCCATTATTATGGGAGACGTATCAAAAAAGATATTGCTGTATTTATGTCAGAGAGTGTTCTGCCTATGTTTTCCTCTAGGAGTTTTATAGTGTCTGGTCTCACATTTAGGTCTTTAATCCACTTTGAGCTTATTTTTGTGTATGGAGTTGGAGAATGATCTAATTTCATTTTTTTACACATGGCTGTCCAGTTTTCCCAGCACCATTTGTTGAAGAGACTCTTTCCAACATTAGACTTGCCTCCTTTGTCATAGATTGATTGCCCATGGGTGCCGGGGCTTATTTCTAGGCTTGCTATCCTTTTCCATTGATCTATATTTCTGTTTTTGTACCAGTATCATATTGTTTTGATGACTGTAGCTTCGTAGTATAATCTGAAGTCAGAGAGCCTGATTCCTCCAGCTCAGTTTTTCTTTCTCAAGATTCCTTTTGCTATTTGAGCTCTTTTTTCGTCTCCATACAAATTTTGAGATTTTTGTTTGTTTGTTTTAGTTCTGTGAAAAATGCCACTGGTAATTTGATGGGAATTGCGATTGAATCTGTAGATTGCCTTGGGCAGTATAGTCATTTTGACAAAATTGATTCTTCCAGTCCACAAACGCGATATATCTTTTCATCTGTGTACATCTTATTCAGTTTTGTTCATTAGCATCTTGTAGTTTTCAGAATAAGGTCTTTTGTCTCCTTAGGTAGGTTAGTTCCTAGGTACTTTATTCTTTTTGATATGATGGTAAATGGAACTGTTTCTTGAATTTCTCTTTCGAATCTTTCATGGTTAGTGTGTAGAAGCGCAACAGACTTCTGTGCCTCCGTTTTGTAGCCTGCAGCCTTACAGACTCGCCGATGAGTGCTGGTAGTTTTCCGGTAGCATCTTTAGGGTCTTTTATGTACAGTGGCATCATCTACAGACAGGGCCAGTTTAGCTTCTTCTTTTCCAATTTGGATTCCCTTTACTTCTTTTTCTTCTCTGACTGCTGTAGGTAGGATTTCCAAAGCTACGTTGAATAAAAGTGATGAGAGTGGACATCTCTAATGAAGCTTTCTTAAAGAAAAGAAAGATAACTGTGGACTTCCAGGCTATCTACAAAAAAACAAATAACTGTTTAAGAGTACCAGATAGCTTATTTTTCATCTTCCAGTTACATTACTAACCAAATAATAAAGAAGTCATATATATGTATAAAGTTATAAATATTTATATATTTAAAAGTATAACACTTAGATTTTATTCAATCAAATTTCTTTACTTAATGAACCATTCAGAAGTCTCCTCAATTCTGATTTATTCTTAGTATTTTACATCACTGGATCAACTAAAAATCCTTTGTTTTCCGTTTTCCCCCACAAAACATGAGGGAGAAATATTTTTAAAGAGCATTATCTTGTAAGAATTTTATTTTCTTAATATGTTGAACAATTCGTATGCAAGTACATTTATTTTTATTAATTCTACTAGCACCTTAAAAGGGATAAAGATTTAAGTGTTTGGATAGAAATATCAATAACTTATATTACTATAAATCTACCACTTGGTATAACCTGAATCAGTTTGTAGGAAGACAAAACTATCTCTAAGAAAATCAAGCATGAGAATACCTAATCTTATAGCAAATTTGAGGAGACACCTTCTCTCAGTCTATTGCTTTGCCAAAACAATTTATTGCAGGGTTTAAATGGATCGTTATTTTAATGTACTGAAATTGAATTTTACTTACCCAAAAATTGTTTCCTATAATTTTGTAGATAGACATCTAATGCATTAGTCTTGAATAGATATTATTCAACACCTGTGTTTAACAGTGAAGACATTACTCTGTGCTAGTCCTGAGCCCATCAGAACATAACTCTCACCAGAGAGTTTGAATCTCTAGGCCTGCTGTATAACAAGAATTGAGTAAAATTCACATTGAAAGCACAGCTTGCTAAAATCCACATACACATATAAGGAAAGTTCACTTGATAAGTTTGTTTCAATTTTTTAAAATTTATTTTATTGAAGTCTAATTGACTTACAGTGTTGTATTAGTTTCTGCTATACAACAGGGTGATTTTCTTATATATACATTCTTTTTCATATTCTTTTCCATTATGGTTTATCACAGGATATTGACTATAGTTCCCTGTGCTATATAATGGGCTTATTTCATATTTTTAACATCTTAAGTGATATAGAAAGTAACTAACTTAACATTTGTAAGAAGAACTTAAACCAATTCTCTTCTAGACTATAAAATAAAATTATTAACAAAAGCCACTGAATCAGGAATTCGGTGACTGTCAGTCCTGGCTTTTCAACAAAATAGCATCAGACATTAGAAGATTGTCCTCTCCTGGGTCTCACTCTCTCATCTCTGCCCAGAGCAGATGGGATGACAAAGCATGTAAGGTCTCTGACAGCTTCTAGTAAAAGGACAATGATTCTTTTTATTCTGTAAAATGTTCTGCTCGATATCAGTTCAGTTCAGTCGCTCATCATGTCTGACTGTTTGCGGCCCCATGGACTGCAGCACTCCAGGCCTCCCTGTCCATCACCAACTCCCAGACATGACAAAGCATGTAAGGTCTCTGACAGCTTCTAGTAAAAGGACAATGATTCTTTTTATTCTGTAAAATGTTCTGCTCGATATCAGTTCAGTTCAGTCGCTCATCATGTCTGACTGTTTGCGGCCCCATGGACTGCAGCACTCCAGGCCTCCCTGTCCATCACCAACTCCCAGACCTTGCTCAAACTCATATCCATTGAGTTGGTGATGCCATCCAACCATCTCATCCTCTGTCGTCCCCTTCTCTTCCTGCCTTCAATCTTTCCCAGCATCAGGGTCTTTTCCAGTGAGTCAGTTCTTCGCATCAGGTGGCCAGAGTATTGGAGTTTCAGCTTCAGCATCAGTCTTTCCAATGAATATTAAGGATTAATTGCCTTTAGGATTAACTGGTTTGATCTCCTTGAGAGTCCAAGGGACTCTCAAAAGTCTTTTCCAACACCATAGTTCAAAAGCATCAATTCTTCAGTGCTTAGCTTTCTTTATAGTCCAACTCTCACATCCATACATGACTACTGGAAAAACCATAGTTTTGACTAGATGGACCTTTGTCAGCAAAGTAATGTCTCTGCTATTTAACATGCTGTCTAGGTTGGTCATAGTTTTTCTTCCAAGGAGAAAGTGTCTTAATTTCATGGTGGCAGTCACCATCTGCAGCAATTTCAGAGCCCATGAAAATAGTCTGTCACTGTTTCCATTGTCTCCCCATCTATTTGCCATGAAGTGGTGGGACCGGATGTCATAAACTTTGAATGCTGAGATTTAAGCCAGCTTTTTTACTCTCCTCTTTCACTTTCATCAAGAGGCTCTTTAGTTCCTCTTTGCTTTCTGCCGTAAGGGTGATGTTATCTGCATATCTGAGGTTGTTGACATTTCTCCCAGCAATCTTGATTCCAGCTTGTGCTTTATCCAGCCCAGCATTTCTCATGATGTACTATGCATATAAGTAAATAGGCAGGGTGACAATATACAGCCTTAACGTACTCCTTTTCCTATTTGGAACCAGTCTGTTGTTCCATGTCCAGTTCTAACTGTTGCTTCCTGACCTGCATACAGATTTCTCAGGAGGCAGGTCAGGTGGTCTGGTATTCTCATCTCTTGAAGAATTTTCCACAGTTTGTTGTGATCCACACAAAGGTTTTGACATAGTCAATAAAGCAAAAGTAGACATTTTTCTGGAACCCTCTTGCTTTTTCAATGACCCAACAGATGTTGGCAGTTTGATCTCTGGTTCCTCTGCCCTTTCTAAGTCCAGCTTGAACATCTGGAAGTTCTTGATTCACATACTGTTGAAGCCTGGCTTGGAGAATTTTGAGCATTACTTTGCTAGCGTGTGAGTGAGTGCAATTGTGCAGTAGTTTGAGCATTCTTTGGCATTGCCTTTCTTTGGGATTGGAATGAAAACTGACCTTTTCCAGTCCTGTGCTCAGTATACCTTTTAGCAAAAGTAAACGGCACAAACTCCATCATAAGGAAACCTGCTAGCAAGTTTTCACATTTGCAAACGTTTCTCTTTCATGATTCACAGCCAGGGCATCTCCTGTTTTCCATGATTACTTTTCCTCTTCCCAGTGTAACTGTCATCATCAAATCTGTTTGCCTCAGAATAGTCACCTGTTCATAGCCCCTTACAGTCCCTTCTTTGTTTATCTGACTCCTCATTTTTCTCTACCAAGTATTCTTGGAGAAAAAATACTTCAAAAACAGAAATTGTTAAGTTTAATAGAGTGATTGACTGTCACTAACAACCCAGGAATTAAATGCTGTCCCTAATAAAATAGCCTCTCTGTAATTCATAGAGATGGAAGAATACAAAATGTCAAATTGTTGTATTGACCTTCTTAATCTCCAAGCAGGTTGTGTTTTTATAAAAGGTATGTTTTCCTACTTATACAGTAAATTATTATTTATAATTCTGATTTAGTATTTATGATATGTTTATCTAGTTACATCATACATAGTTTAGTATTTATACAGTATAATCTATCTTTAAAACCTGAAAGGATGCAACTATCAGGTTTGATCTATGTCATACCTCTTGGGAGGCTAATGCAACTAGGCAGTGCCATAGTTAAGGGGAAGCCAGTGGGACAAAGAGTGGGGAAGAGCCAAGATCGCCCAGGGGCAGAACACTCCACCCTGGGGAGGTGGCTGCGGCTCAGGGTGCCTTGATTGGGAATAATAAACAAGCTGCTTTCCCTGTGTGGGCTGGGAGTGATGTTTCCATGTCACCATGACTACCTACCTGATCTTCGGAGCTCCCTGAGGAAGGAAGCTGGAGTGTGTGTGTGTGTGTGTGTGTGTGTGTGTGTGTGTGTGTAAACCAAAGAAGAGGAAGTGGAAAATGTACCAAAGAGACAGCCAAAGGGGAAATGGTTTTTAAGAAACAAACCAGTTCAGAGGAAAAGTACAATTAGACTTAGAGTGGGAATTGAAAGGTACAGATGGTATGATAAGTTCCAAGATTACACAAAGGAAGTCGTAATGACTGTTTTCTTCGTGGGGTGTGTCGAAGCTCTTCTGGTAAAGCCTGTCACACTGCTTAGCCATGTTTTTGTTTTCGTAGTGTGCAAGTCTCTTACAGACAGGACTAACTTTCTTATGAAAGCGATGAAATACACCTGGACATGTCACAGTCCCTGGGCTAGGTCTGTAGGACTAAACCACGTGGTAGGCAGACTCTCACAGGGCCCTAGCCATCTCCCCATCTCAGTACGCAGCGGAGGTTCTGGCATTATTCCCTCCTCTCAAGTGTTGGCTGGATTGATTGAGTTGCTTCTAATGAATCAAAGGTGAAGGTGAAGTCACTCAGTCGTGTCCGACTCTTTGCGACCCCGTGGACTGTAACCTAGTAGGCTTCTCCGTCCATGGGATTCTCCAGGCAAGAATACTGGAGTGGATTGCCATTTCCTTCTCCAGGGGATCTTCCCGACCCAGGGATCGAACCCGGGTCTCCCACATTGGAGGCAGATGCTTTAACCTCTGAGCCACCAGGGAAGCCCTAAATTCATGAGACGTGATTCAGTTGTAAAAAGCCACGACTCCCATCTTGGGTGTCCTGTCTCCTTCTGTCTTAGGGTGACTCGCTCTGGGGCTAGCCAGCCGCCACGGCCTGAGACGGCCCTGCAGAGACACCCACTTAAATAAGCCTGGAAGCTGGTCTGTTGCAGTGCAGCAGCAGCCAGGTGAGTGAGCTCAGGGGCAGAGCCTTCCCCTTGAGTTGACTGCAGGTCGGCTGACATCTTCACTGTAACCTCACGGTGGGGCTGAGCCAGAATGCCCCCGGGGAGCTGTGCCCAGATCTCTGACCCGCAGAAACTTTGAGATAATATATAGGTATTGCCTTAGGCTGCAAAATCTGGAGTCATCTGTTGCACAGTAACAGATGACTAATCCAGCCCATAATAGGTAACACGTGGCGCAGCTGAAATCCCATACAAGGTGGAGTGGGAGAGTCAGAGTCGAGGTAGGGGAGGTGGGGACGGTGACCAAGTGCACGGAGCAGCCGTGTTGTCCCTACAGACGCATCTGAGGTTACTCACAACACTCTGGAGCCCTGGCGTCATGCTGCCCCTATCACACGTGTATAACCTAAGGTTCAGAAGGACTGAATAGTCTGAATTTTGCCTTCTTTACTTGGGCCTCCCTGGTGGCCTAGAGGGTAAAGTGTCTGCCTGCAATGCGGGAGACCCGGGTTTGATCCCTGCAGGAAGATCCCCTGGAGGAGGAAATGGCAACCCACTCCAGTACTCTTGTCTGGGAAATCCCATGGACAGAGGAGCCTGGTGGGCTACAGTCCATGGGGTCGCAAAGAGTTGGACACGACAGAGCGACTTCACTTTCCTTTCCTTCTTTACTTAAGCTCTCGATGTACTTAGAATTGGCTTCTGCATGTGAGGTGAAATAGTGTTGAAGTGTATTTTCATACGGATAACAAATTATTCTAGGCTCATTCAGTAAAGAGTCTTTTCCAAGTTCCATTACTTCTGTTAATCAAAAATTGGTGGTAACTTCACATGTTTGGGGAAGTTTTTTAGCATATGGCTTTGTATGCAGAGGAGGATTGAAATAGGAGGCTAAGAAATTATCCAGCAAGTTTATTTCCTTTGACAATTGATATAATCTATTTTAAATGAAAAAATAAAACCTCTCCAATAAATACTTTGAAAAATATGGAGGAGTGGAGAACGAAATGGCAACCCACTCCAGCATTCATGCCTGGAAAATCCCATGAACAGAGGAGCCTGGCGAGCTACAGTCCATGGGGTTGCAAAAGAGTGGGACATGACTTAGCAACTAAACAACAATATATATTAAGTAATATTAGATTTGTAAAAATCATGATCAAGCTAAAAAAGTTTGAAAATCACTGGATGAGGATTGAAAAGAAAATAAACTGAAAATTCCTGAAATATTTTTAAAAATGGGGAGGGGGATGAATCGGGAGATTGGGATTGATGTATATACACTACTGATACCATGTATACAACAGATGACTAATAAAAACCTACTATATAGACTTCCCTGGTGGCTCAGATGGTAAAGCATCTGTCTACAATGCGGGAGACCTGGGTTCAATCCCTGGATCAGGAAGATTCCCTGGAGAAGGAAATGGCAACCCACTCCAGTACGCTTACCTAGAAAATCCCACGGACGGCAGAACCTGGTGCAGGCTACTGTCCATGGGGTCGCAAAGAGTCAGACATGACTGAGCGACTTCATACAAAATATAGCACAGGGAACTCGAATTAATGCTCTTTGGTGACCTATATGGATAGGAAATAGAAAAATGAGGGAAGATATATATATGTATATCAGCTATATATGTATATATAGCTGATTCGCCTTACTATACAGTAGAAACTAACACAATATTGTAAAGCAACTATACCCCCAATGAAAAATTTTTTAATACATTAAAAAAGAAGGGTTAAATAACTTGCCCACCTCGATAGCACTAGCAGGTAGCAGACACTGGTTTGGAACTCTGGTTTTGAAGTTTGATCTGTGAGTAGATGCGCAAACATGGAGGTCCTGCTCCTATTACAACACTAATTGCAATGAATGACATGGGGAGTGAGAGAAAATCTTCCAGAGGCACGCCTCACCTTTCAGGTGATGAGAGCCGAAGTCAGAGCGGGTTGATCGCTACAGGAACGTGAATGGCGGCGGCAGGCGGGGCTGCAGGAAACCCCCATGGGAGTTACAGCAGACACGAACAGCGAAGGCTCTGCTGCCCCTGGGACGGCGCAGCCTCTCTTACCCCTGGGACGGCGCAGGCTCCGCTGCCCCTGGCACGGCGCAGCCTCTGGAATCAGACCAACACTGGTTCAGACCAGTCACTGGCTCTGAGATCAGGACCGGTTACTTCTTGCAAATGGCAACCCACTCCAGTACTCTTGCCTAGAAAATCCCATGGACGGAGGAACCTGGTGCAGGCTACTGTCCATGGGGTCGCAAAGAGCTGGACACGACTGAGTGATTTCATACAAAATATAGCACAGGGAACTCTACTTAATGCTCTGTGGTGACCTATATGGATAGGAAATAGAAAAATGAGGGAAGATTCGCCTTACTATACAGTAGAAACTAACACAATATTGTAAAGCAACTATACCCTCAATGAAAAAAATTTTTAATACTTTAAAAAAGAAGGGTTAAATAACTTGCCCACCTTGATAGCACTAGCAGGTAGCAGACACTGGTTTGGAACTCTGGGTTTGAAGTTTGATCTGTGAGTAGATGCTCAAACATGGAGGTCCTGCTCCTATTACAACACTAATTGCAATCAGTGACATGGGGAGTGAGTGAAAATCTTCCAGAGGCACGCCTCACCTTTCAGGTGATGAGAGCTCAAGTCAGAGCGGGTTGATCGCTACAGGAACGTGAATGGCGGCAGCAGGGCAGGGATGCAGGAAATCCCCATGGGAGTTACAGCAGACACGAACAGCGCAGGCTCCGCTGCCCCTGGGACGGCGCAGCCTCTGCTGCCCCTGGGACGGCGCAGGCTCTGGAATCAGACCAACACTGGTTCAGACCAGTCACTGGCTCTGAGATCAGGACCGGTTACTTCTTGCTGACTTGGTGTCCTTATCTGTGCTGATTCAATGAGGTCATGCATAGAAATTGCCTGGCAGTGAATCCATGGCAAACACTTACTAGATGTTCCCAACTGATAATACTATTATTATTGTTTTCTCTTCAAATTTGACTTTGTCTTAATAAATATGTAATTACTAGTACCACCTTCTCTGCTCATTAGTCACAGTGATTTCTTTTAAGGGAGGAAAAGCTATTTCCCTAGAATAATTGGGTGAGAGTTAAAGACAAGAAGAAAAAAAGAAAAGAATATGAGAAATGGGAAAGGGGAATAAAAACCAAAGGTCTGTTTGCAAGATAACGATGATGTGAGCCATGCTGGGAGCAGAGGCAGGGGCAGGTGGACTCTGTCTGCAAGGAGCAGAGGCTGCCTTTTATCCGTTTCCCTGTTGTCCTAGCAGCATCAGGCCCACGGCCCTTCCATGAATGCACAATGGGCTCTTTCATTCAGCAAATGCTACCCAAACCTATTGAGCACCATCAGGCTTCAATGAGGGTAGGAAGGCTGCGCCTACATTCCAATTAGGCAAGAGAGGCAATCAACATGTAATATGCGAAGAAATCTACATATGTAAGGTATGAATACATTTTGAAAATGATAACCACTCAGGATACTTTAAAGGAGGGAAAGTGGCTGGAAAGACCCCAAAGAAGGGATCCTGCTGCCTGAATAAGGGTGGTCAGGACATTGGTCCCTTCCAAGGCTGCCTTCTGAGTGTGCGGAGTGCAGGGGAGCTGCTGTGGAGGGGTGCAGCCAGGGGGAGTCCACAGGGCATGCTGGAGCAGCCAGGGCTGGCAAGGCAGCTGGCCAGAGTCAGAAACGGCAAGGTAGCTAGGCAGAGGGGAACCCATCAGTGATCCATTCCCTAGAAACAGTTCCACAAGATTCTTGCCCCTTTGGCACTCACCCTGAAAGCAGTCAGTGATTATACCTGCTGCTGCTAAGTCACTTCAGTCGTGTCTGACTCTGTGTGACCCCATAGACGGCAGCCCACCAGGCTCCCCCGTCCCTGGGATTCTCCAGGCAAGAACACTGGAGTGGGTTGCCATTTCCTTCTCCAATGCAGGAAAGTGAAAAGTGAAAGTGAAGTCGCTCAGTCGTGTCCAACGAATCTAGAAAAAGTGATACAGATGGCGAAGCAGAAACAGAGACACAGATGTAGGGGACAAATTTATGGATACCAAGAGGGGAAGGGGGTGTGGGGTGAGTTGGAAGATTGGGACTGACATATTTACTGATAAGTATAAGATAGAAAACTAATGAGAACCTACTGTAGAGCACAAGGAACTCTCCTCAGTGCTCTGTGGTCGTTTAAATGGGAAGGAAATCTAAAAAGAGGGGATGTATGCATACACAAAGCTGATTCACTTTCCTGTGCAGCAGAAACGAACACAGCATCGTAAAGCAACTATACTCCAATAAAAATTAATAAAAATAGAAGCGGCCAGTGGATCTTTCCCACACATGGACAGGCACTTTTCACACTGCTGCCTCTGCACTGGGACCTGGAGCTGGTGAGTACGCATGTGAGCCCTGCAGAGCAGAGTCTCCACAAACACAGGCGCAGACTTGTGGCTGCCAGGCGGAGGAGGATGTGGAGGGGTGGGGAGGGGAGTGTGGGGTTAGTAGGTGCAAACTATTATATATAGAATGGAGAAACAATGAAATCGTAGCGTGTAGCACAGTGCCTCGGGATAACTCATAATGGAAAAGATATAAGAACGAATAAATGTATAACTGNACTTGTGGCTGCCAGGCGGAGGAGGATGTGGAGGGGTGGGGAGGGGAGTGTGGGGTTAGTAGGTGCAAACTATTATATATAGAATGGAGAAACAATGAAATCGTAGCGTGTAGCACAGTGCCTCGGGATAACTCATAATGGAAAAGATATAAGAACGAATAAATGTATAACTGAGTCCCTCTGCTGTAAAGCAGAAATCAACACATTATCAATCAACTATACTTCAATTATCTTTTAAAAGATTTCTAAAGGAAACAGAGGCGACTCGGATTCCCAGCTCCCCTGTTCTCCCAGATGTATACACCCCAACTTTCAAAGCCAGGCATCATGCAGACTCAGGTCCCCAGGGTAGGGGGCTCAGTGTGGGGCTTGAACCCCTAGCTCCGGAGGGAAAACTTGCTGCTGGGATTCCCCTTCCTGCTTGTGGGTTCCCTCGCTGGGGGTGTGGGTCCTGACGAGACTGCATGTCTGCCCTGCCACCCATCTTTATGTGCTTCTTTTCCCTTAACCTTAGTTACGGAAGAGCTGTTTGGCTTCGGGTCCTGCATTCTCGGAGAGCTGCTCTCTGTGGAGTGTCGTTTCAGTGTCTCCACAGGAGAAGGGGAGTTCAGGGCTTCCTACTCTGCCATCTTGATCCTGCCTCATACTTTTTTCTATTTATAACTCACTCTTTTAGATGTATTGTGTGTGTGTGTGGGGGGGGGTGTTTTAGAAATACATTCGTACAGAAGTAACTGAATACAGTGTATAAATAAGTAAAGTTATAATGGGAGAGTTAAATGGAAGAAAGAAAAAGATGTGTTTGGTTCTTTTTGAAAAACAAATAACTTGCAGGGTGATACTTTGGCACCATGGAAGTACTGTTCTGCGGGGACTTTTCCCCGAGGAGTTTTAGCATTCACTGATGATCTTTACTTGCATCAGTTATTTAAACGAGAGCTGCAAAAATGCTTTTTCTGGTTCTACCCTTTCTGCTAAATTCGTTAGCTGGCTTGGTTCTAAGAAGAAAGCGCTTTCTCTTGTTAACTGCGGATGGACTAAGACCACTGGAGTGTTAAATTGTCAGCCTTCGATGACCACTATTATTTTCACCAGAGCTGCTTGTTATGTTTCTGTAGATTGTGCTTCACACAACTTGAGGGGTGAGCTCTGAGGAAGTAGTCACTGTAGATTGTATAATTGTTATGACAGGTCTCTAGAGGACAGCAGAAAAGCATCTTGCAGAAGGGTCTTCTTGAATAATTTAGACCAAGCCGCACTTGGGCTGGTGGCTGGGACTTATGTACCCCGATCCCCGGCCACTCACCTTCAAAACTTGGAAATCAGCCTCTGGAAACCATTCCAGGGTGTCCCCCAGCTGTGTGCTTCTCCCCAAAACTCTGCCCCAGCAGACGTGGTTCTCCCATCCTCAGCTTAGCTAACACCTGTCATCATCTACCGGAAGAGCGCTGGAGCCACACTAAATTGGGGGTGTTTTCAGAGTGGCGGAAGACAGGGAAGGTACCTGCCATTCAGTGACCCAGAGATCGCAAATGCCGTCACCGCGGTTCCAAATCTTCTTGCTTCTGTCCTGTGCAAGAGTAAACAGTACCCACAGTTCACATCTGTGCCTCCTTCTATTCCTAACAGTGTGTGCTCAGTTGCCCAATTGTGTCTGACTCTTTGCGACCCCAGGAACCGTAGCCCACCAGGCTCCTCTGTCCATGAGATTTTCCAGGTAAGAATACTGGAGTGGGAGTATTCCACTTCCTCCTCCAGGGGATTGAACCTGAGTCTCCTGTATCTCCTGCCCTGATAGGCAGTTTCTTTACCAGTGAGCCACCTAGGAAGCCCTTTTAACAGACTGGAATTCTACAGAGCTGTACCTCCTGCAATGTGATTTATAAGCAATCAAGAAAAATGATAGGGCAATCTCACTCAGAAACCTTTGCCCACTGAGTCAGTGAGGTTTAGTGAAAATCATCTACATCTCCTGGGATGGAGCAGAGTGTCCTCTTACAGGCTCATTAAACATCTGCGGGGTCTAGAGCAGCTATTTGCTTAAAAGCCGTCAGGTCCACTTCTTTGTGCTCTGTATTTCAGCAGTTCACAGAGCGATGGAAATTTTCAGCTCTTTCTCTCCCTCTCTTGCCCAGGGAAGCTGTTGGCAATTACAGCCTTTCCTTGACAAGGTCCTTTTGACACAGCATGCTGTTGGCAATTGCAGCCAGGAGGGTTCAGCTGTTTCAGGAACAAGGTGACAGTCAATGGCTTCGATTTCCACTGGCTACCACTTTTGTTGTTAAAACTTTCCCAGGACTTTTGGGGGTGGTTATTTCTTCTTATACCATCACGACAATTTCTTTTCTCACCATGGGAGCTGTCATGTATAATTAAGCTGTGTGCTCCCAGATAAAGTCAGAAGCGGTGATTACATTACCATTCGCTGAATGCCACCAACTCTGTCCCTACGGAATGTAGAGAAACTTTGTGCAGTGACTTTTATTTTTTTGCCCTCTTTTAATAAGAACTCAGTTCATACACTCATGAAACATTTCACTTTAATGAAACCAGAAGACAGGTTTGAACAACCCTGTCTGTATCTTGAAATCCAAATTTTTCCAACTTAACACCATTACCACTTTAAGTTGGGCAACTCTTTGTAGTAGAGGGTGTCCTGTGCATTATAAGCTGTTCACCAGCATCCTTGACTCCACCCACTAGATGCCAAGACACCCGGCTCCCAAGCAGTGATGTTCAAAAATGTCTGTCCAGATGTCTCCTGGAGGACAAAATTGTCTCCAGTTAAGAATCATTGTTCTAAATGATTGAGTATTAATATGACTGTGTTCAGTTTGATAGCATATGTTTCTTTTTTGACATTTTATTT
Source organism: Oreotragus oreotragus (assembly GCA_006410675.1). Taxonomy (NCBI): domain Eukaryota; kingdom Metazoa; phylum Chordata; class Mammalia; order Artiodactyla; family Bovidae; genus Oreotragus; species Oreotragus oreotragus. The sequence continues at coordinate 693,434 of SJYX01000305.1, forward strand.
TTAATTTATTTTTAATTGGAAGACAGTTGCTTTACAATGTCGTGTTGGTTTCTGCCATACAACAACATGAATCAGCCATAAGTATACATACGTCCCCTCCCTCTTGAACCTCCCCGCCACCCACCCCTCTAGGTTGACTGGGCTGAGCTCCCTGTGTTATACACAACTTCCCACTAGCTGTCTGTTTCACATACGGTAATGTACAGGTGTCAATGCCACTCTCTCAATTCGTCCCACCCTATCCTTCCCCTGCTGTGTCTGCATCTCTGTTCCTGCCCTGCAAGTTGGTTTATCGGGACCATTTTTCTAGATACCATATATATGCATTAATAAACAGCATTTGTTTTTCTCTTTCTGACTTACTTCACTCTGTATAACAGGCTTCTTGGTTCATCCACCCCACTAGAACTGACTCAGATTCATTCCTTTTTATGACTGAGTAATATTCCTTTGTACATACATACCAAAACTTCTTAATCCATTCATCCCTCGATGGATATCTGGGTTGTTCTCATGTCCTGGCTATTGTAAATAGTGCTGCAGTGAGCTTTAGGGTACATGTGTCTTTTTGAATGATGGTTTTCTCAGGATATATGCCCAGTAGTGGGACTGTTGGGTTATATAATAGTTTTATTCCTTTTTTTTTTTTTTTTTCAAAAAGCATCTCCATACTGTTCTCCACAGTGGCTGGGTCAATTTACACTCCCACCAACCATTCAAGAGAACTCCCTTTTCTCTACACCCTCTCCAGCATTTGTTGTTTGTAGATTTTTTGATGATGGCCATTCTGACTTGTGTACTCATTGTAGTTTTGACTTGCATTTCTCTAATAATGAGCAGCATTGAACATCCTTTTC
>SJYX01000305.1:694529-744629 GCA_006410675.1 Oreotragus oreotragus
TGTGTGTGTCTGTATATGTATGTGTGTGCCTGCATTTATGTGTATGTATGTGCATGCATGTGTGACTATGTGTACATGAATTGTGTGTGTGTGCATGTGTGTGCATGTGTGTCTGTGCATGTGTGTGTGTGTTGTGTGCCTGTGTGTCTGTATATGTATGTGTGTGCCTGCATTTATGTGTATGTATGTGCATGCATGTGTGACTACGTCTACATGAATTGTGTGTGGGTGTGTGTGTGTGTGTTATGACTATGTGTACATGAATTGTGTGTGTGTGCATGTGTGTGCATGTGTGTCTGTGCATGTGTGTGTGTGTTGTGTGCCTGTGTGTCTGTATATGTATGTGTGTGCCTGCATTTATGTGTATGTATGTGCATGCATGTGTGACTACGTCTACATGAATTGTGTGTGGGTGTGTGTGTGTGTGTTCCTTGCTCTCCTGCTTCGCGAGCATTCTCTCCCCTGCCTGGCTCTGCTCACCTGACTGCTGTGGATCTCAGGAGGCTGAGCTGCTTTTCCTTTGCTTCCCTGAAATGTTTCCCTACTACAGTGATTCCAGCCCACAGTGACTTCTTCCACCCTTAAATCCTCAGTGCATGTCCCCTACAACAGCATCTCACCATTTTCTTGGAATATTTCATTGGTGTTATACAAAAATGGGTTCCAGGTTCAAACAAATAGGGAATTCAGTGTTAACCAAAGGCACCTTGCTCTCCTGCTTCGCGAGCATTCTCTCCCCTGCCTGGCTCTGCTCACCTGACTGCTGTGGATCTCGGGAGGCTGAGCTGCTTTTCCTTTGCTTCCCTGAAATGTTTCCCTACTACAGTGATTCTAGCCCATGGTGACTTCTTCCACCCTTAAATCCTCAGTGCACGTCCCCTACAACAGCATCTCACCATTTTCTTGGAATGTTTCATTGGTGTTATACAAAAATGGGTTCCAGGTTCAAACAAATAGGGAATTCAGTGTTAACCAAAGGCCTGCAGATTACACTGCTGCAAGAGCCCCCGCCTTCATATGCTAAGGAGAGTCTTCATCTGCATGGAGAGTCTCCAAAGAAACACTCAAGCAAGGACTCCACGAGTGTTTCCAGCTGAATCCACTCTGCGACACTTCACAGAACATCTAATGGAACTGGAATTTCTGAGAAGAGTCTATACAGCTCATGTGGCACTCAGCATATGCTATGTTATATTTTCATCTCTGCATTTCATTTCACCTTCCCTACAACATATGGGATATTCCAGGGCAAGAATAAAATTCTAGCCACATACACAGGAAAGTGAAAGTCACTCAGTCGTGTCCAACTCTTGAGACCCCATGGACTATACAGTCCATGGAATTCTCCAGGCCAGAATACTGGAGTGGGTACCCTTTCCCTTCTCCAGGGGATCTCCCCAACCCAGGGATAAAACCCAGGTTTCCCGCTTTCCAGGTGGATTCTTTACGAGCTGAGCCACCAGGGAAGCCCATATACACAGGAGGTGCTCTGTAAATGTGCTGATGTTGAAAAAGCAAACCCACTGAGGAGCTGACCTTTGATTTGGGGCCTCACAGATGGCTGTGCAGGTTGAGACAGTTTTAGGGGGTGACATTCACCTCCCATATAAGGAGTGCTTTCCCAGGCAGTGAGCGATGGGGGCAAACACACCCAGGGCCCCCATCTTCCAGCCCCTGCACCGGGGAACTGTGTTCTCTCCACACCCACCAGTGCCTGGAAATCTTCACACACAGCAAATCTTCACACATTCTCGTGTCTTCTGTTCACACAAAGCCATCAGTCAGAACCACATCCTTTACGAAGATTCTGTGCAAGAAACAGCAGAGGGGGTTTGGTCCCACACCATTGGCTAACCTTCTGAGAATTACCCATTAGACCTTTCTATCTTCCTGAAGGCACTCTCCAGCTCTGCCACTAGTGTGGGCATTGTCTTCTCTGGCCTTCTAGAAGCACTCTGACTTTCCTCCCTGTCTTAATTTGCTTCACTGAAGCACTGTGACAAAGCACAGAAAAAAGGAAGCAAACAGCCTAGGCCACCCCAGAAAGTCTTTATGACTTCAAGGAGGAACAACCAGTGTTTGAAGGGTTGGGGGATTGAAGCGGGAATGTCAGCAAAACAAACCAGCAAAACAGCGTCTATGGTTCAGTTAGAAATATCTATACACGTCAGCGGGCTCAAGTTACGTCACGAGATAACGTCTGTGCCATGTATATGGTTCCTGCACTTAACTGGGGAATATGGTATGGTGCTCGCCATTGCCTGTCTCAGGCCTTCGGCAGCTCATAAGATGCAACTAGCAGTTCCGTGTGCTCTGAGCACCCTCAGCAAGAAAACTGTGGCGGGGCCAGCAGAACCTTGAAGGGCAGCCTGCAGGGTGGTCCTTTCCACGAGCAGAAAACTTGAGGGTCGATGTGCAATTTTCCATGATCCCATCTGGTGGGTGGGCAATGGGAGTCCGCAGGAGGCAGGATCCACTGATTCCTTGACCCCCTGAGTCCAGAAAACAATGCTCTCAAGCAGCTGTGGTTAAAGGCTAGTGACCAGTGGGGAAGCCAAGTGCAGGCTCAGGAAAGCCCTTTCTTTAATAGAAACAGGGTCAGAAGCCAACCAGAGCGGGCCCACCCTTCAGCTTGGAACTGCTAAGTAGGCATTGGAGTCTTCGGACCATTTCATGAAGCAGTTTTCAGTCAAATCCTAGAACTTTCCCCAGAAGGGAAGAATTTGATTCCCGCCCCGCCACTCCCACCCCTGTGTTATGTTAGTTACTTGTTTCTCCGACTGCGTGTTTGTTTGTGTGTGTGTGTGTTATTTGCTCAGTCATGTCTGACTCTTCTGTAACCCACCAGGCTCCTCTGTCCATGGGACTCTCCGGGCAAGAATACTGCAATGGGTTGCCATGCCCTTCTCCAGGGGATCTTCCGGACCCAGGTATCAAACCCAGGTCTTCTGCACTGCAGGCAGATTCTTTACCATCTGAGCCAGAGTTACTGAGTGCAAAATACAAAAAGCTGGTAAAACATACCATCTTGAGCCAGTGAAGTCCTGAACCAACAATTAGCACAAATCTGCAGAAAAATCTTCTTAAGCCTTTCAGTTATCCACAGGCCGACTTGAGCTTCTGTGGACATGCTCAGATAAGCCTCTCTCACATTTTAACTGTATTCACGTGCCAGGGACCATGTATGGCTGATGTGGAATTGCGGCAAGCTTGTCTAAAGCTGGAAACCATCACACGCTGCCAAAGCTCTCCTGCCCTCTTCCAGAAGGAGCCCGCGGAGCTGCGATGCCAGACTCCCTGACACCCAGAACATTAGAAATTGTCAGGAAAGCCGGGCTCGTACAGTTTGGATGCCATGTGCTGGACCCTCTGGAATTCTGCGGTTCCTTCCAAAGATGCTGGCTGTGTCCTTAGGATGTGTTCTTTAGTGCCACGGGTTCTACTTCCTGCCTCTTGAGTTTGTACTTTCCTCTCCAGCTCTGTGGGATTCTGAAGGGTTTAAATCTGGTCAGCATGGCATGTAAGACAGCAGAGTGATAATGTGGTTTGTTCCAATAGCAGAAGATACATTTTTTTCTGGTAAAAATAGAAATTGTCAGGAAAGCCGGGCTCGTACAGTTTGGATGCCATGTGCTGGACCCTCTGGAATTCTGCGGTTCCTTCCAAAGATGCTGGCTGTGTCCTTAGGATGTGTTCTTTAGTGCCACGGGTTCTACTTCCTGCCTCTTGAGTTTGTACTTTCCTCTCCAGCTCTGTGGGATTCTGAAGGGTTTAAATCTGGTCAGCATGGCATGTAAGACAGCAGAGTGATAATGTGGTTTGTTCCAATAGCAGAAGATACATTTTTTTCTGGTAAAACAAGTTATGCTAGTGTGTGAAAGAATATTTAGAAGGTATGAAAGATGAAAGAACTTTGAGAAAGGATGAAAGCATAGTTTCTAAAGTGCCTGTATCTCCACTGTGCTGTGCTTAGTTGCTCAGTCATGTCTGACTCTTTGCAACCCCATGGACTGTATTCTGCCAGGCTCCTCTGTCCATGGGGATTCTCCAGGCAAGAATACTGAAATGGGTTGCCATGCCCTCCTCCAAGGGATCTTCCCAACCCAGAAATCGAACCCAGGTCTCCCGCATTGTAGGCAGATTCTTTACCATCTGAGCCACCAGGGAAGCCCGTATCTCCACTATTCTGAGATGATTCAATTCAACCTTTTCTCTTGTGGAAACTTGTAATTAGTTGTACTTAAGATACAAACAACTGGAGGAGGGACAGAAGCTACAGGTACATGGAGAAAGAGAAGCTACAGGTAAAGAGACAGAGAAAGAACCAGGATGTCGGTCGAGCACCGCAACAGGGGACCGAGTAGCTCTCATGCTAAGTTATCTCGATCCTGAGTGTGGTCTGTACACCGGCTGCGGCGTCACCAGGAATCTGTTGGAAATGCAGAATCCCAGGCCAAATCCCAAACAAACCTGCTAGGTTGGAATCTGCATTCGGAAAACATCCCCCGGTGATTCACGTGCCAGAGCGTGAGCAGTTCTGCCCCGGGTGACCCGAGGCCGCAGCTGCGATGAGTCCCGAGCAGCCTTCATCCTGTTCAGGCTGATGTTGCCCACCTTCCGTGTACCCTGAATCCTGCTCCTGGGTCACAAGGATATAAAGTGAAACGCTGGAACCCCAACAGGAGTCTGCCAGTCTGGTCTGGCTAGATCACTATGACGTTCTATTTCTAGCCCATTTATCCAGAAACACATACGGTTGCCAGGAAAACAAATCACACAGTTAGAGGGTTGGACTTTTCAGTACCAGCCTTTCAGTTCCAGGAAGAAGAGAGGGCCTGGAGGTTGAGTCAGTCACCAGTGGCCAACGATTTGATCAGTTGTGCCGGTGCCACAAAGCCTCCGTGAAAATCCCAAAGGACCAGGTCCAGGGAGCTTCTGGTTGGTGAACATGTGGCAATGTGGGGAGGGTAACCTTCTCAGGGAGCATGGGCATCCCACACCCTTTCCCACATACCTTACCCTCTGCATTGCCTTCCTCTGTTCCTGAGTTACAGTCTTTTGTAATAAACAGGTGGCCATAAAGTGTTTCTCTGAGTTCTGTGAGCAAATTAACAGAACCCACAGCTGAGGTCATTGGAACCTTTGATCTCCAGTGGGCCAAGCAAAAGGCTGGATGTTTGATTGGCGTCTGAAGTGGGGAGGGACACCATCTCCAGGTAACTAGTGTCAGAATTGTGTTGAATTGTAGGACACTCAGCTGGTGTCCAGAGAATTGCCTGTTAGTGGGGGGCATGGGGAACTTTTGCCACATGTGGAAAAACTTGGTCCAGAACCCACTTTTATGATCTTACATACCTTAACAGGGAACTTTCATTATCTGTTTACAAAGCAGTTGTTAATACTACTTTGAACTGTTCTTTGCACCATTTAGGATTATATTAAATGCTTACCAAGATAGACTTGATGTCACCCTACATGACTAATTTCTCCTGGCTTTGTCTGACTATCAAGATTGGCCTTTATTATTGTATGAAAATATAACAGTAAGGTCCTAGTAAACATTTCTAAGAAACTCACAGAAAATAGGTATAAAGTGCTTGAGTTGAAAGATCAGCAGTTCCCTTCTGGTAGGCTCAGGGCTCAGGCAGACCAAGGTTTTATTCTGACTTCGCTAATCACTTTCGGAAGTTACAAGATGCAGAGGCAATGATGGTAGCTATCAGATCAGTGGTTCCTAAGCTTTGCTGAATTTCCTAAGCTTTCCTAAGCTTTGCTCCCCAGAATTTCCTGGGGAGCTTGTCGATCTCCATTGTCCCTGACCAATTAAATCAGTTTGTCTGAGGGCAGGGCCAAGCAGGAGCAGACCTATTTCCAGGTGATTGAAAGAGTGAGCAAAGCAGGGGCCCTGTTGTACTGAGTGGTGGATTCCAAGCAAATGACAGGCTCCTGGTTACCTGCTTAGTAAATCCATGCAACTAGAGAAAGCCTGCACACTGCAAATGAAGACCCACCACAGGCAAAAAAAAAAAAAACTGATGGCTGATCAACAGATAAATGAATAAATAAGATATGGTACTTATGTACAATGGAATATTACTCAGCCATAAAAAAGAATGAAGTTTTGCCATTTGCAGCAACATGGATGGACCCAAAGATGACTGTGACAAGTGAAGTCGGTCAGAAAGAGAAAGACGTATTAACATCANAAAAAAAAAAAAAAAAACTGATGGCTGATCAACAGATAAATGAATAAATAAGATATGGTACTTATGTACAATGGAATATTACTCAGCCATAAAAAAGAATGAAGTTTTGCCATTTGCAGCAACATGGATGGACCCAAAGATGACTGTGACAAGTGAAGTCGGTCAGAAAGAGAAAGACGTATTAACATCATATGACATCACTTATGTGTGGAATCTAACATATGAAACAAGTAAACATGTATGAAACAGAAACAGAGTCACAACATAGAGAATAGACTTGTTGTGGTTGCCAAGGAGAGGGGCAGGGATGGACTGGGAGTTTGGGATTAGCAGATACAAATGAGGGAATAAACAAGGGCTTCCCTGGTGCCTCAGCTGGTAAAGAATCCACCTGTAATGCAGATCCTGGTTTGACTCCTGGGTCAGCAAATCTGCTGGAGAAGGGATCGGCTACCCACTCCAGTATTCTTGGGCTTCCCTGGTGGCTCAGCTGGTAAAGAATCCGCCCACAATGCGCCAGACCTGGCTTTGATCCCTGGCTTTGATCTCCAGGAAGACCTCCTGGAGAAGGGAAATGCTACCCACTCCAGTATTCTGGCTTGGAGAATTCCACGGACTGTATAGTCCATGGAGTCACAAAGAGTCGGACACAACTGAGCAACCTTCACTTTCCTACTGAACTGCATAAGAAACTATATTCAATATTCTGTGATAAACCTTAATGGAAAAGAATATGTATCTATATATATTACATATATGAGCCCCTTTGCTGTTACAGAAGAAATTAGCACAACATTGTAAATCAACTGTACTTCAATGAAATAATTTTTTTAAAAAACTCTGCTTACAACAGTTTGTAGATCTCCAGAATCGCACACACTTGAACTCCCTGTGTCCCTGGTAGATAAAACTTGAGTCTAAAGCAGTTACTGAGATCTTAAAGTGCGTATGCAACTTCACCTCATTTTCAGAATGGATCAGAGAGTAGAGTGGGATTCTAAAAGGGTCCTGGTGGCAGTTTAATTAAAAGGCTAAGCCAAAAATAGTTTGACAAGGACACAGCAAAGATGTCTATTTAGGTCTTTACACACGAGTCTCGGAGAAGTGTTTTGACTAGCACTTTGTTTTCCCTACTTCTTTCCTGGTGTTGTGAATTTCTTAAACTTTTTTTTAAAAAGCTTTTAAAATAGATCTATGATCAGAATGACCTTGAACTATAACAGAACAAGAGGATCATGCCTATTACCACAAATACCCAGACCCTGTCTAAAATAGATCAGGTAGTCTTTATAGGAAAAAAGAAATTAAAAAAAAAAAATCTTGCTTTCATGGGCTCCACACCCAGACAACTAGTTCTGTTATTGAGCCATAAAGCACCAGGGGAGAAGCAGGATGTCAGAGGCACCATGAATATGCATGCCTGGGTGTGGAACTGGAAAAGATGCACGCATTAGCTCTGGCTCACAAAGCCAAATTAATGGTGACTGGCATTTGCAAAAACACTTTCTATGGTTTCCCTGCCTTTGGCGATTTGAGTCATAATCTATTTAACGCTTAGTATTTGGGGCATAATAATTTTCCTTATTTACATTCTGTTTTATTCCATGCAAAATGTAAAATGGATTATACAGATATATAGACCATGGAAGAAAACACAATTTTGAATAAAGGAATGAAGAACATAAGCCAAATGAAAAATAGGTGGGAAAATGACGAGATAAGAGGTCAAAAGCTGTATGTTCATGGCATCTGAGACTTGAGAGCCGCTGAGACAGTGGGTCCTCACTCAGCCCCACCTTTCATTGTATGAGAAAAGTAGTAAAGTCACAGTCTGCTTAAATGAAAATGTCTGGAACTGAGACCAGCATCCTCATCTGTAAAAATGGAGCCCTGTAAAATTCACTCAGCACCAAGAATTTAATGCATGCAAATGCTTTGTTTTCCCCCAGCCGCACCACCTGGCTCGCAGGATCTGAGCTCCTCCACCAGGGCCTGAACCACAGCCCTGGTAGTGAAAGTGCTGCGTTCTAACCACTGGACCACCAGGGAAGTCCCAGGATACACACAGCACGTCGAACAGGGTTTGGTGCGTAGCAAGTCCTCGGGCGGGAAGATCTGCTGGAGAAGGGATCTTGGCTTGAGCTTCGCTGGTGGCTCAGCTGGTAAAGAATCCGCCTGCAATGCGGGAGACCTGAGTCCAATCCCTGGGTTGGGGAGATCCCCTGGAGAAGGGAACAGCTACCCACTCCAGTATTCTGGCCTGGAGAATTCCACGGACCGTAAAGCAACGTTCAGTTCTTTCAAGTGCTGTGTGCTGTCTATCATTTTTATTAGAACACAGTAAATAAGAGCACCTTTACTCTAGAAAGGGCTGGACTGCCAACTCTGGAAAGGTGGAGAAAGTGAGCTTTTTCGTAACCCCCAAACAAACTCTTCCCTGGTTCTCACCCAGCTCTTTCTTCAGACGACCTGTGCCCACAGTCTCCTGTCCTATCAAAGCTAATGCGCAGGTTTATGCCCTTACCTGTGGATCTGTCCCATCCTGAATTTTCTGAGTTAGTACAATATTCATAATGACATTTACACTTTTAATTTTGGGGAGCTGTTTGCGATTTAGGGGTGAGTGGCAGAAGTAAAGGAGATGGGGGAGGGGAGGAGGCAGGAAGGACAGAGGATGGAGGTGGAGACCAGGCCCGAGGGCGTCAGTCCAGCCAGCGAGCTTCAGAAGGTGTCACAGGGCCCAAGGAAGGTGCGCAAGTGGCCGCCATGAGTAGGACGATAAATTTATTTTCTTCTTTCTCCTTTTCTGTATTTACTGAATTTTCTACAGTGAACAAGTGTTGCTTTTATAATGAGAAAAAAAATTAATAAAATGTGTCCTTGGAAAACTCCAAACAACAAGCTGTTCAGGGAGAAAGGAATTCAAATTAACAGCAACTGAGTATAAAAGAGAAGAGAAAACGCCGACAGGGTAAAATTTAAAGACCACCAAGAATCTCAAACGCATAGCTCAGTAAAGGTCTGAGCCTCAGAGCAACTTGCCCCCCCCCTACTCTGCCAGGTACTAGGTGTTTCCACTCAGAGAAGCCAAGTGCCCGCACGGCCCCCTCTATTTTTCAGTCACAAAATTCCTCTCTAGCCCCCACCACCCTTCTCAACGCTTTTCTCTTTTTCCTTCGTCTGTATTTTCTGTACTAAATCCAACATTCCATCGGGTTCACGCTCAGCACTGTCCCAACTCTCTGCAACATTTTGGACTTTCAGCCTGCCATGCTCTTCAGTCCATGGGATGTTTCAGGCAAGAACACTGCAGTGCGTTCCCATTTCCTCCTCCAGGGGGTCTTCGCAACCCGGGGATCAACCCCAGGTCTGCTTTGTCTCCTGCATTGCAAGCAGATTCTTTACATGCAGAGTAACGGGGGAAGCCCAAATCCAGCATTCACCTATCAGTGTTTTGGTTAATGAGAGTCCTTTTGTAAACTACCATATATCTGTCAACTTTCTTTTTTTTCTTTTTTTGTTCAATAGTGGTTTTTTTTTTTGTTTGTTTGTTTTTTACTGAAAGAAGAGTTGATTTACCATGATTCAGGTGTACATCACTTTGATGTACACCTATATATATTATATATATATATTTATACAGTGATTCAGGGGTGTGTGTGTGTGTGTGTATATATATTCTTTTCAGGTATGTGTGTGTGTGTGTTTATATGTTCTTTTTCAGAGTCTTTTCCAATATAGGTTATTACAAGATATTAAATAGAGTCTTGAACAGCACAAGTTTTACTTTCCTGTTTGAAAGATCATATTATTCATACAAGAAACATGTGAAAAACAAACTCCCTATTTGATCAGATAAAAAGGGTGAGGCTTATCAAGAATGAAGACACACACTTCTTCAGTTACTCACTTCTCCTATTTTCCCATCCAAGCCTGGGTCCAAAATGAAATAACCCCATCTTCCTATTCTTGTCATTGATATTTTAAGAAATCTATTAATAGAGAGCAGCTAAATTGCATGAATCTTAGAAGGCACCTTGTATTTCCCTTAGCAAAATCTTCCAGGAGAGCTGCAGTCAGTTGCTAAACTAGCCTCCTATTTAGACTTTTTAATTTTTTTCTAATTTTTGTTTCTGTTTGTTTTTGGCATGGTTTGCAGGATCTTACTTCCCTGACCAGGGATCGAACCTATGCCCTCTGCAGTGAAAGGGCAGAGTGCTAACCACTGGACTGCCAGAGAAGTGCTTATCCCACCTTCTTGAAAACATGATTTTATTAAAGTATAGTTGGACTTCTCTGGTGGTCCAGTGGTTAAGAATACCCCTGCAAGTGCCCAGGACTTGGGTTTGATCTCTGGTCTGGGAAGGTTCTACCTGCTGAGGAGCAGCTGGACTCATGAGCCACGGCTACTGAGCCTGTAGTCTAGAGCCCGAGGCCCACAGCTGCAGAAGCCCGCGCCCCCGAGAGCCTGTGCTCCTCGACAGGAGAAGCCACCACAGGGAGAGGCCTGAGCACCGTGATTAGAGACAGCCCTCGTGCAGCAAGGAAGACCCAGCACAGCCAGTAAGTAAATACTTTTTTTAAAGGATAGCTGATTTACCATGTTGTATCCATTTCTACTATACAGCAAAGTGACTCCATTTTATATATTTGGCTTCCCAGGCGGTGCAATGGTAAAGAGTCCGCCTGCCAAAGCAAGAGATGCAAGAGACATGGATATGACCCCTGGGTCAGGAAGATCCCCTGGAGGAGGAAATGGCAACCCACTCCAGTGTTCTTGCTGGAACAACCCCATGAGTAGAGGGAGCCTGGCAGGCTGCAGTCCATGGGGCTGCAAAGAGTCGGACAGAACAGAGCATGCACACACACATACACACACACACGTTGTTGTTTAGTCACTGACTCATGTCGGACTCTTTTGCAACACCATGAACTGTCATCCACCAGGCTCCTCTATCCATGGAATTTTCCAGGCAAGATTACTGGAGTGTGTTGCCATTTCCTTCTCCAGGGGAGCTTCCTGACCCAGGGATTGAACCTGCATCTCGGGCATTGGCAGGTGCATTCTTTACCCCTGAGCCATCCAGGAAGCCCCATATATGTGTGTGTGTGTGTGTGTGTATTCTTTTCCATTTCTTTTCACTATGATTTACCGCAGGCTGTTGAATATGGTTCCCGGTGCTGTACAGCAGGACCTTGTTGTTTATCCATCCTGTGGGTAATCGCTTGTATCTGCTCATCCCAAACCCCCTCTCTGTCCCTCCCCCATCTCCCCCGCATTGGCAGCCACAAGTCTGTTTTTTCCTGTGAGTCTGTTTCTCTTTCATAGGTAAGTTCATTGTGTCATCTTTTAGATTCCACATATAAGTGGTATCATGCATTTGTCTTTCCGTTTCTGACTTCACTCAGTAGGATCATCTCTAGGTCCATCCATGTTGCCAGAAATCGCCTATCCCTCCTTTTGATGCTGGGGGCCAGTCAGGTGAGCAGAGGCAGTGTCTACAGGGGAAGAGCCTGGACTGACGTTGTGGCACAGTATTTGTGGAGTCACTTATTAGTAATAACTGTGTGACGTGACCAAGAATACTTCATCTTGTGGGACTTCCTTTTCTCACATCTAAAATGTCAGTGACAAACAACATCTCATGAAGTCAACAGTAAATGAGATCATTTGACTCATAAAACACTTGAACACCTATGTGTCAGACCCTGTGCTAAGTCCTAGGGATATACTTTGAACAAGACAAAGTTCCAGCTCTCCAATAGGGCAGAATGTACAGGAAAGTCAAATCTGTAAATGGATGTAACCAGAGTTCTAGAAGCAGATTCCACAGAGGCTCATGAGACGGGAGGTGATATCGGACACACACAGGGAGCTTTTCAGGTCACACACAGCCACCTCCAGGGGGCTGGGATTCTATGCTCTCAATAAGTCTCACTTCCTCAAAACTGCTCCTGCCTGTACCTAGCAATGAAAGGTGTGGGGTTTTGGAGGATTTTTTTTTTTTTTTTACTTTATTTTACTTTACAATACTGTATTGGTTTTGCCATATATCAACATGAATCCGCCACAGGTGTACATGAGTTCCCAACCCTGAATCCCCCTCCCACCTCCCTCCCTATACCATCTCTCTGGGTCATCCCAGTGCACCAGTCCCAAGCATCCTGTATCCTGCATCGAACCTAGACTGGTGACTAGTTTCTTATATTATATTATACATGTTTCCATGCCATTCTCCCAAATCATCCCACCCTCTCCCTCTCCCACAGAGTCCAAAAGTCTGTTCTATACATCTGTGTCTCTTTTGCTGTCTTGCATACAGGGTTATCATTACCATCTTTCTAAATTCCATATATATGTGTTAGAATACTGTATTGGTGTTTTTCTTTCTGGCTTACTTCACTCTGTATAATAGCTGCCAGTTTCATCCACCTCATTAGAACTGATTCAAATGTATTCTTCTTAATGGCTGAGTAATACTCCATTGTGTGTATGTACCACGGCTTTCTTATCCATTCGTCTGCTGATGGACATCTAGGTTGCTTCCATGTCCTGGCTATTATAAACAGTGCTGCGATGAACATTGGGGTACACGTGTCTCTTTTAATTCTGGTTTCCTCAGTGTGTATGCCCAGCAGTGGGATTGCTGGGTCATAAGAGGATTTTTGTTTGTTTGTTTTGTGGGGCGTTTGACTGTGCTGGGTCTTAGCTGCTGTGTGTGAGCTTTCTCTAGTTGCAGCGAGCAGGGGCTACTCTCTAGTTGCGATTTTAGGGCTTCTCATTGCAGAGGCTTCTCTTGTTGTGGACCATGGGCTCTAGGTGCTCATGCTCAGCAGCTGTGGCTCAAAGGCTAAGTTGCCCCATGGCATGTGAGATCTTCCTGGACCAGGGATCGAACCCATGTCCCCTGCATTGGTAGGTGGATTCCTAACCACTGTTCCTCCGGGGAAGTACCTGAAGGCATATTCTGTAGGTCACCTAAAACTAAACATTTTCAGGTGGGGAAATTCCTGTGTAAACTCAGACCCCCAGGACCTTTGCTCTGTACAATATTCTTGGGCAAAGTCAGTCAGTAGTTATCTCATCTTCAGCTTCTGCTTGCTTGCTAATGACTCTGAAATCTGCATCTTCAATCCAGATCATCCTGCTGAGCTCCAAAACTACCGTCTGCTAGTAGCTACCTATCTTCCGGTCGATCCACAGGACCCACATTTGCAATAAAAGCAACAGTGAATTCAGGGCCCTTCTCCCTTCTGCTGGTGGACCTCTTCCCACTATATTCCCCACTGTGTAGGATACACAATCTGCCCAAGCAAACGACCCTGGAGTCATCCTAGATTCCCTCTATCTTTTGCACCATTTATGAATCATCTGCCAAATCCAAATGCCATCTCCAAAATACAAAATATAGACCCCCAACTCTATTCCCAGAGCTGTGACCTTGTTAAAATCTGAAATAATCTGCAGTCGCTTTTTCTGGACTGTCCCCATGACTCTCTTGTCTACTTCTGAATGGTGTTTTCTCTAAACTCTAAGGTTTCTTTCCCACAGGTAATCTGATAACATCATCTCCAACTAAAAGCTTCCCAATGGTCTTACCTTCTTACTCCTAACCCAGTGCCCAGAGCCGTATCTTCCTCCTCTCCCAGCTTGATCACTGCTGGGGCAGAGTGAGGGACTGCCATGAGCCAGGAATAGAAGACACATAAGAAGAGAGTTGTAGAGATCATCCTCCATGGAGGTAATTTATAGTCTGGCTTGGAAGGCACTGGAAGACTCAATAACATAAAGGTTGTTTCGTGATCACTTACTGAATACCTGTGATGTGTCTGGCACCAAGTCAGTTGCTTAGTGAAAATGATTACAAGACATGGTTCCTGGGACTTCTCTGCTGGTCCAGTGGTTAAGACTCCACACTCCCAGTGCAGGGGGCCCAGGTTCAACCCCTGGTCAGGGAACTGGGTCCCACATGCCACAACTAATTGTTCACATGCCACAAACAAAGATCCTGTGTGCTGCAACTAAGATCCGGCACAGCCAAATAAATTAGCATCTAAAACACACGGTTCCTGCACTTGAGCTGGGAAAACGGCAACAAGCTGAGTCATGTGTCATGATAAACATATGAAGTACTGCCCCAGCATGGAGCCTGAATTATAACTTGGAATTTGAGGAGGGACTGCCTGAGCAATGGTGGGCTGCCTAGGATGATAAAGAAGGCAGAAATTACAGCAAGAGGAAGCATGTGATGTTTTTTGGAATAGCAAGCGGGTCATTGCTGCAGGATTACAAGGAGGATGATTGGGAAACACGAGAATGAGGGTTGGGCGGAGGCTGTCATTCACATGTTCATCTACAAATATTTATCTAACATTCTTTCCCATGTCTCCTATTAGTTCCATCCACCCCAGAGAGCTATAGTTGTGTCATGGCTTAAGTTAAGACGTTGAAAGTCACCAGTGAGCAGATAAAGATTCTAAGTGAAGTCACCATTGGTTTATTGCTTCCCCCTCCCCAACCTCCACTCTCAGGCCCCAGAACATGCCTTTGGATCCTTCAGTACTTTTCTTGGCTGCACCGTGAGGCATGCATGATCTTAATTCCATGTCTGGGGATGGAGTACATGCCTCCTGCAGCGGAAGCACAGTCTTAACCATTGGACCACAAGGGAAGTCCCTCAGTATTTCTATCTTGTGTTTCACCCATAGACTAGACATGTCAACCTTTAAAAGAATTAGAATGAAAGAAAATAAACAAATCTAAAGAGAAAGAAAGGGCTTCAACACAGAAGGAAAACATTGCACAGAAACCTCTTTGCTGCTAAGAATCTTTCAGACAACAAGGCAACACGGCTCAAGACACTCCCAGCCACATTCAGCGTATAGTTCTCTTGTTTTAAACGATCGAGTTCAGTCATTACTTCCGTACTGACAGTCTTTCTTTTGTATATGTGAGTTTCTTCCTATTGAATAAGCCTCTCTTTTGGGAGCATTCTGATGGCAACAACTGTAATTACAAATCCAAGACTGAGCTAGAAGCTGCCGCAACCTGACAGCTTTTGGACAAGGAGGGTGGAGAAAGAATGAAAGCTTATAATTTTCTTTGAGGTGTCTTGAAGTCTCACAGTAGCCCTGCCCTGGTCATGTAAAATAGGCAGTGACCCAGAGATTCAGAGGAGAATAAGTCAGACAGTCACACAAAGTCCCTGCTCCATGAACCACAAGTCAACAAGCAAGAGCTGAATTCTTGATGGAGTCTTAAAAAGGAATCATTTAGAACAACAGTTCCCAATATTTTGGAATAGGAGGGCCTCTTTTTCCTGTCAAAACTTTTCATTCCTTCTATGAGTTGCGTTGTTCTTTTTGAATACATCATTCAGAGAAAGGCCTGCATGATCACTAGCAGCTGCACCTTTGCTATGACTTTGAAATAAATTTCTGTGTCTCATGGATTACATTAGCATTTATGCTATTGGAAAATTTCATTAAAAAATATGAATTCTTCAGTTGACCAACAACGCTTGGCCCCTGAGGAACTAGATGATATTTGCAGTGGCCCAGAAACCTATGACTGCTTCCTCTCCTCACTGTTGCTACTTGAAGGTCACGGACTTGGAATTCATTGTGTTCCTCATATCCATTCATTTGGTTAATCATTTCTTTTCGTTTAAAAAAAAAATGTATCAGGGCTGACTATATTCTAAGCATCTCGGAGGTCACAGATTCAAAGTCAATACCTGGTACCTGCCATCAGGGAAATTCAAGTCCATTTTGGGAGATAGATGTGAACATCTGTCCCAGTATGACTGTATGGTGGGCACCAAGCTGAGTGGTCAGTTCCATCCATCAAGGGAGAGGAGTTGGAAAAGCTTTCCTGTGGGAGGAGTATCAACCAGCTATGGCCACAGTAGTGCTGCAGCTCATGGCTCAAAGACACAGTGACTTAAAACAATGGTTCTCAGGCTCACGGTCTACCAGACAACAGCCAACCCACTGGGCTGAACTTGACTGCAAGCTCTGGGTTCCAGCTCTACGCTGCTGATTGGGTTTGCATTCACTCCACATGGCTCTTTTCTTCCTTAGATCTGAATTTGTTCTCAGAGTGGGTCTCTAAAGAGCAAGAGAGCTCAACAGTACAAAAACAGTAAGTCTCACCTCTCACTGCGGTCACTAAAATTCCGGGTGGCCAAAGTGAGTAAGGTGGCCATGTCCAAAGTCAAGGGACTGGGCAGTACACTCCACTTTTCCATGGTATTGGTGTGGATGCTCTACAGGGGAATAAAGAAACTGGGGCTCCAAACTCAATTTACCATAAGAGAAGACCTTGGCTCTACATCCTGAGAGATGAGCTCAAGTTTACCAGGTAAACCTAAACATCTACAACAAAGATCAAGAAAGATCAAGCAACATTCATGCACAGTATCTGACCTCCAAGGAAAGTCCCGAGGGTAGAAGTCAGGCATGTTCTGGGGGATCCGTGATCAGCATCTGTCATGGAATAGACCAGGGCCACTAGCACATAGTGATGAGCACAGCCTTGTGGCTGCCAGAGCTACATTGAGCTAGAAGAGGTTTAATGAAAGGCCTCCTACGGCTGCATCTCAGCCCAGATCAACCATGAGGGGCCCATTTGAACATGGTGTCTCCAGTTTGATGGACAGTGACTCTTAAAAGAGGGAAAGTAGACTCACATTCTGTGCTGCTTTCCATAGGAATCCATTCTTCATGCTTCAAGGACTGGATTAGTCTCCTATTTCCACTGTTGCTATTGCTGTTCAGTCACTCAGTTGTGTCCAGCGCTTTGCAGCCCCAGAGACTGCAGCACGCCAGGCCTCCCTGTCCATCGCCAACTCCCAGAGTCTATACAAACCCATGTCCATTGAGTCGGAGATGACATCCAGCCATCTCATCCTCTGTCGTCCCCTTCTCCTCCCACCCTCAGTCTTTCCCAGCATCAGGGTCTTTTCTAATGAGTCAATTCTTCGCATCAGGTGGCCAAAGCATTGGACCTTCAGCTTCAGCATCAGTCCTTCCAATGAATATTCAGGACAGATGTCCTTTATGATTGACTGGTTTGATCTCCTTGCAGTCCAAGGGACTCACAAGAGTCTTCTTCCAATACCACAGTTCAAAAGTATCAATTCTTCAGTGCTCAGCCTTCTTTATGGTCCAACTCTCACATCCATACATGACTACTAGAAAAACCATAGCTTTGACTATAAGGACCTTTGTTGGCAAATTAACGTCTCTGCTTTGTAATATGCTGTCTAGGTTTGTCATAACTTTTCTTCCAAGGAGCAAGTGTCATTTAATTTCATGGCTGCAGTCACCATCTGCAGTGATTTTGGAGCCCAAGAAAATAAAGTCTGCCATTGTTGCCACAAAGTGATGGGCCCAGATGCCATTAGTTTTTTTAATGTTGAGTTTTAAGCTAACTTTTTCATTCTCCTCTTTCATTTTCATCAAGAAGCTCTTTAGTTCTTCACTTTCTGCCATAAGGGTAGTATCATTTGCATATCTGAGGTTATTGATATTTTTCTGGGCAGNTGTGGACCATGGGCTCTAGGTGCTCATGCTCAGCAGCTGTGGCTCAAAGGCTAAGTTGCCCCATGGCATGTGAGATCTTCCTGGACCAGGGATCGAACCCATGTCCCCTGCATTGGTAGGTGGATTCCTAACCACTGTTCCTCCGGGGAAGTACCTGAAGGCATATTCTGTAGGTCACCTAAAACTAAACATTTTCAGGTGGGGAAATTCCTGTGTAAACTCAGACCCCCAGGACCTTTGCTCTGTACAATATTCTTGGGCAAAGTCAGTCAGTAGTTATCTCATCTTCAGCTTCTGCTTGCTTGCTAATGACTCTGAAATCTGCATCTTCAATCCAGATCATCCTGCTGAGCTCCAAAACTACCGTCTGCTAGTAGCTACCTATCTTCCGGTCGATCCACAGGACCCACATTTGCAATAAAAGCAACAGTGAATTCAGGGCCCTTCTCCCTTCTGCTGGTGGACCTCTTCCCACTATATTCCCCACTGTGTAGGATACACAATCTGCCCAAGCAAACGACCCTGGAGTCATCCTAGATTCCCTCTATCTTTTGCACCATTTATGAATCATCTGCCAAATCCAAATGCCATCTCCAAAATACAAAATATAGACCCCCAACTCTATTCCCAGAGCTGTGACCTTGTTAAAATCTGAAATAATCTGCAGTCGCTTTTTCTGGACTGTCCCCATGACTCTCTTGTCTACTTCTGAATGGTGTTTTCTCTAAACTCTAAGGTTTCTTTCCCACAGGTAATCTGATAACATCATCTCCAACTAAAAGCTTCCCAATGGTCTTACCTTCTTACTCCTAACCCAGTGCCCAGAGCCGTATCTTCCTCCTCTCCCAGCTTGATCACTGCTGGGGCAGAGTGAGGGACTGCCATGAGCCAGGAATAGAAGACACATAAGAAGAGAGTTGTAGAGATCATCCTCCATGGAGGTAATTTATAGTCTGGCTTGGAAGGTTTACTCCTAACCCAGTGCCCAGAGCCGTATCTTCCTCCTCTCCCAGCTTGATCACTGCTGGGGCAGAGTGAGGGACTGCCATGAGCCAGGAATAGAAGACACATAAGAAGAGAGTTGTAGAGATCATCCTCCATGGAGGTAATTTATAGTCTGGCTTGGAAGGCACTGGAAGACTCAATAACATAAAGGTTGTTTCGTGATCACTTACTGAATACCTGTGATGTGTCTGGCACCAAGTCAGTTGCTTAGTGAAAATGATTACAAGACATGGTTCCTGGGACTTCTCTGCTGGTCCAGTGGTTAAGACTCCACACTCCCAGTGCAGGGGGCCCAGGTTCAACCCCTGGTCAGGGAACTGGGTCCCACATGCCACAACTAATTGTTCACATGCCACAAACAAAGATCCTGTGTGCTGCAACTAAGATCCGGCACAGCCAAATAAATTAGCATCTAAAACACACGGTTCCTGCACTTGAGCTGGGAAAACGGCAACAAGCTGAGTCATGTGTCGTGATAAACATATGAAGTACTGCCCCAGCATGGAGCCTGAATTATAACTTGGAATTTGAGGAGGGACTGCCTGAGCAATGGTGGGCTGCCTAGGATGATAAAGAAGGCAGAAATTACAGCAAGAGGAAGCATGTGATGTTTTTTGGAATAGCAAGCGGGTCATTGCTGCAGGATTACAAGGAGGATGATTGGGAAACACGAGAATGAGGGTTGGGCGGAGGCTGTCATTCACATGTTCATCTACAAATATTTATCTAACATTCTTTCCCATGTCTCCTATTAGTTCCATCCACCCCAGAGAGCTATAGTTGTGTCATGGCTTAAGTTAAGACGTTGAAAGTCACCAGTGAGCAGATAAAGATTCTAAGTGAAGTCACCATTGGTTTATTGCTTCCCCCTCCCCAACCTCCACTCTCAGGCCCCAGAACATGCCTTTGGATCCTTCAGTACTTTTCTTGGCTGCACCGTGAGGCATGCATGATCTTAATTCCGTGTCTGGGGATGGAGTACACGCCTCCTGCAGCGGAAGCACAGTCTTAACCATTGGACCACAAGGGAAGTCCCTCAGTATTTCTATCTTGTGTTTCACCCATAGACTAGACATGTCAACCTTTAAAAGAATTAGAATGAAAGAAAATAAACAAATCTAAAGAGAAAGAAAGGGCTTCAACACAGAAGGAAAACATTGCACAGAAACCTCTTTGCTGCTAAGAATCTTTCAGACAACAAGGCAACACGGCTCAAGACACTCCCAGCCACATTCAGCGTATAGTTCTCTTGTTTTAAACGATCGAGTTCAGTCATTACTTCCGTACTGACAGTCTTTCTTTTGTATATGTGAGTTTCTTCCTATTGAATAAGCCTCTCTTTTGGGAGCATTCTGATGGCAACAACTGTAATTACAAATCCAAGACTGAGCTAGAAGCTGCCGCAACCTGACAGCTTTTGGACAAGGAGGGTGGAGAAAGAATGAAAGCTTATAATTTTCTTTGAGGTGTCTTGAAGTCTCACAGTAGCCCTGCCCTGGTCATGTAAAATAGGCAGTGACCCAGAGATTCAGAGGAGAATAAGTCAGACAGTCACACAAAGTCCCTGCTCCATGAACCACAAGTCAACAAGCAAGAGCTGAATTCTTGATGGAGTCTTAAAAAGGAATCATTTAGAACAACAGTTCCCAATATTTTGGAATAGGAGGGCCTCTTTTTCCTGTCAAAACTTTTCATTCCTTCTATGAGTTGCGTTGTTCTTTTTGAATACATCATTCAGAGAAAGGCCTGCATGATCACTAGCAGCTGCACCTTTGCTATGACTTTGAAATAAATTTCTGTGCCTCATGGATTACATTAGCATTTATGCTATTGGAAAATTTCATTAAAAAATATGAATTCTTCAGTTGACCAACAACGCTTGGCCCCTGAGGAACTAGATGATATTTGCAGTGGCCCAGAAACCTATGACTTCTTCCTCTCCTCACTGTTGCTACTTGAAGGTCACGGACTTGGAATTCATTGTGTTCCTCATATCCATTCATTTGGTTAATCATTTCTTTTCGTTTAAAAAAAAAATGTATCAGGGCTGACTATATTCTAAGCATCTCGGAGGTCACAGATTCAAAATCAATACCTGATACCTGCCATCAGGGAAATTTAAGTCCATTTTGGGAGATAGAAGTGAACATCTGTCCCAGTATGACTGTATGGTGGGCACCAAGCTGAGTGGTCAGTTCCATCCATCAAGGGAGAGGAGTTGGAAAAGCTTTCCTGTGGGAGGAGTATCAACCAGCTATGGCCACAGTAGTGCTGCAGCTCATGGCTCAAAGACACAGTGACTTAAAACAATGGTCCTCAGGCTCACGGTCTACCAGACAACAGCCAACCCACTGGGCTGAACTTGACTGCAAGCTCTGGGTTCCAGCTCTACGCTGCTGATTGGGTTTGCATTCACTCCACATGGCTCTTTTCTTCCTTAGATCTGAATTTGTTCTCAGAGTGGGTCTCTAAAGAGCAAGAGAGCTCAACAGTACAAAAACAGTAAGTCTCACCTCTCACTGCGGTCACTAAAATTCCGGGTGGCCAAAGTGAGTAAGGTGGCCATGTCCAAAGTCAAGGGACTGGGCAGTACACTCCACTTTTCCATGGTATTGGTGTGGATGCTCTACAGGGGAATAAAGAAACTGGGGCTCCAAACTCAATTTACCATAAGAGAAGACCTTGGCTCTACATCCTGAGAGATGAGCTCAAGTTTACCAGGTAAACCTAAACATCTACAACAAAGATCAAGAAAGATCAAGCAACATTCATGCACAGTATCTGACCTCCAAGGAAAGTCCCGAGGGTAGAAGTCAGGCATGTTCTGGGGGATCCGTGATCAGCATCTGTCATGGAATAGACCAGGGCCACTAGCACATAGTGATGAGCACAGCCTTGTGGCTGCCAGAGCTACATCGAGCTAGAAGAGGCTTAATGAAAGGCCTCCTACGGCTGCATTTCGGCCCAGATCAACCATGAGGGGCCCATTTGAACATGGTGTCTCCGGTTTGATGGAGAGTGACTCTTAAAAGAGGGAAAGTAGACTCCCATTCTGTGCTGCTTTCCATAGGAATCCATTCTTCATGCTTCAAGGACTGGATTAGTCTCCTATTTCCACTGTTGCTATTGCTGTTCAGTCACTCAGTTGTGTCCAGCGCTTTGCAGCCCCAGAGACTGCAGCACGCCAGGCCTCCCTGTCCATCGCCAACTCCCAGAGTCTATACAAACCCATGTCCATTGAGTCAGAGATGACATCCAGCCATCTCATCCTCTGTCATCCCCTTCTCCTCCCGCCCTCAGTCTTTCCCAGCATCAGGGTCTTTTCTAATGAGTCAATTCTTCGCATCAGGTGGCCAAAGCATTGGACCTTCAGCTTCAGCATCAGTCCTTCCAATGAATATTCAGGACAGATGTCCTTTATGATTGACTGGTTTGATCTCCTTGCAGTCCAAGGGTCTCACAAGAGTCTTCTCCAACACCACAGTTCAAAAGTATCAATTCTTCAGTGCTCAGCCTTCTTTATGGTCCAACTCTCACATCCATACATGACTACTAGAAAAACCATAGCTTTGACTATAAGGACCTTTGTTGGAAAATTAACATCTCTGCTTTGTAATATGCTGTCTAGGTTTGTCATAACTTTTCTTCCAAGGAGCAAGTGTCATTTAATTTCATGGCTGCAGTCACCATCTGCAGTGATTTTGGAGCCCAAGAAAATAAAGTCTGCCATTGTTGCCACAAAGTGATGGGCCCAGATGCCATTAGTTTTTTTAATGTTGAATTTTAAGCTAACGTTTTCATTCTCCTCTTTCATTTTCATCAAGAAGCTCTTTAGTTCTTCACTTTCTGCCATAAGGGTAGTATCATTTGCCTATCTGAGGTTATTGATATTTTTCTGGGCAATCTTGATTCCAGCTTGTGCTTCATCCAGCCCAGCATTTCTCATGATGTATTCTGTATATAGTTAAATAAGCAGGGTGACAATATACAGGCTTGATGTACTCCTTTTCCTATTTGGAACCAGTCTGTTCCATGTCCAGTTCTAACTGTTGCTGCATGACCTGCATACAGATTTCTCAGGAGGCAGGTAAGGTAGTCTGGTATTCCCATCTCTTGAAGAAGTTTCCAGTTTGTTATGATCTACATAGTTAGCATAGTCAATGAAGTAGATGTTTTTCTGGAACTCTCTTGTTTTTTCTATAATCCAACAGATGTTGGCAATTTGATCTCTGGTTTCTCTTCCATTTCTAAATCTAGCTGGAACATCTGGAAGTTCTCAGTTCATGTATTGTTGAAGCCTAGCTTGGAGAATTTTGAGTATTACTTTGCTAACATGTGAAATGAATACAATTGTGCGGTAGTTTGAGCATTCTTTGGCATTGCCTTTCTTTGGGATTGGAATGAAGACTGACCTTTTCCAGTCCTGTGGCCACTAATGATTTTCCTAAATTTGCTGACATATTGAATGCAGCACTTTCACAGCATCGTCTTTTAGGATTTGAAACAGCTCAACTGCAATTCTATCACCTCCACTAGCTTTGTTCATAGTAACACTTCCTAAAGCCCACTTGACTTCACATTCCAGGATGTCTGGCTCCAGGTGAGTGATCACACCATCGTGGTTATTTGGGTCATGAAGATCTTTTTTGTAGAGTTCTTCTGTGTATTCTTGCCACCTCTTCTTATCTTCTGCTTCTGTTAGGTCCAGACCATTTCTGTCCTTTATTGTGCCTATCTTTGCTTGAAAGAGAAGGGGATTCTTATTTCCCCCCATCCTTCTTGAATTCTGTTGTATAATCTAATCACTAAATTGACTCAAGACAGAATAATAGGTGAAAAAAAAAAAAAAACCATACAATTCATATGTATGGAGGTCTTGTAGAATAGACCTAAGAAGTAACCAAGGCAGTCAACTTTTAGATTCTTTAGAAAAAGAAACAACACATTTGTGAGGAATGGAGAGGATGAAGAAACTGAGAATTAGGTGATTAAGTAGTGAAGAATCTAAACAGAATTGGGCTTGGGTGATAAATTAGTAAAGAAGAAACAAGGTTGTTTCTAGAGCCTTCTTGGCAACTTTCACATGGGAGACCTATTTCCTGTTTTCAGGGAGATGGAAGGGAGGGTCAGAGTGTCCTTGTATCAGCTGTTTCTCATGTAACTTTCATTCAAACTAATCAATATGTCACTTTGGCATATTTGGGGCCAGATTGCCTTGGGCCCCAACACCGCAGTCACCAAATCACTACAAACTTACATCAGCTTCAAATCAGCACACATCTGACTTTCCTGATGTCCAGTGGTTAAGAGTCACCTGCCAATGCAGAGACAAGGCTTTGATCCCTGGTCCAGGAAGATCCCACGTGCCCCAGGACAACTGAGCCTGTGTACCGCAAGAGGAGCCACTGCAGGGAGAAGCCCGCCCACCACGCTCAGCAACCGAGACCTAGTGCAGCCGAAAACAAGTATACACGTCAATACTCGTAAAAAGCCTTGGAAAAGCACACATTCATCATTCTACATTTATGCATTTTACAGTGGAGGTGAGAAGTCTAAAATGGGCTGATGAGCTAACAGGGAGCTGCTCTCAGGGCTGCATTGCCTCTGGAATCTCCAGGAGAGACTGGTTCCTCACCTTTGCAGCTTCTGGAGGCCATCCGTTTTCCTGGGGGTGTGCTTCCTGTCTCCAAAGCCAGCAGAGCAGCACCTTCAAAACCTTCTCTGACTCTGAACTTCTGCTTCCTTTTTCCCTTGTGATTATATTGAACCAACTAGAGAGTCCAAGATAGGATCCATATTTTAAGGACAGTTGGGGCTTCCCTGCTGATCCAGTGACTATGACGCTGAGCTCACAATGCAGGGGGCTTGGGTTCGATCCTTCATCAGGGACGTAGCTCCAACGTGCCACACCTAAAGATCCCGTACGCCGCAACTAAGACCCGACGCAGTCAGATAATAAGTGATTATGTTCCAAAAAATAAATAAGAACAGTTGGTTACCATTCTTCATCCCACCTTACTAGGTAACACAGGGACATGGACATCCTTGACAGGCTATTATTCCGCCTCACACACCTCCTACTGGTGGTTATGTTGTATGATAGACCAAGGCTTTCATTCTTTTATGCTCTCACTTTCAAATAAGGAGAATAATAAACAGAGAATTACTTTATAAGGGAATACATTGAAACCCAGATAGTTATATGGCAACACAGTCTAGTATGATCGTTACTTACTGCTTCTTCAGCCACCTCAGAGTACTTCTGATGTGTCCAGTTGGCCCTTGTCTGACTGGCAATCATCTGTTAACTTGTCTGTCTCATCAGCTCTAAGCAGGCATGGAGTTAAAAATAACTGTGCAGTAGCTGGAGAAGGGTGAGCAAAAATCATATTAGACACTCATTGTGTACATTCATCAGGGAGGCTATATGTAACCTGTACTTAACGAAGAGTCACCTTGGGACAAGGTCATATAGCTAACAGCACAGAACAGGGCTTGAACTCACACCAAGATCTGCCCAACTTCAAAGCCTTTTTTTTTTGTTTTTGCTTCCTATGGGTACAGGAAGGGCTGGGACACAGATTTTGTTTTCAAAAGGTATCAGTTGTTTCTTCCCCCCCCCCACCCCATCATCCCTACTAAGTTTCTGGAGTATTCCAGTTTTAAGATATAACTTTGAAAAGTACGTGATGAAGATATTTGCCCAAACCCATCAAATTACAAAACCAAGAGTGACTTGTAAACTTTGGGTGATATTTATATAATTAGTTAGAATATTTGTATACTATTCTAAACCCTACATTGTCATTTCAGCAATCTTCATAGCGTCTTTACCAACAGTAGGTCCTATGTTAAAAACTCACTCTATGTGCTGATGCGTAAGAAATAACTTTTCATCTGTCCCAGTTTCATCCTGAGATTGCAGCAATTCAGTCACGCCTTCAGGCTCCACTTCTAATTCTAGGTCTCCTACCTTTCCCACCACATTTGCAGCTGCTGCCTCCACTGAGGTCTTGAACCATTCAGTCATCCATGAGTGCTACCAAAAGGTGAGTGTGGCGTCCAGCTGCTCACCACTCAAAAGCCAACAGAAAGGCCAGGTTGGTGGAAAGGAAAGTTTGCTTTACTTCAGACACTGGCAACTGGGGGTGGAGGGTGGCGGACACCTATCCAAAGCCCAACTTCGCCCCTGCCCCTGACAGTGGGAGCTTTTATAGACAGAGTATTGGTGGAGGGGGGTGTTACATGCAGAAACAGCACAGTCATCTCTAACAGTCACCTTCAAATTGGCCATCAGTGGTCTGACCGGCATCACCTTGGTTGTTTTAGGTTCATCTGAAGATGTCACCCTGCCTGTGCTCTATAAAAGGTAGATGTCAGGTAATTCCTCTTTCAATTTTTCAAAATCACGTGTTTTATTTTCGGCAGTGCTGGGTCTTCGTCGCTGCTCAGGCTTCTCTCTAGCTGGGTGCGAAGCCTTCTCATCGCAGTGTCTTCTCTTGCTGCGGAGCAGGGGCTCCAGGGTGTGGGGGCGTCCGTGGTTGCTGCCCCCTTGCTCTGGAACACCGCAGTTGCAGTGCCTGGGCTTAGTTGCTCCAAGGCATGTGGGATCCTCCAAGACCAGAGACCAAACCCTGGACTGGCAGGTGGATTCTTTACCTCTGGGCCAGGGAAGCGCTGATTTAGCATAAAGGTCCTAGGATTTGGGGAATGGTGAGGGAGCACTGGCTTAAACTTCAAGTCGTTAGCTGCCTTAGCCCCTAACAAGAGAATCAGCCTGCCCTTCGACGTTTTGAAGCTGGACATTGACTTCTCCTCTCCATTTGTGAAAGTTCCACATGGCACTTCTTCCAGTAAAAGGCTGTGTTGTCCATATGGAAAATCTGTTCAGTGTAGCCACCTTCATGAGTTATCTTAGCTAAGTCTTCTGGATTAACTGGTGCAGCTTCTACATTAGCACTCGCTGCTTTACCTTGCACTTCTGTTAGGGAGGTGGTTTCTTTCCCTAAAAGTCATGACCCACACTCTGCCAGCTTCAGATTTTTCTTCTGCAGCTGCCTCACCTCTCTCAATTCTTCATAGACTTGAAGGGAGTATGTTGTGGTTGGTTTGACTTTCTACCCAGAGATTAACATTTTCTCCATATCAGCAATAAGGTTATCTCACTTTCTTATCATTCATGTGTTCACTGGAGCAGCACTTTTAATTTCCTTCAAGAACTTTTCCTTTGCATTCATGACTTAGCTAACAGTTTGGCGCAAGAGGCCTAGCTTTTAGCCTAACTTGGCTTTCAACACGCCTTTCTCACTAAGCTTAATCATTTCTAGCTTTTGATTTAAAGTGAGAGACATGCAACTCTTCCTTTTATTCAAACACTTGGAGGCCACTGTAGAGTTACTAACTGATGTAATTTCAATATTGTTGTGTCTCAGGGAACAGGAGGGCCCTAGGAGAGAGCCAGGGGAGCAGCTAGTCGTTGGAACAGGCAGAACACACACGACATCCACTGTTTAAGTTTGCCTTCTTACATGGGCGCAGTTCACAGAACTCCAAAGCAATCACAGTAACAATATGAAAGACCACTGACCACAGATCACTTTAACACCAATGATAGCAAAAAAAAGTTTGAAAAATTGTGAAAATTACTGAAATGTGACAGATATATGAACTGAGCAAATGTTGAAAAACTGGCTCCGACAGACTTGTGTGAGGCGGGTTACCACAAACCCTCAATCTGTAAAAAGTGCAGTATCTGTAAAGCACAATCAAATGCATTAAAATGAGGTCTGCCCATAAGTGATAAAATACAAGAAAGATTCAGTTGACAGTTTTTTTTTATCTCACTGTTTTGATTTCAAGATTTATCCATGTTAATATGTGGATAGAAACATTTATTTTAACTGCTATATTGTATTTCATCGTACGACTATAATGTTTATTTTCCCTATGAACATTTCACCTAATGTTTATTTTCTTCTTTAAATGCATATCCTCATGGCCGTGGGGTTCAGTTACTAACGGCACAGTTCCTCAGATGGAGAACTGCAGACTGTTAGCATTTCATTGCCAGGAACTGCAGACGTGCAGAATAAACACTTAGAAACTTCAAAAGTTATTCAGCTGAGACTTTTACATCTATGGAATCTAAAAAAAAAAATTATTCAGGCTTATATTTTGTAGGTCTGTTCTTATATTTCATTTGTTTTATGAATTTTATTTATTTTTAATTTATCTGTTTTAATTGGAGGCTAATTACTTTACAATATTGTAGTGGTTTTGCCATACATTGACATGAATCTGCCACAGGTGTACATGTGTTCCCCACCCTGAACGCCCCTCCCGCTTCCCTCCCATCCCATCCCTCTGGGTCATCCCAGTGCACCAGCCCTGAACATCCTGTCTCATGCATCGAACCTGGACTGGCGATCTATTTCACATATGATAATATACATGTTTCAGTGCCATTCTCTCAAATCATCCCACCCTTGCCTTCTCCCACATTTTATGATTTTTTTTTTTTGCTTTATCCTTATATATATGTTGATTCTCAATAGGCTGGAAATTCAAAAGGGAAACACTGGATTCTCATGATAGCATTTCAGAATTTCTTCAATTTCCATCCAGAGGGCTTCCCAGGTGGCACAGTGGTAAAAAAAATAATAATAATAAACCCACCTGCCAATGCAGGAGATGCAGGAGATGTGGGTTTGATCTCTGGGTTAGAAAAATCCCATGGAGGAGGAAAGGCAACCCACTCCAGTATTCCTGCCTGGCAAATTCCATGAACAGAGGAGCCTGGTGGGCTACAGTCCATGGGGTCACACAGAGTTGTACATGACTGAGCGCGCACATACACTCATTCCGCCCAGAAGAGGTATTTCTGAGCGATGAAAAGGTGCATCTTTAGCTCTTTAGGTATTTACACTCCAGTACGGTCAACCTTACATGCAAGGTATGAGGGTTTCCTTTCCCCACAGCTGCACTGTGTGGGTGCTTCATCACTCAGTCGTGCCTCTTTGTGAGTCTTTGGACAGCGCCAGGCTCCTCCATCCATGGGATTTCCCAAGCAAGAATACTGGAGTGGGTTGCCATTTCCTCCTCCAGGGGATCTTCCTGACCCAGGGGCTGAACCCACGTCTCCTCTGTCTCCTGCATTGCAGGCGGATTCTTCACCCACTGAGCCATTGGGGAAGCCCACAGTTGCATTATCAAACTTTAAAATCTTTCCTAATAGAGTTGATACCTGTGAAATAATATCGCTATCGTTAATTTCAAATTAACACTTGAAATCTGTCTCTCAGGTTGCCATTTGTGTGACTTGAACAAGGGAGATTTTCTCAGTTGGCCATTGTGGGAACAATATTTCCTTAACAAGTTCTAGGAGGTAAAGCATTCTAACAGGTAGAACTGGTTTGGATGAGGAAAGCCTAAGAATAGCTGGTTGTGACTTGATGAGAAACAGGAAGCGCTACTTGTAGCAAATCAGGGCTCAGGCAGACTTTCCTGTATATGCATCTTACCTGGTATTCACTCAGTCATTACCACTAATACACTTCAGTGGAGGCGTTTTCACTAAGATTTCTGTACCTGACATCCCGATCTGATCATCCTGTGATTTTTCTGGTGTTAATAAGATGAAGACACAGGTGGTACTCAGAGGGTCTGAGGTGGAGATACAGGAGAAGGAGGGGGCCACCGGGCCAAGAAATAGGATGTCATCAGTTTTCTCTCCTCCCAGCGAAGTGAAAGTGTTAGTCGCTCAGGCATGTCTGACTCTTTGCGACCCCATGGACTGTAGTTCACCAGGTTCCTCTGTTCATGGGATTCTCCAGGCAAGAAGACAGGAGAGGGTAGCCATTCCCTTCTCCAGGGGAACTTCCCGACCCAGGGAGCGAACCCAGGTCTCTTGCATTGCAGGCAGATTCTTTACCGTCTGAGCTACCAGGGAAGCCCCTTTCCCTGCTAACTAGTAGCTTATATAAATGGAACCTAAGGGAGTCAGTGTGTCATTTGATACATCAGAAATCCACAGGATTTTTTAAGAACTGTGTCATGGGATGAGGCTTTGGAAGTGAAGAGAGGAGTGGGTGTACGTGCATTTTGCTTGTGAGGGGTGTGAGTCCTTGAAACCTGTGAGAGGGCTCCCCTTGAGAGTGCACTCATAACTGATGTCTAAACACACCCCGGTCAGCCTGACCTCCTGGATTTCAGGCCCCCAGGGGGCCAGTGTCTTCCTACACTAAACCTGGTGACTTGTTTTCACTATCAGAACACTGCGGAGGTAATATCATGGCAGTTCTGCACACAAGCCTTAACAAGGCCAAGCAGCCTCCTCTCTGTACTTTGGGGATCCCTGAGCTGCCGTGTAAGAATTTCAGATGCTCCACTGGGGCGATCACACGGAAAGGCCAGGTGGGGAGGGAAAAGCCCTGGATCACAAGTAAGAAAGTGTGAAGCCCAGTGGCCCAGCTGTCCCTCAAGGCATCAGTGAATGAAGCTCCATCCAACTGTAGCCACAAGAGAGACCCCAGGGAGACCAGCAGAGCTGTCCACTGAATCTGGCTATCTATGGAGTCATCAGCAATGATTGATTGTTGCTGATTTCAGCCATTACTTTTTGGAGTGGTAACAAAGCGACGACTTTATAATATGAATTTACTTCATGAATGTGCTCAGTTGCTCCTTTATTAGAGGTTCTTCCATTTCTCCCCACCATGTTTTGTAATTTTCTGTGTCAAGATCTTGCAGAGTATTTTTGGTTTGGTTCTCAGACATACGCTTTTTGTGTTATGTTGATAAATATCAATAGTATTAGTTATATACAGAAATAAACCACATGATTTTGTTTATTGTTCATCTATGCAGTGAACTTGTTCAATTCTCCTATTAATTCTAATAGTTTATCTGCAGATATCTTTGCCTTTTCTGCACATGAAATTATATTATATATAAATGATTACAGATTTATTTCTCTTTTTCTAATCCCAAAGGGCTTCCCTGGTGGCTCAGTGGTAAAGAATCTGCCTGCCATGCAGGAGACTCAGGTTCAGTTCTTGGGTCAGGAAGATCCCCTGGAGAAGGGAGTGGCCGGCTACCCACTCCAGTATTCCTCACTGTAGAATCCCATGGACAGAGGAGCCTGGCAGGCTACAATCTATAAGGTCACAAAGACTACAATCTATAAGGTCACATGACTGAGTGACTTTCAGTTTTACTTTTACAAGAGAGAGTGAAACGGAGCAGGTCCTTGCCCCCCTCCCCCTACCCCGCACCATGCCTTCTGCCTTTTGTCTGCAAAAAACTCGAGTCAAAAAATAAGTTTAATCAGACAAGTGGGAAATGCTGAAACAGAGGAAAACAGTCAAAGGAAACTAAATAATAATATAGTCACTAAGCATAGTCAAGGACCTTTAGTTCTTTCTCAAGGGCTGTAGATAGTATTCTGAGACATATCTGTGAGCTGTCTTATAGATACCAAAACACCAGGTGGAGAAGTTAACTACATGATGGGCAGACCGCACCCAGTACTTGAGCTGCCAAAATTCCGAGAATTGAAAGCTAAGAAATGGGGCAAAAGTGGACCTTGGAACTGAAGATTGACTCTACCTAAACCAACCAAGACGATGGTGGTCAGACCACTGATGACTAATTTGAAGATGACTGTTAGAGACGACTGTACTGTTTCTGCCTGTAGCCCCCACCCCCCTCACACACACTCTGTCTATAAAAGCTCTCACCCCCTGCTTGTCGGGGGAGGGGGGTTGTCCGTCAACCGGCCCCCTGCCAGCATCTGAAATAAAGCAAACTTTCCTCTCCACCAACCCGGCCGGTCTATTGGCTTTTAAGCGTTGAGCTGCCGAACCCTAGGCACTCTTTCGGTAACAAGAGTGCCCTGTAACTTCTTTCCTTGTATCTCATTGTCAGGTTTGGGTATCCAGCTTATGTGGGTCTCATAAAAACTCCTTCTTTTGCTATTTTCTGGAAAAGATTGTGTAAGACTGATGTTATTACTGTTTTAAATATTTGGTAGAACTCACAAGAGAAGCATCTAGAATAGGAAAGAGTTTGATGTCAGAGGCTCAATTCCTCTGATCCAGATTTTTTAATTTTTATTTACTTATTTGTTTGGCCATGTGGAGTCTTAGTTGCACCACACAGGAACTTCGTTGCCTCACATGGGATCTTTCTTTTTGGCGTGGGAACTTTCCATTGAGGCAGGCGGCCTCTGCGGTGAATGGACTCAGGATTTGAGGTTTTCAGGCTTAGTTTCTCCTTGGCATGTGGGATCTTAGTTTCCCGGCCAGATATCGAACCCATGTCCCCTGCACTGCAAGGAGGATTCTTAACCAGTGGACCAGCAGGGAAGTCCCCAGATCTAGATTTTAATCCTATTTTTTACTGTGTCCATTCAGGTATACAGGTTTTATCCAAATCTAAATTTTCAAAATTATTGGCACAAAATTATTCACATGGACATCCTATGACATTTTCAATGACTCTGTTCATCCCTGACATTATTTACACATTTCCTCCACCTCTTTTCTTGATCAGACTGGCCAAGTGAAGTGAAAGTCACTAGTCATGTCCAACTCTTTTTAATTCCATGGACTATTCAGTCCACGGAATTCTCCAGGCCAGAATACTGGAATGGGTAGCTTTTTCCTTCTCCAGGCAATCTTCCCAACCCAGGGATCGAACCTAGGTCTCCTGCATTGCAGACCATTTTTTACCATCTGAGTTACCAGAATCAGACTGGCCAAGTGTTTGTCAATTTGTCCTTTTTTTTCAGATAGAAATTTTAGATCAAATAATCCTCATTCTAAGTTTGTTGTCTGTTTCATATTTTGTGGTTTATTATTTACCTTCTCTACTTCCTTTGAATTCTCTGTTGTATTTCTACTTCTTAAAATGGATACTTGGATCATTCAGTTTTTCTACTTCTCTAGTAAATGCATTTAAGCCTATAAATTTCCCTTGAAGCATAGCTTTGAATGCAGCCTACGAATTTTGGTATCTCGTATTTTCAGTATGTTCAATTAAAAATATATTCAAATTCCTATGGTGACTTTTCATTTGATCCACTGGGTTATTTAGCAATATAGTACTAATTTCTAAAATTGTGGGATTTTCACATTAGTTTATTTTTGTACTGGTATATTTATTATGGCTCAGATGGTAAAGCGTCTGTCTACAAGGCAGGAGACCCAGGTTTGATCCCTGGGTTGGGAAGATCCCCTGGAGAAGGAAATGGCAATCCACTCCAGGACTATTGCCTGGAAAATCCCATGGACAGAAGAGCCTAGTAGGCTACAGTCCATGGGGTCGCAAAGAGTCGGACACGACTGAGCGACTTCACTTCACTTCTTCACTGCATTATGGCCTGAGAAACATCTCTGCACTATTTGCTTTTGATGTTTGCTAAGACTTCCTTTATGGCCAAGTATATGGTCAAATTTTTGAGAATGTTCTACACATACTTGAAAAAAATGTGCAGTCTGCAGTTGTTGAGTTCACTTTTTAATATGTATACATCAATTAAGTCAAATTTGTTAATCATGTTGTTTAAATCCTCACATTTATTAATTTTTGTCTGCTCATTCTATTTGTATCCTTTAGTGAATATTAACTTGTAGAGTACTATACAGACTTATCTAGTATCCACAATTAAGGTCCTAGATAAGTCTCTTTTTTTCCCTCTCAAAGCCTAACTTTTGAAGGGATATGATTTGCACAATTATTTTCCTGCCTGACACATTTTATAGGCATGAAGGAACAGCCTTGCTGTAAAGTGAAGACACTTAACCGGACCAAGTTAAAAAAAACCTGAGATGCAACCTAGCTGCATCAGAACGCTGTTTAATTTCTGGTCTATGTTCTAACTTGTCCCAGAGGGCATCACTGAATGGGCTGGATGGGCAGGAGGGGGACGCTGAGGCAACATCATCCCTGAGAAAAGTCACGTGACAAGTGCTGATCGTACAAATCCTAACATTCCGTTTGCAGCACTGAAGCTAGG
Organism: Oreotragus oreotragus; assembly: GCA_006410675.1. Taxonomy (NCBI): domain Eukaryota; kingdom Metazoa; phylum Chordata; class Mammalia; order Artiodactyla; family Bovidae; genus Oreotragus; species Oreotragus oreotragus. The sequence continues at coordinate 728,304 of SJYX01000305.1, forward strand.
ATGAAATTAACGCTGGGGACCCGGGACCGTGCTGGGATGTTTCTCCCATGGGGTGTTTCTATGTCTAAGCTGAATGTTTCCACCATCTCTTATCAGTTGCTCTACAAAGGGTTAACGAACGTAACTCCATGTAACTTGATTAATGTCTCAGAAATATACCTCATTCCAGAATTCATAGAAGACCCTGACTTCCTATCAAAAGGCCTTCAAAAAACAAGGTAAAGAACATAAAATTATATCTTACATATAAAAACTGAAATTTTGATATTGTATTCAATAATGAATGAATCTTGGTCAATGAATATTTATTTTAAAAGAATTCTTATGTACCTCAGTCTTCCTACTAATGGTTGGAGATTACAGTTATTTAAAATATTTAATTAATGCAAATGAAGATGTAAGTGTGAATGCTCTTCATTTAGTACAGAGAGGGATCAAATATTTTAACCTTACTCTATTCTCAATAATATTTTGTATTGTACCATCATGGACAAATCTGTTCCCATTTTGGACTAAATTTTCAAATTATTGTAAAAGAAGAGAAATAAACTATTTTTTTCTTTTTTTATTTAATTGGAGGTTACTTTACAATATTGTATTGGTTTTGCCATACATCAACATGAATCCACCATAGGTAAACACATGTTCCCCATCCTGAACCCCCCTCTCTCCTCCCTCCCCATACCATCCCTCTGGGTCGCCCCAGTGCACCAGCCCCAAACTATTTACCGTATGTGATTATTATGAAAATAAGGTAAAATTAAGTAAACAATAGTTTCAAAGTATAAAAAATAGTTATCAATCAGTAATATCATATGAAAGAGAAGACAGTAAAATTCCAAACAGTCCTTTTCTTTCTTTTAGGACTGTCATATAAATGCATATATATCTCTGTATGTGTATATATTCTTGTTGCTAACTTGAAGCAGAGCTGTAGAGATCTGTATGTAACAAAAGTAGGTGGGAGTTTTACAAGGAAAGCTAGAGATTTTTCTATTAACATATCAAGCACTTTCTTTGTTGCAAAAACCACAATAGCAAATTTTATATTTATTACACCAGAACGTAATTAGTGGTTATCCAAGTGAACACACACTGAAACGTACAAATAACAGGTGCAAGAGCTCATAGAGGCATTGATGGCAGCAGCTCTGAGGATTTGGAGCCAGGGGCCCCAACGCCCGAGACAGCCGGAGGAGCGGGTGCTGCAGGTGACTGTGTGGCTCGTGTGGGCGCTCAGCATTATTTGATGTGGGAGATGACAGCTTGTCTAAAGACGAGGCTGAGCAGGACAGCTGGCTTGGGGATTAGCCGCATGTGAGAGGCTGGGAATTGGAGAATAGAAGCGGTAGGATCAGAGCCTTGGTAGGATCAGCTCCGGCACAGCTGGGATCTGGGTTCTGGAATCCATCTGCTGTGGTTTCTCACTAGGGTTCCCTCCGCTGGTGGGACTGCAGACTGTCTTCCTGCCTGCCCTGACTCTTCTTATAACTGGTTGCTTTTCATGGTTTAGGGTCAGCAGATTGCTGCTTCTCCCCTCCCCGCTGTTTTGGCTGCACGCAGCTGCTGGGATCTTAGTTCCCAGATGGGATTGAACCTGAGCTCCCTGCACTAGAAACGGCAGAGTCTTGATCACTGGATGGCCAGGAAAGTCCCTCACTGTTTCTTCTTTATAGAAGATGCCTCTCCAGCTCTATTTCTCTGCAGCCTTTATCACCATCTGCAACTATTTTACTTAATCACTTGTTTTCTGTTCATTGTGTGCCGCTTCCTATCCGAAGATAAGCTTTATAGGAGGAGCAACTGTATCCTCAGCAGTTTCTGTGTCATTTTAGTAAACATACATCAGGTAACTGGCTGGCTAGCTGGCTGGCTGGACAAACAGTACATTTATCTCCAAGGTCCCCTTCAGCTGTGCGAATTTCTTGCTATATACATACACAACTGAGAATCGTTTTGCTGTACCCCTGAAACTAGCACCACACGGTAAATAAACCATACTTCAACAACAAGGAAGAAGTCTCGATCGGGACAAATAAAAGTAAATTATAAACAGCCTGTACTGAGCAGCAGAATAGTGAAGACCAAGATCGTACCAAGCAGAGGGAAAAGTCAGATGACGCAAGAGTGAAATGGAGAGATTCATGTAATAATTCTTAACAGCAACACTGTATGTCAGAAGGCAGCGTACTCCCATCTTCAATGGGCTGAGATAATATAGCCACCAACCTGAAACCCTGTGCCCAACTAAACTACCATTAAAATAGTAATAATGATAATGGTGAGGATGATAATAATGTACTCCTAACAGGCCCTACTACTTCAGGAAGAAAAGATTTGAACTCAGAAGGAAGGAGTGAGATGCATAAAGGTGTAGTAAGCAAAGTTACTAAATACTTAGAAGTTTCTAAATAGGTCTTGATTGTATAAACCGACATAATTACGATGATTGATTTGTACTTATAAAAATATGATGGAGTTCCTACAAGACTGTTGGCTGAGAGTGTTCTAAAGTCTATTGGGAGGCAGAGACATTTGTTAACTTCAGGCTTTGAAAGTCACCTATGCGTGATCAGACTGTAACTATCGCCATCAATAGAAATGTACAGTTTTCAAACAGGTGCTCTCAAGAAGCTTGTGGTCAGGCGCAGCTAACAGGGTGTGTCAGAGAACTAGAGCTGATGGCCACGTGTCTTGTGAAAGGGCTCCTCCTCCAGCAGACCCAGGCGTTGCTTCCTGTCTGCCCTTGGTCCTGTACCGAGACTGTAGAGCAAGTTGCCGGGGCCTATACTGGGGGCCGTGTCCTGTGTGCTCCTCACCACTGCATCCCAGGGCCTGCAGGCACCTATGTTCGTAGAATGAATGGATACAGCTTACTTGAGGCCACACAGCCACCAAGGATGAAAACCGAGATCTTTGCAGGCTCAGGCTTGCTTTGAAAAAAATGTTGCATCTGAAAGACATTGTATCCCATGAAAACAGTAGCTGCTGCATTAAAGCAAGAAGAAATCCCTCTGAAATAAAAAATTTGACCAGAGAAATTCAAGTGGGTGACTATCGTCCATCTTCTGTCGGTAACTTTGCAAGTGATGCTGGCGATAGAGCAGTTCTAGAACAGGCTCTCAGAGCAACTTGAGTCTTCCACGAAGAACTTGACTGTATCCACCCAGGGCAGCCTCCATAGACACATGATCCCAGGGAATAGAGAGCATCCCTGCCCACCAACTTGTTACCACCAGGAATAAAGTTGTTGTTCAGTCGCTAAGTCATGTCCAGCTCTTTGCGAGCCCTTGGACTGCAGCACACCAGGCTTCCACGACCTTCAGTATCTCCTGGAGTGTACTCAAACTCATGTCCATTGAGTCAATGATGCCATCCAAGCATCTCATCCTCTGTCGTCCCCTCCTCCTCCTGCCTTCTGTCTTTCTCAGCATCAGGATCTTTTCCAATGAGCTGGCTCTTTGCATCAGGTGGCCAAAGTATTGGAGCTTCAGCTTCAGCATCAGTCCNATCCAAGCATCTCATCCTCTGTCGTCCCCTCCTCCTCCTGCCTTCTGTCTTTCTCAGCATCAGGATCTTTTCCAATGAGCTGGCTCTTTGCATCAGGTGGCCAAAGTATTGGAGCTTCAGCTTCAGCATCAGTCCTTCTAATGAAAATTCAGGGTTGATTTCATTTAGAATTGACTGGTTTGATCTCCTTGCAGTCCAAGGGTTTCTTGAGTCTTGTCCAACACCACGTTTCAAAAGCATCAATTCTTCAGTGCTCAGCCTTCTTTCTGATCCAACTCTCACATCCATACATGACCACTGGAAAAACCATAGCTTTGACAAGACGGGTCTTTGACTATATGGACCACGAATGGAGACCCCTTGTTAAATGCAGTGCACCTCCATGCCTACTGGTGATCAGCTGAAGCAAGGGCAGGTGGGAAGGTTGGGAGCCAGCAGCAAACTTGCTCCTGGAAGTTTCTGCACCAAACATACCAGGAAAGAAAGGAATGGAGGGAAAGGAGGAAAGCAGGTAAGAAACTAAAAGGTGATGGAAGACACCAAGTACTTGTTCCACAGTCCCACCTGAGGCAACCTCAGTGTGGATCTTCAACCTCGACACCCCAGCTCCGCCTGGGAAACATCACACCTGGCCTTCCAGTCTCACAACATGATTAAAGTCTGGGCAGAAAGGGAGGAGTCTTTTGAGACGCTCTAAAGGGCAGCAGACAGCTGCATTAGAAGGAGTCTCTCGGATTCATGGCTCTGTTAGCCACGTGGGGTTTTCTCAGGCCGTATCTTATCAGTTAGGCAATAAGGAAGGAGATAGAGGAGGAACATGCCCCCGAAGTCAGCACCCTTCAGGAGGAGGATGGTCAGGACTGGCAGTCAAGGTGTTACTGACTAGGGTTCTCGGCCTCATTCATCAATAGAAATTGACTAGAGGCCAGACAGGAAATTCAGGCAAGGCTTTTACAGGGGTACTGCATCGGCAGTGGGCAGGGGTGGAGAACAACATGTTCCCATGCTTGCTTCCTGAGGGGGGGCAAGCTTGTTCCTTATATGCGCTGAGGGTAGGGGTGTGTCCAGGGGTCTCGCCAGAGGGGTGGCTTAGGTGGTTTGCCCACTCCTTAGGTGGTAGAGTATGCAGGGGGCATGCACAGTACCCTGCTTTTGCTCCCTACCCCCTGTCCTCAAAAGTGGTAGTTGGAAAAAAGTGGTAGTTGGTGTTTTTGGTTTCTTTGTATCTTTTGGGTCTAGAATGTGCTGCAAATGTGCATGCTAGCATTTTCAGTCCCATTCAGTTTCTTTGTATTTTGTTGCTCGAGGACAGGTGTGTCCAGGTACAAGCACTGCAGCAAAGGGTCCCAGGTCCCAGCCTGTCTCAAAGGGAAGGAAGGAGTCAGGATGTTGCGGGGGGAGGGGACACACCTGCAAACAGGAAGAGGTGGAGGTGCTGAGGATGAGAGCTTTTGTTTGGGTTCACAACTAAACTGATTTACCATTGAGATGGGAGTCATGCTCTTTCCAGGTACATATGCTTGGGGCGAAAGATTCAAGTTCTAAAAAACAGCCTCCACTTAGACAAGGCTTCCTCTCTTTAACCTGCCTCCCACATAGAGCACCATCAGCAAGGAAACACTCTGCTAGAAAGACTAAAGGAAGTTAGGGTGTGTGTGTGTGTGTGTGTGTTAGCAAGAACAGACTGGGGACTTGAGGTGGCAGGAATATGTAGCATTTCTGTCACACTGGAGTGACCAAAGTTAATGTTCTACTCCATCTTCAACTGTAGTGCTGGAGATCAAACCAATCAGTCCTAAAGGAAATCAACCTTGAATATTCACTGGAAGGACTGATGCTGAAACTGAAGCTCTAATACTTTGGCCACCTGATGTGAAGAGCCTGACTCACTGGAAAAGACCCTGATGCTGGGAAAGATTGAGGGCAGGAGGAGAAGAGGGTGACAGAGGATGAGATGGTTGGATGGCATCACTGACTCAGTTTGAGCAAACTCTGGTGCCGGGATCCAGCCCCGATGGATCCAGGAATTCGAAGGAGAGATGGCGTAGGCGAGGAAAAACTTATTTATTTAGAAATATAAAAGAAATTAAGAAGAAATAGTATAGCAGGAAAATTTAGTGGAGAAAAGAGGCTGAATAACTTGGTTTACGTGGAGAACTAATAAAATCTCAGGACAAGAGATTTGCACCATCTACGTTAGGCCGCCAGCGTCCGTTTGAATAGCGGAGAGAGCCCCGCCTTGGGCTCCCTCTCTCATGGATCGTAGAAGCCGGGGCAAGTAAGTAGACATGGCGAGCCTCCACGCCCCAGATAGGAATTCAGCCAGAGAAGGAGAGAAGGAGAATAGACCACACGGGGAAAACCAGTCCAGTGACTGCCCTCCCCCGCATTGTCCGGAAAGGCCTTATATACCTTTTGATTTTACATAGAGATCAATGGAAAATACAAAATTATGCAGCATCAGCAGCCCTGACTATTATTGAGACCAGGCTTTCTCTCTGCATATTTAGTTGTATACACAAATCTTAGGTGATTTACATCATCTTCTGGCCAGATAGCCAATTAACATTTTATGGCCCTTTTCTGATAAGGGTAATAGTCTTGTTCTTCCCAAAGTCTGGTACCACTCTCAGAAAGCACTAAATAAAGTTACATTCTTACATAGCAAGGATACAACAATTTATAACAATGAAAGAAATACAGTGATTTATAACAAAGAGAAAAGTAATTAACTCAAAAGTCTAGTGTTGCTAACATCAAAACTACTATATTCCTATTTCTGCATCCCCATTACATTGATTAATATCCTCCCAGGTGCCTAAAAGATAAAGGATATGGAGGCCTGGCGGCAAACATTAACTCAACAAACTCTTCACCAAACTAATTCTTAACTCTCAAAGGCTCTATATCTTTAAGATGTTTTAAGCTTCGTGCCTCTCATGGTTGGGGGGCTGTAAGCAATTCACAAATTGTAAAGCAGACCAGTCAGATAAGTTAGAAAGCCATCAAAGGGGCTTAAGCCGAGACATTCTTTTTATATGCAGGAGACTGTTAACTGGAGCTCTGAATTAACTCTTTTCAGAGAAAAGGTGGTAATGTCAGAAGAGTATAGTATAGCAGAGAGTAAACAGAGAGATTTTGGTTTTGGGGTAGATCCTCAGACAGAGGACCCCTCGAGACCTGACTCACCTTGCCCATCAGGCCTCTCCGCATGACCTTGTCAAGGGTGGGATCTCCCGTGCTGGCTCCCGGCACTCTGGGAACTAGTGAAGGACAGGGAGGCCTGGCGTGCTGCAGTCCATGAGGTCACAGTCAGACATGACTTAGTGACTGAACAACAACAACACATCCTTTGACTTTGAGGTACAAGGAAAGTCCTCTTTTGGCATTAATTACCTTCCTCTGATACTTTTCACAGGATTCTGGAGCTTTACCAGAAAGGAACTTCATAACTGTCATAACATTTTAATCTCCCTGGGCCTAGGACTGAGTTGAGCCCTACAGCTTCCCAAGGAGATTTTCTTCACAATTAGCATTTTGATCAATGCTACAAAAAGAAAGCTGAAGTCAAAGACTTCCCAAGACACCACTGACTCTGGTTCCCTGGGGTGCTGAGGCCAGTAGTCATCTAGCATTGAAATCAGAGCTGTCTCTCTTAAGCCTTGTTGCCTTGTCTAAAATGCACAGTTTAACACTTTCATCAGTGAATACCTGCATTTTTCCAGGTGCCACACTGTACATATTTGGGGGAAAGAAAATCTCTATCTTCTTCCAAGGGGGTTTGAGGTGTGAATCCAGTTCATACTTATGCATGTTCTCAGACAGGATCAGGGTCTGAAGCTTCAGCATCTGCCTGTGAGCTGCTGCTATAAGGAAGCTCCTTTCTACATCTGCGTCTCCATTCCTTCTCTGCTAATAGATTCATCAATACTGTTTTTTAGATTCCATATATGCATTAATGTACAATATTTGTTTTTCTCTCTTTGACTTACTTTACTCTGTATAACAGGTTCTAGGTTCATCCACCTCACTAGAACTGACTCAAATTCATTCTTTTTATGGCTGGGTAATATTCCCTTGTATTTATGTATCACATCTTCTTTATCCATTCATCTAGAGAACAGAATTGTGGACACAGTAGGGGAAGGAAAGAGTGGGACAAAGGGAGAAAGCAGCATCAACATATGTACAGTGTTATGCATAAAACAGATGGCTGGTCAGAAGTTGCTATATAACACAGGGAGCCCCGCTTGGGGCTCTAGGATGACCTAGAGGAGTGGGATGGGGGGAGGGGGAAGAGGTTCAAGAGGGAGGTGATATATGTATAATTATGGCTGTTGTATGGCAGAAACCAACACAACATTGTAAAGCAATTTTCCTCCAAATAAAAAATGAATCTAAAAAATTTTAAACCCCAAAACAAAAAATAAAAATATTAAACATTAACAACAACAAAAATAAGGTGATCTATCCATTCTATGCAGAAATACTGGGTTTCCTCGAACAGTCTGTAAAAGTTCTAAGTAATCAACACTAAAATTAAAAGAGTGAAACATAAAAAGAAGAACTCCTTTACAGTCATTACCTGTTGGACTGCTCTCATGCCTTCATTGTCAGCAAACTCTTGGCAGTAGCAAGTCAACCACTGGGTTAATGAGAACTCAGACGTGCAGCCTCTGCTCAGCTCACAGAATAAACACTGTTTTCCGCTGACCCAATTACACAATGCTTTAAACATCATAATTTTGTAAAAGAAATTGAGACTACAAATTGCATCATGAACCACTCTGTGGGGACTCAAATCTGTGCCTGCAATTTGGAGAGAGTGTTTGCAGCAATCTGTAGGGCACGGCACTGGTCACAGGCAGAGGACACTCTCTCTGTGGACACCGTGTTATCTCCTGCACTGTCCCTCATTGTCCCCATGCCCCAATCTAAAAACGGTCAGATAGGAATCAGAATGTCTTTTTTTTTTTTCATCAACAGATTTTGTGTGGTCGGTTTTATAAAGCAACTGGCCTCAGGAATATTCTGTATTTCTTCCCCAAATCCTCACAACCGCTTTCTGTTGTCACAATTAAACACAAAAATTCAACAACCAAAAAGTCCTCACACCACCACAACCACCACCACCGCAACTCAGAAACTAAAGTAACTTTTTGAGATAAACAACAAAGTTTTACTGTATAGAACAGAGAACTATATTCAATTTCTTGTAGTAAAGTGTAATGAGAAAGAATCAGGAAAAACAATATATATATATGTATAACAAAATCACTTTGTACAGCCAAAACTAACACACACAATACTGTAAATCAACTATAATAAAAAGTAGCTTTCTTTCTTATTGAACATTGTGGTTCTTTTATGTATTTATTTATTTTATTTTTGGCTGTATTGGGTCTTCATTGCAGCGTGTGGGCTTTCTCTAGTTGCCACGAGTGGGAGCTATACTCTAGCTGTGGTGCGCAGCAGACACTTGTTGCAGAGCATGGACCCTAGGGCACACAGGCTTCAGCTGTTGCGGCACTCAGGCTTAGTTGCCCTGAGGCATGTGGAATCTTCCTGGACCAAGGATCGAACCTGTGTCCTCTGCATTGGCAGGTGGGTTCTTAACCACTGGACCACCAGGGAAGTCTGAAAAATAACTTTCTTTAACTTACTGAAGCCTGATGAAATTGTTCATAGGGGTTCAGCTATATTGGGCTATGTTGAAATTTTATGATAGAATTTCATTTGAATATTTAGCCTAAAGGAGTCTTGCCAAACCCAATCTGCAGTCACTCCTAAATTGTATGGGAAAATATCTGGGATTCGAAAGACAGAAAACATTTGAAGTGGCCTGTAGGATGCTGCTTGGGCCTTCAGAGTGTTGAGGCGAGGAGTGTTCTGAAACACAAAATCTCCTGCAGAGTATGCCTACAGACTGTTGACCAAGGGTCCCTCACCTCTCACAGAGAACAGCAAAAGAAGGCAGGGAGAACCATCGAGTATGTCATACAGAGGCTGCTGCACGGGCTGGCATTCCACTACCATTATGGAGAGATGACGGTGGTGATGACGACGACTGTTACTACTTGTTCAGTCAGCATCGCTAAGCTGTGTCTGACTCTTTGCAACTCCGTGGACTGCAGCAGGCCAGGCTCCTCTGCTCTCCACTATCTCCCAGAGTTTGCTCAAATTCATGTCCATTGAGATGGCGACGCTATCTAACCATCTCATTACTATTATGACCGTTACTACAACTTCTGTTGTTGTTCAGTTGCCAAGTCCTGCCCAACTCTTGGCGACCCCATGGACTGCAGCATGCCAGGTTTCCCTGTCTCTCACCATCTCCCGGAGTTTCCCCAAGTTCAAGTCTACTGAGTCTGTGATGCCATCCAACCACCTCATCCTCTACTACTGCTGCTGCTGCTGCTAAGTCACTTCAGTCGTGTCTGACTGTGCGACGGCAGCCCGCTGTCCCTGGGATTCTCCAGGCAAGAACACTAGAGTGGGTTGCCATTTCCTTCTCCAATGCATGAAAGTGAAAAGTGAAAGTGAAGTCGCTCAGTCGTGCCCGACTCTTAGGGACCCCATGGACGGCAACCTACCAGGCTCCTCCGCCCATGGGATTTTCCAGGCAAGAGTACTGGAGTGAGGTGCCATTGCCTTCTCTGTCCTCTACTACTACAGAGTAAGAATTCATGGAGGTATTCTTTGGAGGTGTCCTGCGACGCGGCGACCACTAGAGGGCAACGCAGACCACTTCGTGTTAAGCGTCCTCTAGCAAGCCCAAGCAGAGACCAAGGCCTGAGCTCCCGCAGACCTTACACACAGAATTCACTCTCCATCCTTTAAATAGCGCCGCCCTATGAGAGTCATCGCTAAAGGCGAGGGGCGGCGCGGCGGCCCGGGCAAGCACTAGCTGAATGCTTTGAAATTCAATATTCCATAACGAAGATAAGGTTCTTGCCTTTGATAAATTTCATTCATTAAAATATTCCAGCCCTTTGCATGCATGTGCAGACTGCGCAGATTGTGCAGACCAGCATCTCTTGGCCACTTCCTGCCACAGGTGTATTATGGTCTCCGCAGCGAGGCCAACAGATGAGTTCATCAGGAGACTGCAACGTCCTAAAGGCAATGTGAGCTGGGGCCAGAGGGGTGTAAGTCAGATGGGAGGTGGGGGCGAGCAGGCAGTGTGTCCCCAAGGCCTCAGTGTGCTGAGGCTCAGAGACCAGATCAGAAATCACCGGGTGAAGGAGAAAACCCAGGCAGTAAGAGAGATGGCTCTTTGACAACGTGCTTTCAGTATAACAATACATGACAGAAAACCAAAACGAAAGTGCAAAATATCAGTGAGAAACAGCCAATAGTACAGACAAAACAAAACCGAACCTGTTGGGCTTTTTTTTTTTTTTAATCATAAACTTTTCTAGATTTCAGGTTTGGGCTTAGAAACAATCTAGGCAGAAAACAACAGTCTAATCCCACTGGCCTGAGATAAGGCACTTGCATATCATCTCTAGACCGTGTGCCGTCCCCAGGACTGCTGGCTGGTACCTGGGGAGGCTTCCTCAGAGGAGCCATGTGGGAACATGTCTCCACTCCTCCGAAATATCCACCTAATCCCCACCCTTCCCCCGCAGGTGCAGGAGTGCTAAGTGCTCACAGTGCTCCTATCCTGCTACCAGTACCTTCAGCTCATTTGGGGAGGGTCTGAGAAACCCGCTGCCCCTCCCCCACTCCAACTTAACTTTCTGAAGAGTCTCCAGGTGATTCTAATATGAAGTCAGCGCGGCCTCGAGTTATATGCGCAGATGAGATTTCGTAGGGAAAACACAAAATTCCAATTCAGGACACGGGCCATCCCCCTTGCTTCTCTAAGCACCAGGGATGCATTAAAGCTTCTGTGTAACCTTTACGTGCACCTGAAATGTCATTTCAACTTCAACACCTGAAATGGTTTGTAGGTAAAATCTGTTTTCACATAGAAAGTAGTATAAACATAAAAACTAATACACAGAGGTTAGAAAGTGTGGCAAAATACTTACTTTATCATTCTTACAAGTCACCTTTTAATTTCCAGAATCCCCCTCAGAAGGGCATCCGACAACTGCTCCCTTCATTCAGATTGTTCTGGGGCCCTCCCTGCCCTCTCCTGGGGGCTCACCTCTGAGCCACAGGCTGAGACGCAGCCTCTCTGAAGCGCCTTTTTGGCTTCTTGGGGTCTTTGGTTGGCCGCCCTACTGGGTTTACAAAGTACCAGTAGTAATCGTTAGCAACGGAGAATTCTTCATCTTAGACCATGTTCAAGACTGACAAGTTTTCCTTTAGCCACCGTTCACTTCCTCTGTTTATCACGCTAACACAGTACTTCCTTTTGTCCTGTTACTTCTTCAGTGAAATAATTTTTCCCTTGATGGTTAATTAACTTAGCAGCTTGACTGCGCGGTGAGATGCTCATTGTTTAGTCACTCACTCGTGTCCGACTCTTGCGACCCCGTGGACTGTAGCCCCCCAGGCTCCTCTGTCCTTGGGATTCTCCAGGCAAGAACACTGGAGTGGGTTGCTGTTTCCTCATATAAGCTGGTTCAACATTACTTTCGGGTGTTCGTGAGGGCGTTCCCGGGTGTCTGTGTGTTCCTGGGTGTGTGAGGGTGCTCCTGGGTGTGCGAGGGTGTTTCCGGGTGTCTGCGAGGGTGTTTCCGGGTGTCTGCGAGGGTGTTTCCGGGTGTCTGCGAGGGTGCTTCCGGGAGAGAGAAGTATTGGAGTTGGTGGGCGGAGTAACGCACACTGTCTTCTGCATGAGGATGGGCCCACCGTCCCAACCGGCTGAGAGCCTGAATAGAACAGAAAGGCTGCCTCCCTCCTGACAGCTGGGAATGACATCCGGGTGGTGAAGAGGGGCACCCCGGCCCGGCTACGGCTCCCCAACAGCCCGCCATCGGCCCCCACGGTGCTGAATCGGAGGCTCTCGTCAGGGGGCCTGGATCTCATCCTGGTTACTGCAGATGGGCATGTTCTTTGCAGCCGGATGTTCTTCGTTTTTTAAGCACTTTCACTCCAAGTAGGGCCCAAGACCGATGTTGTCCATTAAATGTGACCCTCTTCTGGCAAGAAACAAGAACCTGAGCAAGAACTCTCAGGACTGGAAGGGAAAAGTTGAGAAACAGGAGCAGAAAATGCGTCCCTGCAGCCTGGGGCAGAGCGGAGCAGCCCTGCGCCGACACCCCTGCGCCAGTAGAGGGCGGGGCAGGGAAGCCGCCAAGCGGCGGAGCCCGCCAGAGGGAGCGGGCTATTTCCGCAGCGGTCCGCCCAGTGTATTCACCAGTTCTTTGCTGTTGTTCAGGCCGTAAGTCTTGTGAGACTTCAGACTCTTTGCGACCCCATGGACTGCAGCACGCCAGGCTTCCCTGTCCTTTACTAGCTCCCGGAACTTGCTCAAACTCATTGTCCATCGAGTTGGTGATGCCATCCAACCATCTCATCCTCTGTCGTCCCCTTCAAATTACTATTTCTCATAAAAATATCAACAGTTGAAATGACATAACATACCAAACAAATAAGAAATACTACAGTCAATAGAGTATTACATAGAGTATTACATCCTACATAGAAAAGATGAAAATAGCCTGACGGAGGAGGATGAGGAAGGGGTGTAGAACAAGGACCGCGGATTTTCACAGGCTGCTTGTGCAGATGCAGGGGAGGTGTGTGCAAAATAAGGTGCGGCCAGAGGTGATGCTCTGGGTCTTTGTCTTTGCGCTTTGTTTCGCATGGTGGACTTGCAGTTAGGCCTTCTAAGACAGGACAGATGACCAAGGGTGAGACGTGGCAATGAATGCATTTCCCTTCTCCATGGGATTCCTCCACGGCAGTGTCAGAGGAAGCTGCTGTTATTTGTGGCACAAATCATTCACACCCTAGGGGCGGAAGCCTTGTCTGAGCCAAAGAGACTTCCACATTTCCAGTTACTGACATTTCTCTGTTTATAGCCATGGTCTGTGATGACTCGTGTGTAAGAAGCACACCCAGCAGAGCAGCGCTGTGTGGGTTCCCAGGACTGCCCTTTTTCCCATACTGGTTTCTGGTTTCTTTTTAAGATTTTTGCCCTTAGGGTTTGCATTAATATCTTGGAAATTCAGAAATTCAGCAACACCTGGAAAGTTGTTTGCTGGAATTTACCACCGAGTGGATGGTTTTAGTGGGATGGCATTTCCAACACTTGGCCTTCTCATTCCCTCTTTCCAGCTCATCTAGCCCTTTTCTCACTCCCCTGTCTCTTGGGAGGTCTCTGGGACTGGAAGGTGCTGGGTTAAGTTCACTGAGAAGCTCAGTCACAACAGTGGCCTTAAAATAACCACAGAGCTAAAGCCAAGATGATAAGGAGAACTGAAAAACAAGGGGATAAAAGTGGGCAAGAAATCCCTGGCATAAAAGGCCAACACTCTTTCCCTGAGACAGGTAAGACCTTTGAAGCATTTCAAATATAATCTCATATATCACACATATATTACAGCATCACATTACCCATAAAATCAAGAAACTTCACGCAAGATACTTTATCCTGGATTTTTCACTGAATCAAGCAGAAGCTAAGAGCAGAATCCAGTGAAACACTTCCATGGATCAGTTGATGTAATAGCAGAAAGTGCTAGAAGGTTTCAGTAAAGCTTCTGGGCTCCACCACCACCACTGGAATCAAGACGAAGCCCACTCCGACTGTAAGCTGGTACAGCCACTAGGAGGAACAGTATGGAGGTTCCTTAAAAAAACTAAAAACAGGGGAGGAGGGAGAGGGTGAGATGTATAGAGAAAGTAACATGGAAACTTACAATAGCATGTAAAATACATGGCCTGTGGGAATCTGCTCTATGACTCAGGGAACTCAAACAGGGGCCCCGTGACAATCTAGAAGGGTGGGGTGGGGAGGGAGATGGCGGGGAGGTTCGGGAGGGAGGGGACTTGGGTGTGCCCATGGCTGATTCTTGGCGATGTATGACAGAAAACCACAAAATTCTGTAAAGCAATTATCCTTCTATTAAAAAATAAAACCACAAAATATCACTAAACACATATCAAAATGGCTAAAATGAAAAATGAAGACAACACCAAATGCTGGCAAGGAGAGAGATAAACTACTGTAAATTGTTGCTGGGAAGGAAAAAATGGTTATGGCACTCTGCAAATATTGACTTTTTTTTTTTTTTTTTNAAGCATTTCAAATATAATCTCATATATCACACATATATTACAGCATCACATTACCCATAAAATCAAGAAATTTCACACAAGATACTTTATCCTCGATTTTTCACTGAATCAAGCAGAAACTAAGAGCAGAATCCAATGAAACACTTCCATGGATCAGTTGATATAATAGCAGAAAGGGCTAGAAGGTTTCAGTAAAGCTTCTAGGCTCCACCACCACCACTGGAATCAAGACAAAGCCCACTCCGAATGTAAGCTGGTACAGCCACTAGGAAGAACAGTATGGAGGTTCCTTAAAAAAACTAAAAACAGGGGAAGAGGGAGAGGGTGAGATGAAAGAAAGTAACATGGAAACTTACAATAGCATGTAAAATATATGGCCTGTGGGAAGCTGCTCTATGACTCAGGGAACTCAAACAGGGGCCCCGTGACAATCTAGAAGGGTGGGGTGGAGAGGGAGATGGCGGGGAGGTTCGGGAGGGAGGGGACTTGGGTGTGCCCATGGCTGATTCTTGGCGATGTATGACAGAAAACCACAAAATTCTGTAAAGCAATTATCTTTCAATTAAAAAACAAAACCACAAAATATCACTAAACACATATTAAAATGGCTAAAATGAAAAATGAAGACAACACCAAATGCTGGCAAGGAGAGAGATAAACTACTGTAAATGGTTGATGGGAAGGAAAAAATGGTTATGGCACTCTGAAAATATTTGACTTTTTTTTTTTTTTTTGAAAAGTCAACATCAACTACTAAATGACCTAGCACTTGAATTCCTGGGCAATTGTTACAGGAAAAAAAAAAGAAAGAAAACTTACGTTCACACAAAAGAACTGTAAATGAAGTTTTACAGCAGCTTTTTTTGAAATAGCTCAAAATTGGGAAAAAAAAAACAGATTTCTTTCAACAGGTGAATAGTTAGACAAACTGGTATATTCATACCATGGAATGCAACTCAGCAATAAAAAGGAAGGAAAAAAAAAAAAACTAAAAACAGGGCTAACATATGATCCTGCAATCCCAGTTCTGGGCATATATATATATAACAAAACCATAATTCAAAAGATGTGTTCATAGCAGCACTATTCACAATACCAAGAGCATAAACAACCCAAATGTCCATCAACAGATGAATGGATAAAGAAAATGTGGTACATAAATACAATGGAAGACAACTCAGCCATTCTTCCTACTAGAAAGAATGAAATATTTGCAGAAACATGGATGGATCTAGAGATTATCATACTAACTGAAGTAAATCAGAAAGAGAAAGATAAATATCATATAATATCACTTATATGTGGAATCTAAAATGAACTTATTTACAAAACAGAAACAGACTCATAGACATGCGAAAAAAACTTATCATTACCAAAGCAGAAAGGGCAAGGGAGGGATGCTGCTGCTGCTGCTAAGTCACTTCAGTCATGTCTGACTCTGTGCGACCCCATAAACGGCAGCCCACCAAGCTCCCTCGTCCCTGGGATTCTCCAGGCAAGAACACTGGAGTGGGTTGCCATTTCCTTCTCCAATGCGTGAAAGTGAAAAGTGAAAGTGAAGTTGCTCAGTCATGTCTGACTTAGCGACCCCATGGACTGCAGCCCACCAGGCTCCTC
>SJYX01000306.1:0-28302 GCA_006410675.1 Oreotragus oreotragus
TTTGCTTTTCACTTCTCTTCTTTTCACAGCTATTTGTCAGGCCTCCTCAGTCAGCTATTTTTTCTCTTTTTTTGCATTTCTTCTCCATGGGGTTGGTCTTGATCCCTGTCTCCGGTACAATGTCACAAACCAGTCCACAGTTCATCAGGCACTCTATCTACCAGATTTAGTCTCTTAAATTTACTTCTCACTTCCACTGTATAATCATAAGCGATTTGATTTAGGTCATACCCGAACAGTCCAGAGGTTTTCCCTACTTACTTCAATTTAAGTCTGAATTTGGAAATAAGGAGCTCATGATCTGAGCCACAGTCAGCTCCTGGCCTTGTTTTTGCTGACTGTATAGAGCTTCTCCATCTTTGGCTGCAAAGAATATAATCAATCTGATTTTGGTGTTGACCATCTGGTGATGTCCATGTGTAGAGCCTTCTCTTGTGTTGTTGAAGAGGGTGTTTGCTATGACCAGTGTGTTCTCTTGGCAAAACTCTATTAGCCCTTGCCCTGCTTCATTTTGTACTCCAAGGCCAAATTTGCCTATTAGTTCAGCTGTTTCTTGACTTCCTATTTTTGCAATCCAGTCTCCTATAATGAAAAGGACATATTTTTTGGGTGTTAGTTCTAAAAGTTCTTATAGTTCTTTTTAGAACCGTTCAACTTCAGCTTCTTCAGCATTATTGTTTGGGACATAGGCTTGGATCACCGTGATATTGAATGGTTTGCCTTGGAAACGAACAGATCATTGTGTCATTTTTGAGACTGCATCCCAGTACTGCATTTCAGGCTTTTTTGTTGACCATGATGTTTACTCCATTTCTCCTAAGGGATTCTTGCCCACAGTAGTAGATATAATGGTCATCTGGATTAAATTCACCCATTCCAGTCCATTTTAGTTCCTTGATTCCTAGAATGTAGACGTTCACTCTTGCCATCTCCTATTTGACCACTTCCAATTTGCCTTGATTCCTGGACCTAACATTCCAGGTTCCTATGCAATATTTCTCATTACAGAATTGGACCTTGCTTCTATCACCAGTCACATCCACAACTGGGTATTGTTTTTGCTTTGTATTTTCTATCTTTCTAGAGTTATTTCTCCACTGATCTCCCATAGCATATTGGGCACCTGCCAACTTGGGGAGTTCATCTTTCAGTGTCTTATCTTTTTGCCTTTTCTTACTGCTCATGGGGTTCTAAAGGCAGGAATACTGAAATGGTTTGCCATTCCATTCTCCAGTGGACCACATTCTGTCAGACTTCTCCACCATGACCCGTCCGTGTTGGGTGGCCCCACATGTCATGGCTTAGTTTCATTGCGTTAGACAAGGCTGTAGTCCGTGTGATCAGATTGGCTAGATTTTGTGATTATGGTTTCAGTGCGTCTGCCCTCTGGTGCCCTCTCACAATACCTAGTCTCACTTGGGTTTCTCTTACCTTGGATGTAGGGTATCTCTTCACAGCTGCTCCGGCAAAGCACAGCCACCGCTCCTTAGCTTGGACGTATCATATATATAGATAAATGACTGACAGATGATAGATAGTCAGACACATACATAGAGATAGACAGATAAATATGTAAATACACAATCACATATACATGATTAAAACCATTTAAAGTAATAGAGATGCACAAAGAATGTACTTGGTAGGGTTTATCTGTGAAACATTCATCCAAAACATCTGGTTCAAAAAGGCCTTGAAGGATATGTGAGATCTGAATGGGCAGAAAGCAGAAAAAAAGTTTTTTTAGATAGGAAAATCATGTGAAAAGATTCAGAAGGGAAGCAGATAATATTGGATAAGGATGGAAGGAGATAGATTACTGACAACAGATGAAAAAATTGAGGTCATAAAATAAAATTTGAGTCACTGATGAAAGAACTCCAGTGTCAACTAAATAACTTAGTACTTTTTTAGATAAGCTTTAAGACATGGTATGATGAAAGTGATATTCATTTGTCAGCAGTATTCACTTCTCATCTCTCCTCTCCAATTAGGTGATACCTTTTTCCACTGCAAAAACAACACAACTCAGAGGTTATTTTCTGGGATCATTTTGAAGACAAAAATTTCCAAGAAACCAACTCTTGCCTATAAAAATCTGAATTTAATTAAATGAGAAAAAATCAAAACTTGTGTAAAACAAAAATAAAAGTTACAACTGGCACACAGTAATATAAAAAAGCTCACTAATGAAAAAACACATTTTTTTTTCAGGCAATAAAACTTAGCCAATACTTATGTGGTGGGAAATTTCAACCTACATCCACTTTGCCAGTATTAGGGGGTAGTTTTAATTATCAAGACTCCAGAGACTTCTCTCATGTAAGGAAAATATTACTTACAGAATTAGGATATCAACTTTCACCTTATATGTTATAATACATAGAAGCTATTTTCATGGGTTTTCACTATAGCAGAAAATCCTTTAAAACAAATTACTTTCCAGTTTAGAATATTTTTCTGTATACCAGTGGCCAACTTAATAATTCTGAACGCTTTGAGAAGTGAAGCACAGGAAATTTTTTCATCTTTGAGTTGGCATGTTTCCTCTTCCACACAATAATACTGCACTTAGTATCAGCTGGGCAAGCCAAGCTGGCTGTCCCACTGCCCTCCACAAACCACAACCATGAGTATATCTTACTTGGGAGACCAAGTTCAAGTAAATGATTCTCAAATCCGGGTCAAAGGAATTAGCAGGTTGGCAAAATTGATTGTGGTAAAACAGAAATGCCCTTTGTAAAATAACATAAAAGCAAAAAATGTCCAATTACTTTGTGTTCTGGTTTAAGAATAATTTCCTATGGGATACCAGTCCCTCACTAAATGCCAATAGCACACTGGAACTAAATTCACCAAATCAAACATTATCTGAATCCTTTGATTGCTTTCCCACATTATTTTTCTTTACAAAGTCAATAGCCATTGATTTATTATATAGTCTTAGAATTTAAAATTTATGTATTCAAAATGTCTTTGTGGATCTGAGGATGATTCTTATTATCAACTAATACTGAGATGGAATTATTCCTAGAGAGAATACTTCTGTGTTACCAAGAAGTAAAATATTAAAATCTATTTAGAGTTGGCAAGAGAGTCCACACTAGCCTGTACAAATAGAAAATTTAGTAACTGAAGCACCAAAATGGCATTGTTAAAAGATAGTTTTACACTAAGTCTTAAGGAACTTCCCCCCTTACCTTGTAGGATACAACTATTTCACAACATGATGAACGTAGCATGGACTCAATAAATACTTATTCATAGATATATTGTTTGATAATATGCAAAGAGCACAGAGTCAGGAATCAATCAAAGTCAGATCGACATTATTTATTTTCAGGAATACTTATATTTATTTCAGGAATTTGTTGTTATTGTTCAGTTGCTCAGTCATGTCTGATTCTGTGCAATCCCATGAACCGCAACACGCCAGGCCTCCCTTCCCTCACCATCTCTGAGTCTGCTCAAACTCACGTCCATCGAGTTGGTGATGCCATCCAACCATCTCATCCTCTGTCGTCCCCTTCTCCTCCTACCTTCAGTCTTTCCCAGCAGCAGAGTCTTTTCCAATGAGTCAGCTCTTTGCATCAAGTGGCCAAAGTATTGGAGCTTCAGCTTCAGAATCAGTCCTTCCAATGAATATTCAGGACCGCTTTCCTTTAGGATTGACTGGTTTGATCTCCTTGCAGTCCAAGGGACTCTCAAGAATCTTCTCCAATACCACAATTCAAAAGCATCTGTTTTTTGGTGCTCAGCTTTCTTGATAGTCCAACTCTCACATCCATACATGACTACTGAAAAAACCATTGCTTTGACTAGACAGACATTTGTCAGCAAAGTAATGTCTCTGTTTTTGAATATGCTGTCTAGGTTCATCATAGCTTTTCTTCCAAGAAGCATATTTCAGGAATATGAATAAAAATAGAAATCTAATTGTTTATGTGAAATGGATATGCTATAAGTTCAGGATGTATTAGAAATAAAAATATTACACACAAATAAACAACTTTAGCCTATAATCATTTGAGCATTTGTTTTTTTTTTGTTTTTTTTTTCTGAACCTGGTAGAAATTTATCATTATCAATTAAAGACTACTGTGGAACATATTCTAAAAATAGACTCCCCAATTCAAAAATTCAATAATTTGGAAATAGTCAGAAGTCCTCTTCACTTTATTCTGACAAAAGTGATGACACACATATTCTTATTTCACTTTCAATTTAGCTTAAAATTTTATTTTAAAGACCAACAAGTCTCTCTAGTGTTCCTTTGGAGAATTATTAAATAAATCTCAGGTGCAGCTGCTAAGTCACCTTGCCCACATTAGAGTTCCCTATCTGAGAAGCAGTTCATTTGAACATCAGTATCTACAATTCAGAGTATTCGTATTTAAGATTTTCCTTATGAGGTTCCACTTTATTTCTATGTCTCTGTTGTCTCAACCCAAGCATCTACTATGGTCAGTCTCTTGAGATTTTTGTGGTACCTCAGTTTTAGCTGTCCCCATTGATTATAAGTACCATTCAAACTTCATAGAAGTATGCACATGAATCTTCCATTACATGCCCTTGGAAAAACCCTGGGAAAATTCTAGTGGAAACCACTGCTTTAGCATCTTCAATCAAAACCATTTGAAATAACAATGTGCTGGAAGCTATGAAAGAATATTATTTTTACAAAAGGACTTCTAAACAGAGCAATTATTGGCAAAGGAAACAGAAACATAATTTGTAGTTTTTAAGAACTACCTAATACATTTAAAAAATAAATAGAGGACAAGGTTTTCTAGTGGATGGGAGTTTATAAAATATTTCAACTGACAGGAAAAGTTGAATTAGATAAAGAGATAAGTGAGGGGAAAGTTAAATTTGCCAACTAGGGTAGCATTAGCAACTTCAAACAGGGACATTAATAAAGACCTTTTAAAGGTAAAAGTCATCAAAAAATGTTTGGTGATAGGATCAAAAGATCATTGCCTGGCATTCCTCTTGGAACCATCAGATACACAATTATTAAAGCCAGATCCTCAGAATTCATCCTAGACTCTTTTTCTTTCTCATCCCCTACATTTATAAATTATCAAATTATTTTAAGTACCTTGATTCTATCTGCCCTATCCCTCATCCTTAAAGAACTGTCATTGTCTACATCATCAATATTTTTCTCTTACCTCATTTTCCTCACTGTCCCTCTTTATTTCTCTAAACTTATTATTTTTAATCTTTTTTTTAATTTTTAAATAAGCTCATATCACTCTGATGTTTAGCATTCTTCAGAAGTCAATATTCTACAGAAGAAGGTCTAATCTCTTTGCACTGGTGTCCAGCACAGGTGAACTGCGCCCTTGCCTACGTCAATCTCATCCTTCATTGCTTTTTGGAAGGCACTTTCTCAACACACTGACTGAGCTTATGATGATTTCCCAAAGACATCATGTTTTTGTGTCTCGGGAAAAAAAAATTCTGTCTTTTCCTTCTCATTGCCTAACAAATTCCTACTAACAAAAATGCAGCTCAACAGGCACTTCCTCTTTGAAGCCTCCTGACACCACCTCACGCCAAACTTCTTGCTCTCTCCTCTGTCATAGCACACCTTACCTCACTCTGTAATGACTTGTCATGTGTTCTCCCCCTCAGTAGACTCTGAGTGCCCAAGAGCAGGAATTATTTCTCAAGCAACTTTTTATGTGAGTACACAATGTCTGTGGGAGACCTGGTGACTCAGATAAAGACTCAGTAAAGAATTCACCTGCAACGCAGGAGATCAGGGTCTGATCCCTGAGTTGGAAAGATCCCCTGGAGGAGGGCATGGCAACCCACTCCAGTATTCTCGCCTGAAGAATCCCCATGGACAGAGGAGCCTGGTGGGCTACAGTCCATGGGGTCATGGTGAGTCAGACACGACTAAGCACAGCACAGACACAATGTCTGTAATAGTTGTCTATTATTCCCTGGTGGCTCAGAGGTTAAAGCGTCTGCCTCCAATGCGGAAGACCTGGGTTCGATCCCTGGGTTAGGAAGATCCCCTGGAGAAGGAAATGGCAACCCACTCCAGTATTCTTGCCTGGAGAATCCCATGGACTGAGGAGCTTGGTGGGCTGCAGTCCACGGGGTCACAAAGAGTCGGACACAACTGAGTGACTTTACTTACTTACTTAAATTAGATTTTAGATCTGAAGGACTTAAGTCAATGTTGTCTCAAGTCCAGCTGCCTTGAAGCGGAGGCTGGAATTGTATTTCTACACAAGAGATTGATTAAGAAGCACTTTTAGGAGAAACCCAGGGGGCAGCAAGGAAACAGAACATGACCAAGAAAGAAGCTAAGCAAAGATGTGGTTTTCGTTGAGTCCTCAGTTCAGCCTCTGCCTGGAGGGAGCACCGGAGTGGCCTAGGGGTATGTCCCACTGAACCAAAGAGGCCAGGCTTTTGGACCCCTGTGTTAGTCAACGGGTGCACCCTGCCAAGGGTTAGAAGGCAATGATGGTGGAAGGTACAAATTAACTCTCCATCTTCAGGTCAACAGCCAATGTCAGCTCAGGGAGGACAAGTTCCTATAAAGAGAAATAACCGTAAGCCTGTATTCACCAGTGCTCACTGCAGCTGAATTGTAAGTGCATGCACTTAGGAGGAATCTGGGTAAAATACCACCAGCTTCTACAAACACCACACACATCAGCATATTCTTTCTCAAAAGTAGTTAATCTAGAGAAACTTTTCAATTTCAGAGTTGATTTCTCTCTTATTCCAGTGAATCCATAGCTCCACAGTTTGAGGGATTGACTTCTTAACTCGACATATTTGGGTGTCTTTTTTTATCTGACATATACATAACTATTAACTGTGCAAAGCCACATCAAGGACTTTAGTGAGCTGCAGTACAGTTCTATTGCAGTACTGCTGCAGTAGTTCTTCCCAGGGAAATTCCTAAACAAACTGAACCCAAGTAGAGTCCTGTGAAAAACTGTGCCTCAACATCTAGTGCTAACTACACATTAATATAATTGGCAGGCACACCACGTCTCCAGCAAATACTAAAAAATATTTCTTTGAAACATTTGTGCTTTACACGTGCCATAAATTACACTCTTTTTATTGGTGTGGAGAACCCTATGTGTCATATCTGATATTGGATCCTCATTAACTTCACCATACATGGGAGTCAATAAATGGTTGCGCATAGAACATGCTAAAGACCTTATAAGGCTAAGTCTGTGTGAGGCTTTATAATCTTTCCTTGACACATGGAACTAAATAAATGGTGTATCATCATATTCTAGGCATTTGTCTCAGGATAGAAGCATTTTAAAGGTTTGTAGCCCATGGAAACAGTATTATGAATAAACATTTATTAGCATTCATGCAACATTTATGCACACCCATCCACACAGAGACAGACAAACAAAACAAATAGAAATAATCTTTCTCCCATATTTCAATATCTTTTCAGAATTAGTGCATTATAGTAAACAACTACTGGAGAAGAAAATGGCAACCCACTCCAGTATTCTTGCCTAGAGAATCCTGTGGACGGAAGAGCCTGGGGGGCTGCTGTCCATAGGGTTGCACAGAGTCAGACACGACTGCAGCAACTCAGCATGCATGCATGCATTGGAGAAGAAAATGGCAACCCACTCCAGTGTTCTTGCCTGGAGAATCGCAGGGACAGAGGAGCTGCCGTCTATGAGGTCGCACAGACTCTGACACGACTGAAGTGACTTAGCAGCAGCAGTAAACAACCATATCAAATATTTTTTTAAATGAATAGTATAGGGTGTCAAAGAACACTGGAGACAAAATTAAGTCCCAAAAGCAAAATTTATCTTCTATGTTTTAAATGGAGAAATTAAAAACAAGATAGTTCCTGCTAATACGCATGCCAATTTCAATCACTAGCAATGCAAAAATGTGTATAGCAATAAGAAGCTGCCAATCTTTTTAAAATTCAATTTTCCCATTTTCTGTTTATTATATTAGATTCTGACCACACAATCCGATTAAGATCATCACGTGTTAATAAGAGAATCCTACTTGCATAAAGCTAATTTGGAGAAGTGTTTGCAAAAGTACAGTGGCATCATGTGGCACTTTAGCAATGGGTATAAAAAGGTACACAACAAATGTCAATGGCAGTCATGTGTGACTGAGGGCAGAGAAGAGTGTCTATTAATTCAGGAAAACCTGGCCCCACTCCAAGGACTTTTACAATCCCTAGACTATTTTTAAGACGTTCTCAAAATTGAATCACACATTTAAAATGGAAAAAACAACTAGCTGCATCCAATTCAGGTATGAAACTAAAGATAAGGAAATTCAAGCAGCTCTTGGCTGTGTGGTTTGAGTAGATAAAAATGGAAACTGTCCAAACCCTCTGACTGTAGAAAAGTCTCAACATTTACATTTTGTTTCATTTTATTCTTCAGGCAGTATATTAACACACAGGGGATTACTATTATAATTTTCATTAACACTGAATGCTCTACAATCCAGTTGAACACATAATGTATTATTGAAACCTTGATTTCTAATTTTTAACGGTTGAGAAAGCAAGTGATTATATCCAGTAGAAAAGAAGTAATTTAGTAATAAGAACCAAAATCAGGCCATTTCTACCTAGCTGAAATGAGGAGATGGGTGAAATGGAACAATAAAATTAGCTGGATAATTCAGACAAATAAGTTTTAATTTACTGATACTGAGACAAATACAATAGTGGAGGAGGCAAAGCTTAGAAAAGGGTTATTTAGATAAATTAAGTTTCAGACAAATGGTGATTTGAAAGTTCTGGAACTTTCACTTTAATCATTTTATGAACACATTATTAAAACATGTTAAATAGTCCATATTATCATATTTAAAGAAATGGAACATACTGATTTTCCTTAATGAGTTAGGATTATTTTATGAACATTTTCATATATCAAGAAAATTTTAAAATTTGTCCCTAGACTGACCAAATACCATTATACATTTAAATGTGATAAAGAAACATGCTGAGAATTGTTGAAATAAATATTATTTTTCTCTTTTGCTGCATGTCCCCATATTTTTCTGGTCAGCATTTCTTTCTTTTACACGCAGGCAGCTTTGTCATTCTTTGATGTTTTTCATAGTACCTATCATTGCTTCTAATTTCAGCTTCTATTGTCAGTTTCTTCCCTTCTTCTACCACATTATTTTTTTTCTTTCTTATTTTCCTTTGTATTACTTAAAAGTTCTCATATGTCTTCACTTTGAATTTCTAAAAACTGATTTTGAAAGCGAACACCACACATGTGAATGCTGGTAATTTTTTCTCCTGTAACTTTTGCATTGCTAACTATTTGGTAATTTTTGTCAGTGTTCATGCTCAGTAGCCTTATTTTCAAATTATTTCTGGTTTTTGATTATTTAAGACAGTTAAGGGTGCCAGACACCTGAGGGACTCTGGCTACAGTGACTAATTTCTTATTTTTTGTAATACTGTAAATGTGTGCTTTCCTTCAAGGGCTTTAAATTATGTCCCAACTTTTTCCCTAGATAGTTGTTTCCTCTTTTGTTTTCTTTGAAAATATTTCCATAATAGTGGTGTTTCATACCAAAATATAAAAATACTTATGGAAAATTCCTTTCCTTTAATTATATTGCTTCTATCAGAAAAAAGTTATTCTTTTCTAAAAGACTAGGGGTGGGGCATAAATAAGTCAGAAGTATCTTTACGTTAACACAAATTTATTACATGTCAGTCACATTCTCAAACCTAAACTACATATAGTTTAAAATCAGAAAGTGATCCAAAGCCATGTTAGAGACTTTAAGAAATGCCAAAATAAGACCATTCCTTAGAGGCAGTTTTTGTTTTAAAGAAATTGTTTCATTGATTGATGCTCGCTGATTTATTGGTTGAACTTTCAGAATGCCTTTAAAGATAGTCTTTGCCATTAAAAAAAAAAACAAATTAGCACTATGTTCATATAACTGAGACCAAAATGGCATTCTTACTTAAGAACTGTTAAGATAAACGGAGGCAGTATCAAACCAAAAGAGGTTAGGCATGATCAGCCAACAGGAGCCTAGGGAAAGACTTACATAGACAAAGTGCAGAAGTAAAGGAAGGAAACTACTGGATTGGCTATTAGCTTAAAGCCTTGCTGACAGTTCATGATTAGTTGTCCTCGGCATTTTGATTTTATAACCTCGGGGCCTTTAGAGGCTTAGATTTTGGTTTGCTTATGTAGGACAATCCAGGGCACTGGAGCCCTCTCAATCTAGTGATTTCCTTGTTTTTTGAGCAACACAAGGTACATTGATGGGTTGTGTTACTTTGATAGCTTCTGCCATAAAATCCAATCCTATTAGCTCATTTAAAAGTCCCTTGGAAGCTAGCTTCTGCTTTTCTGTCTGGGCTGACATCTACCTCTATGTCCCAGCCTCACTGAATCACTTGGCCGTATCACCCTGACATACATACTGTCACTTGATTTCTCTCTCCTAACCCCCATTTTCTTTGCCTAACTTCGGTTTCTCCTTGCTTTAGAAGCTGTTTCTCTAAGAAACCTTCCAAATGCCCCTCCCAAAGTTCAGGCCAGAGTACACAGTATCTCCAGCATTAGGACTGTATTACTATCTTGACTTTCTGCAGTTTCTTCATTTCATAGCCAACACAGTCAATCAAAATTAATATCTCTTCTGAAATGTACATTAATGAAATTTATTTAGAATTAGATTTGGTTTTCTTAAAGAAAAAGCCAGGTTAACATTTATATCACATTTTATTTATTTTATTGTAAAACAATGAAATAAGAAGTTAAAGATACAATTCTAAGCACAGGACAGAAGCTAACATTTATCGGTGAAGATTTTGCAAGAAGAGAGTATCAGAAAAAAAGGAGGACAGGGATGTCAAGTGGATAAAGATGAGAAAGATACATGGGAAATATCACTAAAAAGGTAGCTTTTACCACATTCTGAGTAAATGTAGTGGGAATACATTCCATTTGCAACTGAATCATTTATATGCTAATAAGGTATCTACAGCAGTGATGTGGCTACCAATGGAATTAATCATATGTTTTCTATTTAATCCAAAGACACTATGGGATATGCAAATATTCAAATGTAATATTAATTGAAGCAAAATAGTATGACCCCAGAAAAGTGGTCAACCAGAAATTAATGTTTATATATCCTAAAACTCCATTGTTTGGAAATAAAATAACTATGAGGGAAAAGGCAGAGACTTGATTCTACCACATGTTTATGAATTCAAATCTGAGATTCTCTGAAGAAATACCCTGAAAAATACAATAGTATCAAAAATAAATAAGAAAGTCAGAGTTTATAAAAAAGAAGAGGGAATGTGGACTGTGATTTCTTACTGATGATGTACGAAATATCTAAATGAGGCTGACATGTATCTTACATCCCACAGAAATAAATAACATGAATAAAGAATGAAAATCTTCAGGGAAAAGGAGCCACTCGTGACTATATAGGCATAATCTGAAAAACAGACAATAGATACATTTATTGAGAAGTCTCTCCAGATATTTTTAAGCTTTGGATTTGGATCAGTAAGGCTATTTAATGGGATATCTATATATGTGTTTTTGCCTATTTATGTTTGTGAATAGATAGATGATAATAGAAAATAATAGATATTTAGTATTTTTATATTTCCATACATACACACCTGCATATACTTTCACAGGGAGTTTCTATTAGATGTTATCTAAATTTCTCAAAACTCAAAGAGATCCAAAATCTACTCATAAAGTCATTATTCAGATAAATGTATGTCTGCACCATGAACTCAGCTCCAGAACATCTGTCTCCTTTGACGTCCACAACTCACTATTAGCTATCAGTGTATCTCTAATTCCTTGGTCTATAGGCCTCTTGTCAACGTACTAAAATAGTCAGAAGCACTGTCACTCAAAGCTTATCTATCCACAGTAATCTTCTAAGAGTTGTCTCTAAATCTTTCTTCTAAGTTGTTCATCTACATGAGCCACTATCAGTCCTCTGAAGGCAGAAACAATGATTGAGAGTTTATTGTATGCCTACCAATCTAAGGACAGTTTTGAACTCATAACAAGCGATTTATAAATATTTACTCACAGAGGCAGCTTGAAACTCCTCCTTAAGAATCTCTCAGCCATGTCCAACTCCTTGCAACCTCATGGACTATATAGTCCATGGAATTCTTCAGGCCAGAATACTGGAGTGGGTAGCCTTTCCCTTTTCCAGGCGCTCTTCCCAACCCAGACTTGAACCCAGGTCTCCCGTATTGGAGACGGATTCTTTACCAGCTGAGCCATCAGTGTAGCCCCCAAAAGAATCTAGCCCAGGTAATAAAACACTATTAAGATGATAAAATTCAGCAATGACTTTTAATGATGAAGTTAGTCATATTATTTTCAGAATTTTATGTCAAATATGAAACCAATAAAATCTGAGCATCATGGCAGGAATACTAGGGGTTGGAGGGAAAGGAAGGCAGGGCAGTGTTTGGGGGTGGGAAAGAGGAAACTGCATAATAATGCATTTTTTAGAGTCTAAATTGAACTGTATCTTTCTGACAGCTATTTAGGAAATTCCAAGATTTTCATGGTTCCCCTAAGTACGGGGTCTGGCAATAAAAAAATAATCTGGCATTTATCTTGTGGAATTCAGGCAGCTGCTGAAGCCCAAATAAACCTAATTTCCATGATTCTTGTGATTTTAATAGCCATTTGCAGTGTGGAAACTGTGTGTTTGCTATTAAATTAGAACTATAAATATCATATAATCTGTATACTAGAAATATGAATAATTCTGAAATGATCATGTGACTTCAATTGTTACAAATAAAATCAAGGCTATGAATTCTCACTATATTGAAGCATCAATCATTTCAGAGGCTTTAGGTCAAAGAGAGCAAAGGCATTTCCATGCACCCTTCTTTCAGAGCTAATTTACATGCATTTTTTATGTAAGGTAGAAAATATAAGAATGTGACAAAGTGTCACTTTCATTAAAAACTTTAGGTTAAGCTCCTATCTACATCTAATGTTTTAAATTATTGGAGAGAGACACGGTCCTGAAGTGAAAACATAGGGCAAAAACCATAAGATCCTGCTTCATGTAAAATTCCAGAACTTCCTTGATATTCAATAGTATATAAAACTTGCCCACCAAATTCATTACACGTAATGCAAATGCTGAATTTCTATGTCAGCAAGTATCATGCCCAGTGAGGAATCAGTATTTTTTTATGGGAGTGTTTGTAATATTTTTGAAGGAAAAGCATAGGATGGACACAGTAAGAACCCCTGCTCCTACCCACAGATGCTGGGACTCAGGCAGAATTTTATGTGGTTTAGAAAACTCATATGTAGAAACATGAGTCACTGCTGTTGGGGATCATCAAGCAAAGAGAACTTCAGCTCTCCTCACATAAGGAGTTATATCTCTAGGTCTCCCCTCATCATGTGAGGAGGACACAGCAGTCTGCAACCTGGAAGAGAGCCTACATCAACCACCCAATCTGTCAGCGTCAGGACCTCAGGAATTCCAAACCTCAAACTGCGAGAAATAAATTTCTGTTATTTATAAGTTAGCCAGTCTGTGGTATTTTGTTATAGCAGCCTGAACAGACAAGACAGCTTCTGACTATAAATGAGTGGCTTTTCCACACGAAGCAATTCTCCAGTTCTTTGGGGACACCAAAAAGATGTCCTAGAGTTTAATTTACTTCTGGCACTATCTGGAGTTAGCACAGACCCCCACAGGTTAAAGGGCTCCATCCACACAACTGCTCCCACTTCAGATGTCAGTGATAAGTCCCAAGTGCTGACCTGAATGTCAAATCTTCTATAAGTCAAGGCTTCCCACCATCCCTTCTTTTGTTCAATAATTTGCTGGAATGACTCACAGAAGTCAGGAAAGTGCTTTACTTACTACTTTCATCACCATATTTGAGTCAATTATAGCATCTTTTAAGAAGATGGAGAAGTAAGCTGAAATCCTTGACACAGAATCGACTCCAGATCTGCAAAAGTAAACATAGTTGGAATGTAAATGGCTGAAGGCCCACGAGATTTTTTGACAACAAATGCCCATTTCCTACAATTTTCTAGGATGGCTACTAAAGAAGTCAATGGTCCCCTTCCTCCTTACTTCTGCTCAGGAATTTTATTAATAATAATCATCTCTACACTATGGGTGTTAGAGCTAGACTATCAAGAAAGCTGAGCACTGAAGAACTGATGCTTTTGAACTGTGGTGTTGGAGAAGACTCTTGAGAGTTCCCTGAACAGCAAGGAGATCCACTCAGTCCATCTTAACGCAAATCCATCTTGAATATTCATTGGAAGGACTGATGCTAAAAGGTGAAACTCCAATATTTTGGCCACCTGATGTGAAGAACTGACTCCTTGGAAAAGACCCTGATGCTGGCAAAGATTGAAAGCAGGGGGAGAACGGGACAACATAGAATGAGATGGTTGGATGGCATCACCTACCTGATGGACATGAGTTTGAGTAAGCTCTGGGAATTGGTGATGGACAGGGAAGACTGGCATACTGAAGTAAATGGGGTCACAGAGTCAGACATGACTGAGCGACTAAACTGGACTACACTCTCAACTTTACTAATCTCAAATTCTTCTAATCCCAAAGGCTTTGACATAGATGGAAGGGTTAGAGTTTTATACTACAAGATACATCCAGTTATGAAATTAAGTTAATAACAACAGTTCTTCGTTATCCTTCTTCTGAACTGAAACAGCACATAGAATTTTTTTTTTTTTAATCAGACTATAAGCTTTTAGCAGAGAAGGCAATGGCACCCCACTCCAGTACTCTTGCCTGGAAAATCCCATGGATGGAGGAGCCTGGTGGGCTGCAGTCCATGAGGTCGCTAAGAGTCGGACACGACTGAGAGACTTCACTTTTACTTTTCACTTTCATGCATTGGAGAAGGAAATGGAAACCCACTCCAGTGTTCTTGCCTAGAGAATCCCAGGGACAGAGGAGCCTGGTAGAAGGCCATCTATGAGGTCGCATAGAGTCGGACACAACTGAAGTGATTTAGCAGCAGCAGCATAAGCTTTTAGAGGGAGAGAAAATAAGTAAATCCAACTCAGAGAATGATCAGGGACCCTGACATAATCTAACTTTCAAAATGAAGAAATACAAAAAGATATTAAGTATCATGCCCAAGGTCACAGTGCTAGTTAGTAATATAACAAGATCTAGAAGGCAATCTTCCTGAAATGAAAGCCCCTCTCCCAAAACAAATCATCTAAAGCTATTATATCTACAGTTCAATGATCAATTTCCCAGTTGAAATCCTGCAAAATATACATATGCATAAGAAATTAATCAAATGATTTTCTTACCTTGCCAGTGCACATAAAGCTATGAAGGACAAGGTCAGAGTTCTCTTAACCAAAGGCTAAAGCATAGTAATTTTCTGCCTGCTAATATTTATCTCTCATCTCATAACTCATATAAGAAGATATTAAAGCCATGATTCATCCAGTTTTCCAGATTTCCTAAAAATTAGTTTCTGTACAACATTCCATATATCTTTATTTAATCCGCTATCAACTTACTTTACAGTGGTAACTTTGGAAGTAACTTGTCACCTTCCTCGTTCAAACACAGTCAACTGAGAGAATTCAGATTATGAAAAACATGACTTTAGGAGACCATTCCTGCAACAAGCTGTGTTTAGTGAAGTGAGTCTAAAAACTAATACAAGCATAAAACAGCAGGACTCTGTGGGACTCTTGGGCATAGAAGCCTTTCAAACAGTGGCTAATCAGGGAAAGGGGGGTGGATACAGAGACAAGGGAGGAGCATCCAGGGGCAGGGTCCTGGCTCCATCTCAAGGGGTAACACATCACAATACCTTTGAGCTCTTTACAGAACTATGTGCTTAGTCGCTCAGTCCTGTCTGACTCTTTGCAACCCCATAGACTGTAGCCCGCCAAGCTCCTCTGTCCATGGGATTCTCCAGGCAAGAATATCAGAGTGGGTTACCATTCCCTTCTCCAGAAGATCTTCCCAACCCAGGAATCATATGTGCTTAGTTGCTCAGTCCTGTCTGACTCTTTGCAACCCCATGGACTGTAGCCCGCCAGGCTTCTCTGTCCATGGGATTCTCCAAGCAAGAATATCGGAGTGGGTTACCATTCCCTTCTCCAGGAGATCTTCCCAACCCAGGAATCGAACCTGTGTCTCTGGCATGTCCTGCACTGGCAGGCAGATTCTTCACTACTGCACTTTCACCCCAAACTCTGTCTCTGAGATTCAGTTTGGCACTGGTGCACAAAGGCTGAGTTTTCAGCATCAGACATTCCTTGGAGATACTGTGGGTTCAGTTCCACCCCACTGCAGTGAAGCAAGTCACATGAAGCTTTTGCTTTCCCAGCACATAACAAAAGTTGTGTTTATGCTACACTGTAGTCTATTTAAAGTGTGCAATAGCATTATGTATAAAACAGAATATACCTTAATTTAAAATATTTCATTGCTAAAAATTGGTAACCATCAACTGGGTCTTCAGTGAGTAGTATTAGTAACATCAAAGATCATGGATCACCATAACAAATATAACATTTTAAAAGTCTGAAATATTGTGAGAATTATCAAAATGTGACACAGACAGGAAGGGAGAAAATGCTGTTGGAAAACTGGCACCAAAAGATTTGCTCAACATAGAGTCACCACAGACCTTCAATTTGTTTAAAAAAATAATAATAAGTGCAGTATCTGAAAAATGCAATAAAGCAAATCACAACAAAATGAGCTATGGCTGTGTATAGATAAGACACACTCGTACCCACGGACACTTGTTTGAATCCTTACCCATATTTAAGGTCTATTTTAAATGAGAACTAGCTCCTGAACTCTTTCCCAGCAACCCTTCTTCCTCCTGGGCCATTTTACAGTGCTCAGTTTAAGAACTGCATGCTCGGCGTCTAGCACACCCCGCCTTTAGCTCAGGGCACCTCCAGCGTGCACTTAGTTCTAGCACTTCCTCCCATCTTCACGCTGACTCTTTTGTTCTCCAAATTTAGGTGGGAAGAAGAGAGAGACGTTTTCTCATCACATGTCTTAATTGAGATAAACTGGAATTCTCAAGAGGGGTTCTCCTAAAATTCTAAAGGAATTAGAAAAATTGGAAAAACAAGAACAATGACATAGCAACAAACTCACAGAAACCGTCTTGTTTATGGTGCCCATTTTTTCACTGTCACAGAAATCTGGTCTAACCACAGACTGGTTTGGCTGGCGTAATTATACAGGCCCTTAGTCTTTGTCTTCACCAGCTCTGGCCCAGATGCCGTAAGTCTAATCTGAAGAATACTCATGCTGCAGCCTTCGTGCTGGCCCTGTCTTTGGGTCCTGGGCCATCTCCATGCCTCCTCTGATGTTCAGACTGTTCTTTCATCTGGACAATTACCCCAGGTTAATTACCCCTGGGTTATTAAAAAAAAAAAAACAACAGGTTCTGACTTTCTGTGCCTTGTGGAAAAGCCATGCCTCTGGCAACTCCCTCCCCATCTTCCTCCCCAAATTTGAAGATACTCGCTTAGCAGATTCTAAGGAAAACAAAGCCTTTACACAAAGAATATTGCAGGCTCTCTCCAAGTATTCACAGACTCATGAAGCTCATGTTCAGAGCCCATGTTTTTGAGTCTAGTGACCTGATGACCTCAGGCAGGGAGTCCCACTTTGCAAAAGCCTCTCTCCTTATGTAATTCTCTGCCAGATTCTCCCCCTAAACCCATTTTTCACCCAGCGCCAACAACAGAAAATTTCTTAGGAAACCCATCCCCATGGGGACTCTCACTGAGTTACTTCCTGGAAAGGATACTCTTAGTTTTCTGTTAATTTGTAAGCAGAGAAGATTGGTACCTGGCCCTTCTTAGAAGAGGCTGATAATTCTTCCTCCTTTCTCAGTTCCTCCAAGAAGCTTTGCAAAAGTCTACACATTACATTTAGGCAGTGTTAAAATGCACTTATAAAAAAAATACACATTAGGAAGAGAAGATCATTCTACTATGCTTTCTATTATTTTTTAATCATTAATTAAATTGAGATATTAACTTTTTTCCTTGCTATATATCCCTTTTCTCTTTCCTCCATTTAAAGATGCAGTGGCCTCTGTGATTCACTGCTTCAGGGGAGGCACACCAAGAGGTAGCTTGAAAGCCTTTTTTATTTTGGAAATTTCTAAAGCCAAAACTCAATGTAGAACATAGGGAATTCACGAACATAAACATACTATCTCTGAAGAACATAAAGGGAAGATGATTCACCCCAAACTAAAGATATATCTTATGCAGAGGCAGAGTGATGGCATCTGCAATTCTTCAGAGCACAGAGGTCCCTGAAGGCATCCCGCAAAACCTCATCCATCCAAAGAGCATTGCCTGTGAGGTGGGCATCACCGCTGGGCACAGCCAGCCAAAAAGCTCCTCACATCCCCGACCATGACAAGGAAGCCACAGATCATCACAGGATCCAAGGATGCCATGCAGAGTGGGCCCTGACCTGAATCCCTCATTTACTTACACGGGCACCGTGGTCCACCAAAACTTAGCATCTACAAGTACCCACCATGTACAAGTACTACATCTACAAGAACTGTGTGTGGCTGACTCTGGAGAAGGACAGGAAAGCCTCCAAAGTAACTGACATCCAATTTTTCACACTAGATTAAGTTACTTTTTGGATAACGAAAAAAGTTGTCTTATTTTTTGTACAGTTGAGTTTGTGGAGTGGGATTTCTACTTTTTGGTTTATTCCTGTACCCTGTTTTGCCAATTACTTGTATGACCCTTGAAGATAAAGATCAGTCTTAAACTTCTGTATCACTAGAATTTGTCAGAGGGCCTTGGATGACTCAGTGTTAATGAATTCTGTTTGATGGTCATTATCCAGTTATAAAATCTTTGAACTAGAAGCATTAGACAGTCTTTTAGTCCAGTCTCTTTATTTCATAGACAAGGAAACTAAAGCTCAGGGGGATACATTTTCCAGGTCACACAGAAGTCTGCACAGCTGTGTTTTCCTCTCAAACTTTATCTTCTAAAAGTTGAGGGTTCTATTGGCAGGTACCCTTCTGAAGACTGGGTCTCAGGAACTGAAATAACAGAGATACTTAATAGATCATGTACATTTCGCTTGTTCTCTCAAACCCCATCTTAGTGTTCAACCTCCTTTTGAGAATTCAAAGGACATTGGTCCAGACTGTCTTCTATACTTCCTGCTGCTATAAGGATGTTCCCTCCCTCTGGACCACCAGCGAATGAGCCATGGTGGGTGACTATCTTTAAGGCTTCTCTACTATCTTCAGAAGAGTACCAGGGATCATTTCTGTCAGAGAGTATCCCACTCAGAGATGTTCTTAGGGGACAGTAAAAACTAGAAGACTGAGAAAGGTCTTGCACCTTAAGGGAGAAGATATGGCTTTGCCAGATGGTGCTAAATAAAAGCCTGCAGTGTTACACAACTCCTTTGAAAGGGATCAAGCACATGCACTCAGCCCGTTTTTAACCAGCATCACACTGAACTCAGAATGCTTGCTGCTTACTTGCTGCTGTCTTAACGTTTTCTTTTCTTAAGGCTGTGGTGTGGTGACTTCATTTGAACCTGATTTTATGTATATCTGAACTATCTGAGGAGGTACAAGACTAAAATGCTATGAATCTGGGGCTCTATTTTCCTCTGTTTTCACTTCTCTCTTCTCTTGGGCTTATCCATAATCCACAATATAAGCGATTTCATCCAAATCATCCAGTCTTCAAGAGTTTTCCTTCCCTTTAGGAGAGGGTGGGATGAATTGAGAGAGGAGCATGGAAACATATACATTATCACATGAAAATAGATAGCTAGTGGGGAGCTGTTAGATAATATAAGCCCGGTGCTCGGTGACAACCTAGAGGGGTGGAATAGGAGCAACGGACGTGAGGAAGGGTCAAGAGGGAGGGGATATATAGATACTTACAGCTGATTCATGCTGTTGCACAGTAGAAATCAGCACAACATTGTAAAGCAATTATCCTCCAATCAAAGATGAATATTTTAAAAACTGGAGAAAAATAGTCTTCCTGCCCCTTAATATCTCCATATATCAACAAGAGCATAGCCCAGGGGAAGCGGGCAATAGAGGTGAATAGGTAGAGCACAGAGGATTTTTAGGGCAGTAAAGATACTATTTGATATTATAATGAAAATATCTGTCATTACATCATTTCTAAAACTCACAGAATGTACAAAGCAAGAGCGAATCTTAAGTTCAACTATAAACTTGGGTGATTTTGATGTATCAGTGTAGGCTCATCCTTGGTAAAATAAATAAATAAATAGTATTCTGGTAAGTGATAGTGATAGTGGGGAAGGCTATGCATGTGTAGGGGTTGGGGTTATAGGAGAGATCTCTGTACCTTCCTCTCAATTTTCTATAAACCTAAAATTGCTGAAAAATAAACCCTTTTAGAAAATAATTTTTTAAAAACAAATGAAAAAAAAAAAAAAACACATGAGCTCCCATGAGAGCACATTACAATGGGAAATTCAGCATCTTTTTACTATTCCTTAGACTACTGACTCTAGCTCCAAGTCTTTAGGTTGGATTTAGGTCTCAACTTCCTACCCCACAGTCTTGCTCACTGCAGCTGCTGCCTGCTCTATTTACCCAAATGAAGATAGAGGTTGTCCTGCATTTCCCAGAGCACCACTAACCTAAGGACAGTGGGTCTATTTTTAGTAAAGATACAGGGGTAATTATGGGAGATAATCGCACAAGAGCAAATAAAAAATGACTTTAAAATAAATGTTTAGACATTTTTCTTTCTAAGCTTCACAATTAGCACCACCACTGGGAATTTCTCATTGATCACTTGTCTTTTTTGGTCTTAGTCTAGTAAAATGTCCTGGGTCCCATTATCTTCTTCTGTCCCAATGCTTGTCCCCTCTCTGCTACCCACATCTAGATCCCAACAACCTATCATCCCTTCCAGATGCCATACTAGACTCAACTTCCTCTTACTTAATCATGAATCATAATCTATCTCACATTTATTTTATTCTCTATTCAAGACAAAATGCTAAGGTTTATTTTTATATAACAAAAAGTCCTGTAAAAGAAATTTACTAAACAACAAGGAGATGGATTATCACATTCCTATGGAATGTGGGAGCTGCAGAATTCATTTCCTTTTTTTAATAACTAGTTTTTCCATATGTGAAAACACTATCCATCTGAGGGTCTCAGAGAAGCAGAGTCATCTAAGGAGGATTTGAAAGTCAAACAACCTTTACTCATACCTGCTGCTCCAGCTCAGGGGTGATCAAACCACCCTGAACAATCTCCACAGTGCTCTGGTTACAGCTGCCTTTCCTAAATCAAGATCTGTGTCCATGGGATTTTCTAGGCAATAGTACTGGAGTAGATTGCCATTTCCTTCTCTAGGGGATCTTCCCAAACCAGGGATTGAACTCTGGTCTCCCGCATTGTGGACATTTTACCGTCTGAGCCACCAGGGAAGTCTCTTCAAGGTTTTATCAACCATTATTTTGATTGAACAGTTTCTTTCCTTTTAAAAGTTTTGAAGTAGCTTATCGAAAGTCTACAATCAGTTCAGTTCAGTCGCTCAGTCGTGTCCAACTCTTTGTGACTCCAAGTACTGCAGCACACCAAGCTTCCCTGTCCATCACCATCTCCTAGAGCTTGCTCAAACTCATGTCTATAGAGTCAGTGATGTCATCCAACAATCTCATCCTTTGTTGTCCCCTTCTCCTTCTGTCTTCAATCTTTCTCAGCATCAGGGTCTTTTCTAATGAGTCAGCTTTTTGCATCAAGTGGCCAAAGTACTGGCCTGCAAAATACCGAAGTCTATGATAGAACCTTTAAGATAAGGTACCAAGATGGTGGACGGTAATTGGTATGAGCCAGGCAACGCTAGCTGGCCCTAGGAAGCAGGCTCCTGACATAAGGGGCATTGGTGGGTGGGAGGCAGGCAATCTCTACTAAGAAGTTGCCTTAAAATATAGTTTAGTGTGATCAAAAGTGATGGTATTATCATATCCAAGGCCAACTCCAGGCCAAACTAAATACCTGCAGCAATAATTTAAGAAACTATCCACATCAATGATAGGTATCCAACCCCCAAGCAACTTTAATGCTGTTCTGAGTGATCATAGACAAGTGCATTCTGAGTGTCTTCACCACCAGCATCCTTTTGTTGCAAAGGAAATTGTCCTTTCATTCAGATTACCTCTTTTATGAAGTAACAGAGCATCCTATGCACCTGGAAACCAAAATGGTGATGTATTCATTAATTGACACTTGTATCTGCTTCCTTATCTTTGCTTAGGTTGTTGGAGAGAGTCTGTCTTCTCATCTGTCGGTACAATGCCAAGCACAGAGTTAGATTGTGTTCTCATCCAGAGAATGATCTACTAGACTAGATTGTGCTCTTATCAGCAAAATGATCTGATCACTGAGGAGTGATTTAATTTGAACTAGTTTATAAAGTACATGCTGATGAGTTACATAAATTATTTCAATATTTTTCTTCACAGAAAACTAATTTATAGTTTATCTAATTTTCTAAGAGCCACATTCAACATGAAAGAAAATTTCAATTAAAAAGACCAAGTCAGTTAGTGTTTGAAAGCAACTGATGAAAATGAATATTTCCTAGAAGGTCTCTTCTAATAGAAAAATAAAAAGTAAAGGAGGAGGAAGAATTTTTCTTTTCATTTTTAAAAATTCTTCTTTTTTCTAAAAGCCAGAAATCAATTTCAGGATCTTTGCCATGATATATTGGGTACCTTTCATCTACTCATTCCACACCTTTGATATTTACTGAGGTACTGCTACAAACAAAGCATAACAAAGTGATTATGACAACTGGGTAGAACAACTTACTCTTGTAATGATGGTAACAAGACTGCTTCTTCCTGACTTCAAAGGAATGACTCTAATGCCCAAGTGTAACTTTGAATTGAAACTGATACTGGGTTAGTTGTTTCATCAGAGCAGTGGGAAACCAGAGGATGAAGGGAAAATTGCTGCTTGCACTGACTTTATTGATATAAAGTCAATGAAACTTATAAGCATTGAAACAATATCTGAATATTTTCACCTCACCTCTCATTGTGATTCTGAGGGTGAACTTTTTGGTGGTTATTTTTGCCTAGGCAAGGAGAAACAAATATGGTGCAAATTTACAAAGCAATGTATTTGTGCAGAGATTCACAAAGCCCAGTGTTTAAAGAACATTAAAGGTCATCAGAAAGGTCCCAAAATCATAGTGACAAGCTAATGTTCTCAAATAAGAGCTTTTCATTGCTTCAGTCTATGAAACAAAATACTAATTTTTAAACATACCAAACATACTTGATATAAACAAACACATGAGCAAAACTACATGGTGTAAAAAACCCACAGCAGTTATAAACTAGAACTTATCATGCATGCACTTGCATGAAAACAACTCAGTGTTACTGCTGTAGACTGCTCCACCCTAATCTACAATTGCATTTAGACAAAGATATTTGGTATATGCATCAAGGTTAAGTTCTGCTTGAATTAATAGTCAGTACCTCAAGCCTGGATTGTTACAATCTCTGGATTGTCTTCCAGTCTCTCCACTACAATAGACTTCAGACCACTGCCAGATTCATCTAACTAAAACTTTGAATGGCTCCCCATTGTCTAATAATTTAAGAAGTCATCACCCTGGCATTTGAGGTTCTCCATGAGGAGGCCTTACAAAATGGCTGTGAAAAAAAGAGAAGTGAAAAGCAAAGGAGAAAAGGAAAGATATAAGCATCTGAATGCAGAGTTCCAAAGAATAGCAAGAAGAGATAAGAAAGCCTTCCTCAGCAATCAATGCAAAGAAATAGAGGAAAACAACAGAATGGGTAAGACTAGAGATCTCTTCAAGAAAATTAGAGATACCAAGGGAACATTTCATGCAAAGATGGGCTCAATAAAGTACAGAAATAGTATGGACCTAACAGA
The DNA here is from genome assembly GCA_006410675.1 of Oreotragus oreotragus. Classification (NCBI taxonomy): domain Eukaryota; kingdom Metazoa; phylum Chordata; class Mammalia; order Artiodactyla; family Bovidae; genus Oreotragus; species Oreotragus oreotragus. Next base: position 24,011 of record SJYX01000306.1, read on the forward strand.
AGCAGAAGATATTAAGAAGAGGTGGCAAGAATACACAGAAGAATTGTACAAAAAAGATCTTCAAGACCAAGAAAATCAAGATGGTATGATCACTCACCTAGAGCCAGACATCTTGAAATGTGAAGTCAAGTGGGTCTTAGAAAGCATCACTTAAAACAAAGCTAGTGGAGGTAATGGAATTCCAGGTGAGCTATTTAAAATCCTGAAAGATGATGCTGTGAAAGTGCTACACTCAGTATGCCAGCAAATTTGGAAAACTCAGCCATGGCCACAGGACTGGAAAAGGTCAGTTTTCATTCCAATCCCAAAGAAAGGCAATGCCAAAGAATGCTCAAACTACCAAACAATTACACTCATCTCACACTCTAGTAAGGTAATGCTCAAAATTCTCCAAGCCAGGCTTCAGCAATATGTGAACTGTGAACTTCCAGATGTTCAAGATGGTTTTAGAAAAGGCAGAGGAACCAGAGATCAAATTGCCAACATCCGCTGGATCATGGAAAAAGCAAGAGAGTTCCGGAAAAACTATTTCTGCTTTATTGACTACGCCAAAGCCTTTGACTGTGTGGATCACAATAAACTGTGGAAAATTCTGAAAGAGATGTGAATACCAGACCACCTGACCTGCCTCTTGAGAAACCTGTATGCAGGTCAGGAAGCAACAATTAGAACTGGACATGGAACAACAGACTGGTTCCAAATAGGAAAAGGAGCACATCAAGACTGTATATCGTCACCTTATTTAACTTATATGCAGAGTACACCATGAGAAACGCTGGGCTGGAAGAAGCACAAGCTGGAATCAAGATTGCCCGGAGAAATATCAATATCAATAACCAAAGATATGCAGATGACACCACCCTTATGGCAGAAAGTGAAGAGGAGCTAAAAAGCCTCTTGATGAAAGTGAAAGNAGCTGGAATCAAGATGGCCAGTAGAAATATCAATAACCAAAGATATGCAGATGACACCACCCTTATGGCAGAAAGTGAAGAGGAGCTAAAAAGCCTCTTGATGAAAGTGAAAGAGGAGAGTGAAAAAGTTGGCTTAAAGCTCAACAATCAAAAAACGAAGATCATGGCATCTGGTCCCATCACTTCATGGCAAACAGATGGGGAAACAGTGGAAACAGTGTCAGACTTTATTTTTCTGGGCTCCAAAATCACTGTAGATGCTGACTGCAGCCATGAAATTATAAGATGCTTACTCCTTGGAAGGAAAGTTATGACCAACTTAGATAGCATATTGAAAAGCAGAGACACTACTTTGCCAACAAAGGTCCCTCTAGTCAAGGCTATGGTTTTTCCAGTGGTCATGTATGGATGTGAGAGTTGGACTGTGAAGAAAGCTGAAGAATTGGTGCTTTTGAACTGTGGTGTTGGAGATGACTCTTGAGAGTCCCTTGGACTGCAAGGAGATCCAACTAGTCCATTCTAAAGGAGATCAGCCCTGGGTGTTCTTTGGAAGGAATGATGCTAAAGCTGAAACTCCAATACTTTGGCCACTTCATGCGAAGAGCTGACTCATTGGAAAAGACTCTGATGCTAGGAGGGATTGGGGGCAGGAGGAAAAGGGGACAACAGAGGATGAGATGGCTGGATGGCATCACCGACTCGATGGGCGTGAATTTTAGTGAACTCTAGGAGATGGTGATGGACAGGAAGGCCTGGCATGCTGCGATTCATGGGGTCTCAAAGGGCTGGACACGACTGAGCAACTGAACTGCACTGAACAATATGGTACTGATCTAACACTCTATCTGACATGTGAGCCCTCCATTCCAACTGCACGATGTTCTTCACTCTTCCCCAGATAAACAATGCTGACTCACTTTTCCACAGTTTCGTTTACACTGTCATTCTCCAGATGTTAGACGTTCATGGAAAAACACAGATCCTTGATGAAACTTTCCTACTCTTTCCTTCCCACAGTGATTTTCCTCTGAATCTTGAGCCATTTTTTTTCAATAGTGTTCAGCTAGAACACTATTGGTATTTTGGTTCTGGTAACTCATGTGGCAGGCTGTCCTGTGCACTGCAAAAGGTTTAGTAGCATATGCGGCCTCCGTTCTACTGGTGGCTCTACCAGTAAGAGTCACCCCTTCAGCAATGACCAGCAAAAGTGTCTCCAGACATTATGAAATACCCCTGATGGGGGCAAAAGTTTCCCTAGTTGTTCCAGATCATTATTGCATGTATCATTTATGTTGGCATTTAAAAATATTTCATATGTATGTATCTTACTTCCTAAGCTAGATTGTTTAAGTATTGTGTCTTAGTTTATTTTGAATCCCTTATAGAGCACTGTAGTTAATACTCAATAAATACTTAAAACTTAAATGAGTGAGTGAAAGTCACTCAGTCGTGTCCGACTCTTTGTGACCCCATGGACTATACAGTCCACAGAATTCTCCTGGCCAGAATACTGGAGTGGGTAGCCTTTTCCTTTCCAGGGCATCTTCCCAATCCAGGGATTGAACCCAGGTCTCATGCATTGAATACGGATTCTTTATCAACTGAGCCACAAGGGAAGCCCCAAACTTAAATGCTTAGTATCTAAAACTTAGAAGGAATGTGAAAGATCATTTGACCCAACCTCATTTTTTTTAACTTTGGAAACTCAAAAATAGGAAGTAAAACTGGTTGCCCAAAATGAATGTGTGTTGGTAGAATAGCTATTCTTCTACCCAATCAGGTAGTATTAATATTGTAGTAAATTTCTTCTTATTGAGTTTATTATGAGAAACAGTTAATTTCACATCAGCATGAGCAAACACTAGTCTATAACCTCATTAAAGGTTTCTTCTGTGACTTTGCTTTAATAATGTGCATATGTTTTATTAATACCCTTATATTTTTATATTTAATGAAAAAGAAAAACCCTGATATAAGAAAGAGACCTTAACATCATGTTTGAAAGATAAGAGTTTAGCATGTATAGCTGTGTAGTCTTCAGGGAGTCACTTAACTTCACTGTGTCTCGAGTCTCATCTTTAAAACTCTTATTCTGCTAACAATAAAATAAACTCCTTTACAGAGGAAAAACTGTTTTGTTGTTGCTATCATATCCCCAATACCTGGCACAACGTATGACATTCACCAAATATTTTCTGAATGACTGACAAACTGGAGCTATATTAGGGGCTTATTTTAACTTATCCTGAAAATAAAATGAGACCAAAAAAATCCTGGAGAGTGTGAAGTGTTAGACAAATTCAAGATATTTTTATACTTTAAAAGTCTAAGCAATTCATACATTTAAAAATAGTACAGTAAGAAATCAAAATTAAAATTTGTGAGATGTTGCAAAGCAGTACACTTTGGGGAAAATATCAGCATTAAATGCCTGAATGAGAAAAGAAGAATGTTCCTGTATTAATAAACTCAGCTTACATTTTAAGAATCTAGAAAAAAAATAAGTAAAACCCAAAGTAAGAAAGGAAATAATAATGATCAGAACATAAATCAATAAAATTTTAAAATGGAAAATCAAGTGAGAAAAACTAATGAAATCAAAAGTTGGTTCTTTTTTTTTAATTTCTCCCTCTTATTTTGCTTTTTTTTTTAATTTTTATTTTTACTTTATTTTACTTTACAATATTGTATTGGTTTTGCCATACATTTACATGAATCCGCCACGGGTGTACATGAGTTCCCAGTCCTGAACTCCTCTCCCACCTCCCACCCCATATCATCTCTCTGGATTATCCCCGTGCACCAGCCCCAAGCATCCTGTATCCTGTATCAAACATAGACTGGTGATTCATTTCTTACATGATAGTATACATGTTTCAATGCCATTCTCCCACATCATCTCACCCTCTCCCTCTCCCTCAGAATCCAAAAGTCCGTTCTATACATCTGTGTCTCTTTTGCTGTCTCACATACAGGGTTATCATTACCATCTTTCTAAATTCCATATATATGTGTTAGTATATTGTATTGGTGTTTTTCTTTCTGGCTTACTTCACTCTATATAATCGGCTCCAGTCTCATCCATCTCATTAGAACTGATTCAAATGTATTCTTTTTAATGGGTGTGTAATACTCCAAAAGTTGGTTCTTAAAAAGACACTCCATACCATATGTTATCAAAGAAAAGCAAATTAAAAGAATTAGCTACTACTAAACCAGGAGAGTTCCAGAAAAACATCTATTTCTTCTTTATTGACTATGCCAAAGCCTTTGACAGTGTGGATCACAATAAACTGTAGAAAATTCTGAAAGAGATGGGAATACCAGACCACCTGACCTGCCTCTTGAGAAACCTATATGCAAGTCAGGAAACAACAG
>SJYX01000306.1:40652-111113 GCA_006410675.1 Oreotragus oreotragus
AGCTTTTGAGAACTTACCCAGTACCAGAGGCATCTGATTCTTATCTTGGGCAGCACAATATGTGGTTACATTTTAACTAAAATTTTTGCTACTAATTATGAGGAAATTATCTCAAGATAATTTTCATTAAAGTGCAGCATTGAAATAAAAATCATTTTATTTATAAAAATCCATTTTCCTCATCTATAAAATGCTGAAGGGCAGTTATCATCAAATTGTTATAAAGATTAAGTGTAAAGTTTAGCATGGTGCTGAGCGTGTAATAGGTACTCAATAAATGTGTACTGTTCCATGACAATGCTAATTATGAGGCAGAAAAGGAGGATGCAGAAGAGCATGGAAAACAGCTGCAGGATATAAATCTATGGAAGAGAAGAAAGAACATTTCAACAGAGCCCTGACCTACTTAATTTTTGGTATGGCAATAACTAAGTGCTTTATGGGACCTAGAAATGGGTACTACTTCCAAGGAAATAAAACAGTTTCATATTGTCATTGAAACATATCCAAAAATGCCACCTCAGACTCATGTAGTTTAAACTACAACTCACGTTTTCTTCCCCCAAAGATCTCCCACTTACTCCCTTTCCCCAAAGAGCATGGTACCTACACCATTCCGTGTGCTGTTAACATTTACGGTGAATTGAACAAGCTCCTCTCACCTCTAGATTCATGTTCACTTCTGAGTGTGACCTTTTTGGAAACAGGGGCTTGCAGATGTAATTAGTTGAGAAGAGGCCATGCAGGATTAGCATGGGCTCCAAATCCAATGACTTGTGTCCTTCAAAAAAGAGAAGAGGATCCACAAATGCACCGGAAAGAAGGCCATGTGAAGACAGAGGCTGAGTGGAATGATCCTGCTATAAGCCAAGGAACATCAAAGAGAGCCAAGAGCCACCAGAAGCTGGAAGAGGCAAGGGAATATTCTTCCCCAGGGCCTTCAGAAGGAGCATTGCCCTGCCCACACCTTAATTTCAGACTTTCAGCCTCCTGATCTGGCAAAGAATAAATTCTAGTTGCTTTAAGCTACCAAGTTTGTGGTATTTTGTTATAGCAGCCCTAGAAAAGGAATACACCACCTCCGCACACTCACTCCCATTGGTATCCTGCCTAAACGCTCTCTCCTCTATCCCAATGTTAAAGTGTTAGTTGCCCAGTCCTATCCAACTCTTTGAGACACCATGAACTGTAGCCCATCAGGCTCCCCCATCCCTGGGATTCTCCAGGCAAGAACACTGGAGTGGGTTGCCATTTCCTTCTCCAATGCAGGAAAGTGAAAAGTAAAAGTGAAGTCACCCAGTCATGTCCGACTCAGCGATCCCGTGGACTGCAGCCCACCAGGCTCCTCCGTCCATGGGATTTTCCAGGCAAGAGTGCTGGAGTGAGTGCCACTGCCTTCTCCGAATGCACAGGCGAGCTTCATCAAATTCACTGAGAGGCTGAACAGAACAAAAAGGTGGCTGCTGCTTCTGCTAAGTCGCTTCAGTCATGTCTGACTCTGTGCAGCCCTATAGACGGCAGCCCACCAAAGGAAAGCCAAATCTGCTTTCTTTGTTTAAGATGGGATATCCATCTTGTCCTGCCCTTGGATATTAGCACTCCTGGTTCTTGGATCTTCAGATGGAGGCCAGGATTTACATAATTGGACCCCTGTTCTCAGGCCTTTGACTCAGACTGAATTAAACTACTGGTTTTCCTGGCCCTTCAGCTGGCAGAAAGCACAGACAGTAGTGCCTCTTGCCCTCTATAATTGCATGAAACATTTCCTACAACAAATCTCCTCATTCATTCATAGATAGGTAGATAGACAGGCAGAAACATAGACAGAATACGATAGTTTAGTTGCTAAGTCGTGACTGACTCTTGAGACCCCAAGGACTGTAGCCTGCCAGGATCCTCTGTCCATGGGATTTCCCAGGCAAGAAATACTGGAATGGGTTGCTATTTCCTTCTCCAGGGGATCTTCCTGACCCAGGGATTGAACCAGTGTCTCCTAAAATGGCAGGCAGATTCTTTACCACTGAGCCACTGGGAATTTCTGACAGATAGATCCTATTGGTTTCATTTCTCTGGAGAACACGGATTAACACTTTGCCTTCTCAGAAGATATCAGCCAACATTCCAAGTATCCTCATAGAGTTTAATAATCCCAAGTCCCCTTGTCTCTACTCAGAAATTGCCCTTGTCAATAATATCTTCTCTTTTTTTTCCTAGGCAATCCCACTCCCACTTTGAAGGCCAATCAACCCACTCCGTACTCTTACCTGGAAAATTCCATGGACAGAGGAGCCTGGTAGGCTGCAGTCCATGGGGTCGCTAAGAGTCGGACACAACTGAGCGACTTCACTTTCACTTTTCACTTTCATGCATTGGAGAAGGAAATGGCAACCCACTCCAGTGTTCTTGCCTGGAGAATCCCAGGGACAGTGGAGCCTGGTGGGCTGCCGTCTATGGGGTCGCACAGAGTCAGACACAACTGAAGTGACTTAGCAGCAGCAGCAGCAGCAGTAAAAGCTTCCACCTGTGACACAATTACTTTCCCAATTACTCAAGCCCACTTTAATTATTTCTTCCTGTGAAGATTTCTAATACACCATAACACACAATTCAATACACAAATACTGATAATTTATCATTTTATGTACATATATTATTTTTCCACTAAACTATCAGTTTAAGAAAAGAGTCAGCAATTTTGCAACAGATTGATTCCAAAATTCATTCTCTTTTTGTATCTGTTTAAATTTGCATTTCGTACAAAGTGGTAAATGCTTTAATGCAGTAAAAACATTCTAGACATTATAATACTTTTCCTAGGTCGCTTAAGTAAACGTTAGCTTTTTAAAAATTGGGAAGGATAGTTTATTGGCTGTATTTGGCACAAATAAAAAGTTTCTTTAGTAATATATACAAAGTCATATTTTGCTATTTGATAGTTATGTTTATAGAAAAATAATGAGAAAGAGAAAGTTATTTAAAAAAAATAAAAAGGCCCATAAGGAAAGTTTTGGTGGCTCAGAGGTTAACACATCTGCCTCTAATACAGGAGACGTGGGTTCGATCCCTGGGTCAGGAAGATCCCCTGGAGAAGGAAATGGCAACCCACTCCAGTATTCTTGCCTGGAGAATCCCATGGATGGAGGGGCCTGGTGGGCTACAGTCCATGGGGTCGCAAAGAGTCGGACACGACTGAGCGACTTAACCTAACCTAAGGAAAGTTTCAGAGAAATGAAATAATTTAGACTAAAGAAAGGAAGTGAGATGGATGAAATACATAAGGTGAGTGTTACATTTGATGAAAACTTGAACTTAACTTTCTGCAGAGAAGAGCCAGGTAACATATAAGAAAAAAATGCATAAAGATATAAATTTATAAAACATAAAACCAAGAAAGAGACAAAGATTCTCTTCTTTTAAAACTACTCAAGAGAATAACTATCTGAACAAGAGCATTTCCTGTTGTGCCTAAAAGCTTGGAGAAAGGTAAGAAGCTTTATTCTGTAAATCCTGAAATCCACTTGAAAGAAACATATATTAAACACGTTTGGTTTTTAAAATAAAACTATCATCTGTAATTTTATTCCTGCTGCTTTTCCTCAGAGAGTGATGATTACAATCAATTCTTTAACCTTTTTAATTACAGGAAAATGGGCAGCCTAATTACACATCATGGGGTAAAGTACAGTAGGAAGCAGCTGCCGTGGTTGGAACTCAGGTGAAAGAGCAATAAAGGCATTGTAAAGAAAAACACTTCTCATCTAGTCAAATAAATAAGCTATAAGAAAAGGCAATCAGACAAGTAGAAGGGGAAAATCTCCACCTATATTTGTTTAATTTGATATTTTAATTAATGAATGAACTTAGGGAAAGACTCAAAATAACTCAAAACCTATCAAATTTTGAATAGAATAATGCTTCACAGACTTCTTGAGAACAGAGATATTGTCATGTTTCCTTGTCTAGCCTCATTCCACAGCACAACCCTTGGAACCTCTGTTGCAACTAAAGAAAATTCAGGTGTACAGCAGCCACATCCAACCTGAATCCATCGAGGAAGCATGGACGCATCACTGCAGCCATAAAGAGGCCGTAGAAGCATCACTCTTAAAGCTCAACCTGTTGCTTACTGGAGAGCCCTTGAATCTCTGTCAGCCACGGAAAGAGTGGCTTTCATCCATTCATTTAGAAGTATTTATTGCAAACCCGACACACCAAGCACAGTTTTAAGTACTGAGGACACAAAAGTGCACAAGTGAAAGGGCTGGCCTTAGGCAGGGACACAAAGCATTCATCTGTATCAACAGGAGGGACGACGGAGTTGCTACAGATGCATGAAGGCTGGTTGGTTAGGCGTGTAGAGATACAGCTCTTCAGCTTGTCTTTGATTTCTCAGTGAAGTAGAGGGCAGATTTATCAGCTGAAAGAAGAGAGGGGGAGTACTGAAGGTTTAGGAGGGAGGAGAGTGTGAAATAGCCATCTTAGAGAGTGAAAAAGTCAGTGACTAGGAAATGAAGTCCAACTCCCAGCAGTGCCAAGGACCCAGAGAGGCATGAGTTAATCACTTAGCATGACTGGGTTCTTTCTTCCAGCTACATTCAGTCATACAAGAGCAGGCACAGAAAGCCAGAGTCGGATTTAACCAGAATTTTGGTTTGCCAGACAAGTACCACAAATGGAGAAAGGAATAGAGAGTCCATATATGAGTAAAGTGTCGTTTAAATGGAAAGGAACAGTGCTGATATTTATGTGTAAATTCACTTAATAAACATTAATTAAAATTGATGGTATTTCTAGGTTTATTTATTGGCTTATAGTAACATTATTTTTGGTTGTCATTGGACACCTCTTAGTGTATAATGGAACTTTGTCTATACCAGAAAAACAAAAAAAAGTAATACACCATACGAGGAAGAAGGGAAGTACAAGAAGAATGAAAATAGCTTGAAAATTAAATAGGAATTTGGGGACAAAGGAAAGAGCAAAGCTGGACTGAGTGGCAAAAAGTTGGAAAAACTATTGTTTTGTGGAAAAATTAAGAAAAATTATTTAAGTCCTGTGTGATTCAGAAGCACATATGTGAGAGAGCAAGGTAACTTCTCATCACAGTTACTATGGGGACGAAATTGGAGCCAGAAGTGAATCTGATAATTTGTGAAAACCTCAGGCATACCAGTGGTCTTCCTACAAAGAATGAAATGACAGTTATGTTAGTCATATAAGCGTCATAACACCCAGGATGACTATTTTTCCCTGGAGCTGCATGGTTAACATTTATGAAACTGTTTTTTTGACCCACAACGTAAAGGTTATTAAGCTAGACATTTAGGCCCACTTTCAGCCTTACATTCTAAAACTAAGGTTTTCCAGGAAAAAAACAGAGTTAACTAACCCTAAGACACTACACTCAACCTAAAAGTGACAAACTGAATATAACTTAACTTGAGTTCATTGCTACATCCTTAACTGCTCCCTGTTCCCACTGGGATATATGTCTTAATGGACAAAGGGCACTCTCCAGCTGTACCCATCAGCTTGTTTAAAGTGATTATCACTGAGTGAAATGGGAACAGGAGGCAATCACAATCAGGAGGCAGCTCTTCATGAGACAGGGCTCCCATAATCAAGCCACAAAGGTTTGGGGACAGTATGCTCTGGCCTTAACCAGTTATTTCTGCCTTGTACGTATAATCTTCTTGCCTTGAGTGATTAAATGACTATGAACACTGTGTCCTAAAAGGTTAATTGTATGGTCCAGGAGTAAATGTTGTATCACTAGCTCTTTGTTTATCTTAGAAGGCTAACACCACTTCTTGAAAACGTAAAGCTGCATATTTTCCATAACTAATTAACAAAGAACTTGATTAAAAGTTATGTACTTCATCTACTAGATGCAACATCTGGGTGAAGGATTTAAGAATTAAGATAGTTTCCAGGTGAAATGAAACAGATTCTTTAAAGGAAAGAATCTTATACAGCTACAATATTTACAACGCTTTTATCAAGACATTAAAACAGAAGCAGATGCTTCTCTATAATTCTAAAATATTAGTTACACATGGTATAATGCATTGCAGAAAACATAATAATAATAATGGATGATAGTAAGACAGAGCAGCTTTCTCCTGGAGTTGGATACAGAACAGATACCAAAGATTTTTGAAGTTAAACTTAATACAGATGCGACAACCGTAAATGTGCTGCAAAGTAAATATCACGCTAGAGAGAGAAGAGAAAGTATCAATTTTTAAAATAAATATCAGCACTGGGGATGATAGTGTAACACATATACTTACTCTTAATAAGTATGAATTATTAATATTTAAAGCATTAATCATGTAACTATTCTTAAAATATTCTCAGTGATGTACTTATATATGACTTAAAAGTCTATTCTTAATCTGTTCTGTGGGTTCATATGATGAAACATGGTGTAGCTATGACTGGATTGAGTAACAGTGGGCTCCTTATTCTAAGCACTAGATCCCAGTGCTTATTATCCATACAACACAAATTGAAAAATCAGTTCAGTTCTGTGCCAGCACTGTGCTAAGTAGAAGGAATATAAATACACAATAAATTTTTTTACCCTGTGCCCTGGGTAACTCAGGAGAGAACATGCCAGAGGGCAAGGAGATCTCTTATCAGACAGTACAGGCAGGAAACTGGGCCTCAAAGTGAACTTGAGAATTCACAGAAGTCTTAGAACACCAATGGTCTTTCCACAAAGAATGAAACGGGAATTTATGGAAATAATTGTCCAGTGGAAAAGCAACTGTAGATAGGAATAAGAACACAAAAGCATGATAAGGACACTGTTTCAGGTATGTATTAATATAAGGCACCATAGGGACAGAGACAAAGCAATTAGGTACTACTGGAGCTGGATAAAGCTTTACCAAGAAGGAAGCGACATTCAAAGTGTATTTGAAAGGATGAGGAAGGGGGGACATCCTAGGAAAAGCAGACAGTACCCTAAGTGAAAGCACAGCATGAAAGAGCAGGATATCGTCTACCTCATAAAACCTTCCAAAGCTATAATTTACCTGTCTAAAGCAAAGCAACAAGAGACATGGAAAAAAGACTTGACATGCCCATAACATGTCTAATACATATCAAATACTCTGCAGAATCTACAAAGAATCCAGAAGGTGGTTTCACATGGCTCCAGTCTTGAAAAAAATTGTGCAAAGCTCAGCTTCTGCATGATGAGGTTTTGTTCTAGAAACAAAATTCTTTCTGTTTTCAAAACATAAATATCTTTGTTTTGATTCAAGAATCAAGAAATGTTTATTGTAAAAGTATTCGCAAAAACACAGGAAAATATAAAGGAAAAAATTAAATCAACCTCTTAGAAACAAACATTACTTACGTATCAGTGTATGATGTTTTAACACTTCCCGTGTATGTGTGGATGTATGTGCATGCCAGAGTGTAGTTCCAAATTTGAACAAAAAAGTACCACTGGGAGTAACCTAATGTTGGAAAAGGCAGTCTCCTTGTGTGCAGACATTGACCCCATTGGGCCACATGAGAATGGACCTTGGATATATATGTAACTAAATAACTTCTCTGTACACCTGAAACTAACACAAGACTGTAAATCAACTATATTTCAATACTAAAATAAAGTGAAATACAATTAAAAAAAAGAATGGACCTTGGGCATGGAATACTTCTTCACCAAGAAATGGTAAACCCTTATAGCCTGTACCAGGAAGACTCCCTTAAGTGGAAATAGCTTTCCTTAATGTAAGCTCAATGTATGCTCCTTTGTTCTGCTTAAGCATTACATCTTATTGTACCCACCCAATCCATTACTATATCTGTCCTCCACAGGGAAGGGACAGGCTCTTGCACTGGAGCTCAGGAGGTGTAGGTAAACTGCCCTGTGTGAACTGCTGGGAGAGAAACGCTTGCCTTGGGGGACCAATCCCCACTACTAAAGCCAATTTTGTTCTGCCTCTTCTCTCTGTAAGTAAAGCATTGCTCTATCCAGTGCTTGATTGTCATATAGATCAAGAGCATCATTTTTAATGACTGCATAGTATTTTATGATTATTTATTCACCCAATCACTTTTTATAGCTGTATAATTTATTTTTAATCTCTCCTCACTTCAATTAATATCTTGATTGTACAAATACTGAAAATATTCTCCTACCTGGTGGTACATATTTCTACAACTCTTCAATTAATTTTTTTTCTTTGAAAATGTGAAGCCTTAATAGTTGTACAAGTATTTAAATATTAACCATTAAATTTGTTCAAACGAAATGGAACCTCTTCTACTCAAAACGGTCTTCATAAATGTCAAGCATTATCAATCACTGCTTAATCTAGGCTTGGGTTTTCCAAGGTCTGAGTAGCTTTCTTACTTTGTTTTTCTTCAAAAATGCAGAATTTTCAGGGCCAACCTTAGCATTTTTTTATTAAGTGACCTGTTATCAGTCAAGGTTCTCCAGAGAAAAAGAACCAATAGGAGATATACATATATATTCCTATGTGTTTAATAATTCTAACTTCTTCAGAGTGGGCTTCCTAGTGGTGCTAGTGGTAAAGAACCCACCTGCCCATGCAGGAGCCAAAAGAGATGCAGGTTCAATCCCTGGGTCGGGAAGACCCCCTGGGAAAGGAAATGGCAACCCACTCCAGTATTTTACCTGGAAAATTCCACAGACAGAGGAGCCTGGCAGACTATGGTCCTTGGGGCCACAGTCAGACATGACTGAAGTGACTTAGGATGGACAGACAGAACTTCATCATCATAGATCCCAAATCTACTTCTCCACATTCACTTTTGTTATTTGTGTTAAAGTGTTCAATTTTCACATTCCTCTTTAAACAGAGTGCAAATTTTTGATTAGCCAAAATAATAAGTTAATAAATACCAATTGTATACATTTTTTAATTCTGATACTGAAACTTTAGAGAAAACTGTTCGACAGATTTAATGTTTTTTTCTTTACTCTTCTGAATTTTAGTATCAGTTGAGTCTGACACAAATATCCTAGCCAGTCTCTCAATTCTCTCTGATGTTGAAACATGTCTATTTCATAAAGAGGCTTTGTAGAAAAAACATGGAGTCTGTTTTAAATTGTTGCAATTTTTGCAGACCAAATGTCTCAAAGAAGTTTGCTAAAAACAGTTTATGCAATTATGATTTTCCTAGTTACCACACCCCAAAACTCAAAAGAAGCACCCGTTTGCCAATTACCCATAATTAGTTCCAGAATCCACAGTAATCTCAAAACCAAAATTGAATCAGTCTCACACCTCCTCATCCTTATTCCTTTCCAGTGTTCCCATTCCTGTGAAACATATCACCTCTAACATTTGACCACAACAGAAAACTGGAAAATGTTGGATACTGCCTCTCCCTTAACACCTTACTAAATCACTCACCAATAAAGGCTGATAACATGATTTCAAGAGTCTAAATCTGTTCTCTTTCTCTAATCCCAAGGTTACTGTCTTAGTTCAGGTCTTAATTGTTTCTTGACTCTATTTTAACATCAGCAAGTGGCCTCCTTGCCTCAAATACTTAGGCATTTTCCTCATCCCATTCCCTATCCATTACCTACCCAACAGCAAAAGAAATTTTCAAAAAATCAAAAATGAAAGGAACAAACAAGCAATGTAGTCAGATCATGCAATTCTATTTAAAATTCTTGAATTGTGTTTTCCAATTCACATGGAATCAAGTCCAAGCTCTTCAGCATAGCGAGGACTCTCTCATAACTTTGCCACTACAACATCTTCAGTCTCAATATTCATTTATTATCTATTTGTATTCTTGATCCACCATTATAGAGAAACCTGAAGACAAAGTTCAGGAATGACTCCTTCATCCTTTCAGATTATAAAATAAATAAGTGATCCTATTTATAAGCAAAATTCAATTGTGTTATTAGTAAAAGTTTTGCCAATCAAGCCTTTTATCTTTATTTATTTTAGCTGTGCAGGGTCTTTATTGCTTCATGGGCATTTCTCTAGCTGCGGCGCACAGGAGCTTCTCTGCAGTTGTGGTGTTCAGGCTTCCTGCAGTGGCTTCTCTTGCAGAGTGCAGGGTCTAGGGTGCAAAGGCTCAGCAGTTGCAGTTCCCAGGCTCTAGAGCACAAGCTCAATAGCTGTGGTGCACTGGCTTAGCTGCTCTGCAGCATGTGAGATCTTCACAGACCAGGGATCAAATTCATATCTCCTGCATTGGCAGGGGGATTCTTTACCACTAGGCTACTAGGGAGGCACCAAGTCCTTTATTTTACAAGCAAGAGTTGTTGTTGTTCATTACTAAGTCATGTCCGACTCTGCGATCCAATGGACTACGGCATGCCAGGCTTTCCTGTCCTTCACCATCTCCTGGAGTTTGCTCAGACTCATGTCCATTGAGTCAGTGATGCCATCTAACCATTTCATCCTCTATCACCCCCTGCTGCTCCTCTTGCCCTCTGTCTTTCCCAGTGTCAGGGTCTTTTCCAATGAGTCGGCTCTTCGCATCAGGTGGCCAGAGTACTGAAGCTTCAGCATCAGTCCTTCAAGTGAACATTCAGAGTTGATTTCCTTTAGGATTGACTGGTTTGATTTCCTTGCAGTCCAAGGGACTCTCAAAGAGTCTTCTCCAGTGCCATAATTCAAAACACCGACTCTTCGGCACTCAAGCTTCATCGTCCAATGCTCACATTCGGACATGACTATTGGGAAAACCATAGCCTTAACTATTGAGACCTTCGTTGGCAAAGTGATGTCTCTACTTTTTAATATGTTGTCTAGATTTGCCACAGCTCCTTACTGCAAAATTCTGGTGTAAAATGAAAAAAGTAGTGAAAGCCACTAGGCCATTCAAGTATGACCTAAATCAAATCCCTTATGATTTTACAGTAGAGGTGACAAATAGATTCAAGGGATTAGATCTGCCAGAAAGACTGTCTGAAGAACTGTGGACAGAGGTTTGTAACACTGTACAGGAAGCAGTGACCAAAACCGTTCCAATGAAAAAGAAATGCCAGAAGGCAAAGTGGTTGTCTCAAGGAGCCTTTACAAATAGCTAAGAAAAGAAGAGAAATGAAAGCAAGGGAGAAAGGGAAAGATACCCATTGATGCAGAGTTCCAGAGAACAGCAAGAAGAGATAAGAAGGCCTTCTTAAGTGAACAGTGAAATGAAATAGAAGAAAACGACAGGATGGTAAAGACGAGAGATCTCCTCAAGAAAACTAGAGAAAAGGATCATTTCATACAAGGATGGGCATGATAAAGACAGAAACAGTAAGAGCTAACAGAAGCAAAAGAGACTAGGAAGAGGTGGCAAGAATACACAAAAGAACTAAACAAAAAAGATCTCAGTGACCTGGATAACCACCATGGTGTGGTCACTAGCCTAGAGCCAGACATCCTGGACTGTGTAGTCAAGCAGGCCTGGGGAAGCATTACTATAAACAAAGCTAGTGACAGTGGTGGAATTTCAGCTGAGCTATTTCAAATCCTAAAAAATCATGCTATTAAAGTGCTGTACTCGATACATCAGCAAATTTGGAAAACTCAGCAGTGGCCACCAGACTAGAAAAAGTAAATTTTCATTCCAATCCCAAAGAAAGTCAATGCCAAAGACTGTTCCAACTACCATACAATTGTGCTCTTTTCACATGCAAGAGAGCCTTAAATAATAGATTTTAAATTATTGGTTTCTCAGCCTCTTTACTAGGTAAATTTTTTCTTAAACTATTTCAAAAGTCAAAAGTGAAGTTATCATTTCCTCTTCAGTTCAGTTCAGTTGCTCAGTCATGACTGACTCTGCGGCCCCATGAATTGCAGCATGCCAGGCCTCCCTGTCCATCACCAACACCCAGAGTTCACTCAGACTTATGTCCATAGAATTGGTGATGCCATCCAGCCATCTCATCCTCTGTTGTCCCCTTCTCCTCCTGCCCCCAATCCCTCCCAGCATCAGGGTCTTTTCCAATGAGTCAACTCTTTGCATGAGGTGGCCAAAGTATTGGAGTTTCAGCTTTAGCACCAGTCCTTCCAATGAACACCCAGGAGTGATCTCCCTTAGAATGAACTGGTTGGATCTTGCAGTCCAAGGGACTCTCGGGAGTCTTCTCCAACGCCACAGTTCAAAAGCATCAATTCTTCAGCACTCAGCTTTCTTCACAGTCCAACCCTTACATCCATACATGACCACTGGAAAAACCATAGCCTTGACTAGACAGACCTTTGTTGGCAAAGTAATGTTTCTGCTTTTCAATATGCTGTCTAGGTTGATCATAACTTTCCTTCCAATGAGTAAGTATCTTTTAATTTATGGATGCAGTCACCATCTGCAGTGATTTTGGAGCCCCCAAAAATAAAGTCAACCACTGTTTCCAATGTTTCCCAACTATTTGCCATGAAGTGATGGGAATGGATGCCATGATCTTAGTTTTCAGAATGTTGAGCTTCAATCCAACTTTTTCACTCTCCTCTTTTACTTTCATCAAGAGGCTCTTTAGTTCCTCTTCACTTTCTGCCATAAAAGCATCAATTTTTCAGCGCTCAACTTTCTTCACAGTCCAACTCTCACATCCATACATGACCACTGGAACAATGATAACCTTGACTAGATGGACCTTTGTTGGCAAAGTAATGTTTCTGCTTTTTAATACGCTATCTAGATTGGTTATAACTTTCCTTCCAAGGAGTAAGCATCTTTTAATTTCATGGCTGCAATCATTCTCCTTTAAAGAGAAACCACCCAGTCCTCATGAAGATGAAGATTGTTTTTGATATTTGTTACGGAAAAATTATGTCTTGGCATTTAAAGTGAACCTAAGTAAGTGATAACATTCTAAGAAGCATATTTTTAATCCGGAGCTGGCATTAGTGTCGATTCCTCCACATTGTGTGGAATTTAGGAGTACTGATAAGTTGGGGGACCATATCAAGTAAACTAGTTTATTTTTTGCATCCTAAAATCAGTGATTATCTTGCATTACTAACACTTGGGTTGAATTTCACATATATTTATTTAAACTCCTCTTTCTTTGCACCATAAGTCAGAGAGACAGAACCAGGTCTTAAAATCAATACACCAACATTCCAGTAAAATGTTGGCAAAGAATATGAACAGGTAATTTATGAAACTACTACAAATTAAGTCAGGAAATGTGGGAAATGTATACAACCTTCCCATTATTCAAATATATACCAAACAAGATGATGTTTTTTGCAAGTAAAAAATTAAAGATGGAAAAAGATATTTTAGTGAGACTAGGATGTGAACATTCTCACAGACCATTGGTGGGTGGTGTGTATGTTGATTTAAGGTTTTCGAAGGTCATTATGGCATTTGGTAGCAAATGCCTTTAAAATATTTGTATCTTATTACCCAGTAATTTATTATATAGGAATTTGTGTGATCTGTATGCAAAAATTTTTGTGTATGTATACTAATGGCATCATTTTAACAAAAATGAAGATACCTGTGTGGGAATTGGCATGGAATTGTTAGAAGTCGTTAAATAGCTATAAATACTTTGCATCTCTTAAAAATGTTTTGAGATCTCTCATACACTGGTGGTGGGAATGTAGAATGGTACAACTACTCTGAAAAAAATTTGGGCAGTTTTTTTTTTATAAAACTAGAAATTTGACTCCTGAACGTTTATCCCAGGGAAATTAAAACTTGTATTCACACAGAATCTGTTCACAAGTGTCCATGGCAGCTTTACTTGTAATAGGCTGAAACTGGAAAGAAAAGTGTCTTTCAGAATGGTCCATCCGTACCATGGACTATTACTCAGTTCTTAAAAAGGAGCAAACTGTTGATGCATACAACTGGCATGGATATCAAAGGGCCCTTGTGCTGAGAGAAAAAAGCCAGTTTCCAAAGGTCACCTATTGTAGGATGCTATTAACATTCTTCAAATACAGAATTAATGGTTGTCAGGCATTAGGGATGGTGGAGAAAGGAGGGAGATTGATGTGACTGTAAAGGGGATAGCAAGAGGGAGACACTTGCGGTGATGAAATAGATCTGAATCTTGATGGTAGTGATGGCTTCATGAATCCACGTGTGTGATGAGATGGCATAGAACTGTCTGCATGTATTATACCGATGTAAGTTTCCTGGTTTTGATGCTGTACTATAATCAAGAAGATGCAGTTTTGAGGAAATTAGGTAAGGTTTATATAGGCTGCTGATGCTGCTGAGTCGCTTCAGTCGTGTTCGCCTCCATGCGACCCCATAGACGGCAGCCCACCAGGCTCCCCCGTCCCTGGGATTCTCCAGGCAAGAACACTGGAGTGGGTTGCCATTTCCTATTTTTCCCACTTCCTATGAATATATTGGAAATAATTATATATTCATAGGAAGTGGGAAAAATAGTACAAGGATTATATAGGACCTTGTACTATTTTTCCCACTTCCTATGAATATATAATTATTTCCAAATAAAANGCCCACCAGGCTCCCCCGTCCCTGGGATTCTCCAGGCAAGAACACTGGAGTGGGTTGCCATTTCCTATTTTTCCCACTTCCTATGAATATATTGGAAATAATTATATATTCATAGGAAGTGGGAAAAATAGTACAAGGATTATATAGGACCTTGTACTATTTTTCCCACTTCCTATGAATATATAATTATTTCCAAATAAAAATTTAACTCAGCATTAAAAAAACTAAGATCATGGCATCCAGTCCCATCACTTTATGGCAAATAGAAGGGGAAAAGTGGCAGCAGTGACAGATTTTATTTTCTTGGGCTCCAAAATCAACTCAATGGACATGAATTTGAGCAAACTTCAGGAGATAGTGAAGGACAGAGGAGCCTAGCATGCTGCAGTCCATGGGATCACAAAGAGTTGTACATGACTTAGTGACTGAACAACAACAGAAATTTAAGGGAAAAAAAGATATAATATGTAATAAAAAATGCTCTTAATTTATTAGAGAAAGGAAGTTATAAATGGTAAACAGTGTAATCCCACATTAAATATTATTTCATGTGATTTCATCTGGTATACATACCTAGAAGTAATGACTGATCAAAACATTCTGTTTGGTGGGATGATGGGATTTTTTTCTGTGTGTGCTTTTCTGTAGTATTAATGAGCCAGTATCAGTTGTGTAGTTGGAAAAACCAATGTTCATGATAGAAATTTTTAAAATAATTATCTAATTCTAGAAATTGACATTTAAATAAGCAAAATCATATTTTAGGTTAAGGAAATTTAAAGTTCTGTTTATATTGATTACACTAACTTAGTGGCTTTTTTAATGTTTATTTTTATTTACTAATTTTTGTCTGTGCTGGGTCTTTGTTGCTAAACAGGCTTTCTGTGGCTGTGGAAGGATGGATTACTCTCTAGTTGGGATACAGAAGCTTCTCATTGTGGTGCTTCTCCGTTGTGGAGCACAGGCTCTCGGGCGTGCAGGCTTTAGTAGTTGCAGCACATGCATTCAGTGGTTGCTGCTGCAGGACTCTAGAGTACAGGGTCAGTACACACTTAAGCACATGGGCCTAATTGCCCTGCTGCATGTGGGATCTTCTTGGATCAGAGATCAAACCAGTGTCTCCTGCATTAACAGGTGGATTCTTTACTACTGAGCCTCTAGGGAAGCCCTGCTTAAACTAACTTAGTATTAAAACAGCTGCTAGGATGGCAAAATACCTGTATACTCTAAAACATACTGTGTTTATAAATTTAAAGTTGTCTTGTGTTCTTGTTGTATAACATCGCTTATATGTGGAATCTAGAAAAATAGTACAGATGAACTTACTTGCAAAGGAGAAATAGAGATACAGACATAGAGAACAGACGGGATACCAAGGTGGGCAGGAGATGTGCGATGAACTGGGAAATTGGGACTGATGCATACACACTGCTGTGTATAAAACAGATAGCTAATGAGAACCTACTGAACAGCACAGGGAGCTCCACCCAGTGCTCTGTGTTGACCAAAATGGGAAGGAAATCCAAAAAGGGGTGGGGGGAGTACATTGGGCTGGCCAAAAAGGTCATTTAGATTTTTCCATAGCATGGTACGGAAAACCTTAAATGACCTCTTCTGCCAACCCAATTTGTATATGTTAGCTGATTTTCTTTGCTGTACAGCAGTAACTAACATAATATTGTAAAGCAACTATGTTCCAATAAAAATTAATTTAAAAATTAAAACATTTAAAACACTGTGCCCTTTTGATTTACAAAATCCTGTATGATATTCTAAATCAGTGTTGTCCAGTATATGCATTATAAGCCACAAGTAATTTTAAACTTTCTAGTAGCAACAATAAATAGGTGAAATTAATTTTAGAATATATTTTATTTAATCCATTATGTCAAAATCATGATTTCAGCTTGTAATCAATATAAAATTGCAGTGAGATACTTTACATTCTTTTTTCATTCTAGGTGTTCAAAATCCGTTGTGTGTTTTACAGCACAAGTCAATTCAGACTAGCCGTGTTGCAAGTGCTCAATAGCCACAAGTCTCTCGTGGCTCTTATATTGGAGAGTAGTAACGTTAGGAGTTGAAAGTCAGGGCTTTGGCGTCAGAGCTAAGTTTGAGTAATATCATGTTTGTTATATGCAGTATTGAGACCGTGGGTGTGTTACTAGATGGTGTATTAAACGACTAACCATTCTAAAGGCACAGCTGATTTCTTAGTATTATTACTAGTGAATTAATATGTAAGAAGTATATGAGATAATCTTTGGTTCCAGAATTAAAGTTTTGGGCACTAACTTTTAAATTATGGCTGAATGAATGGACAAATATTTGAGAATTTATGTGCAAAATACTGCATGAGGCACTCAAACATTTGGACTGTAAGTTCTAAGATGATATCCTCAAATACAGTGTATTTGCATAGTACTTAACATTTTACATACCAGTTTTATGTCTGTTTTCCCAGTGCAATACTCAGAGCAATCCTGAGAGGTAGTTGTTATTCCAGCTTTCACTGTTGAAGAAGCTGAGACTCAGAAAAGTGAAATAACTTACTTGATTTCATACCCAAGTTAGTAGAATGGAAGAAATAGAAAAATGAGTGTAATTAACCAGGCAAATATGATACCAGAGTGTTCTAACTATATTCTTTTGATTCTTTCCCTTCCACATTTTCCACCTCAGGGGGGAAATACATCATCCTCGTCTAGGGCCGTTTAAATTAGGAGAGGGTGGTGACAGAGTGTGAGTTGAATAGCTACCTCTCTCAGAATTATCCTGTCATCATTATTAGCTAAATCAGATCACTTATGATGTAAAAAAAAATGTTTATATAAGCCTGTATAGACAAGGTGATATATTTTGCTCGTTGTGATGTTTCTCATAAAGTTGAAGGTTTATCATTCTATCTCTTGGCTAAATATACCCATAAAAATGGGCTAAGAGTATGCCATATGTGCTGACTGCCTTAAAGTCATATTCTTTGAAGTGCTGTTTGTCTGAAGTGCTGTTCATCGCTTGACTTAGAATATTACACAATCCTTTGAGAGAACACTGCATGCTGCCACTAAAGTCAGTGGTGAGAGGCAATGAGTTTGTGAACGACTGACTCTCGAGCCAGTGGTGCGGTAGAAGGCAGCCGTCTCCTGGGTGGAGTCAGGTGGAACTTGTATCATCAGGTGCTCAGTTTCTGTGTTATAATATGTAGAGTCTCTTTTCACTTTGTGCATTGTGGAGCTTCTGGTTTCTTCTTCAATTAAATTGAAGTCACAGGACCTTCAATTTGCTGCTATCAAGTCATCTTCACACAAGTACTTTGGTGTACGTCATTGAAGCATATTTATAAGAAGGGGAATTATGTTTTGGTGCTCAGGACAAGAGTGATAACTGGGGGAGGTCGGTGAAATGTTCTTTGCCCCTTAGTTTTCTCTTTGCCTTCTCAGTTTTCCTTTGGCTTAGCATGATTTACCTGACAGTACCTCTCTTCCCTGTCTATATTATCTTTACTGTAGGTTGAGGGCTATAAATCTTTCACAAAGAACCCATCAGAACTCCTACAAAAAGGGTCATCATTTCTGATCTTGGTGATACTTAACAGCATGAAATTCTGCTTCAGTGTGTGTTTTCCTTGATTGGAGGGGTGTGAGAATTGTGGGATGTAGGTATTCTGATTGACTTTGGGGATGAAATTTGATATAGTCATGTTTCAAACATTTCTACTATTTTGTCAGGGGCAGTCTAGAATTTCTTACAAGTTTCACCGTACACAGTGTCTGCTGCTACAGTTATATAATTAAAAAATAATATATTGTAATAAAACATATATGGACAGATTTGTGTACAAGGTTGGAATGTAAAACTGGATTGCAGTTAACACTTGAAATAACCTGAAATTCACAGAACTGAATGATGTCTGTGTTTCCTCCAATTTTGAAATACTGTGATGTATATCAGTTTTGGTAGCTTATAATATAATGACTCTTAAATATCATGGATGCCAAATACTTGTCTTAAAATATATGGAAAATAATGTATTTGTAATGTCTTAACCCTCCACCCACAAGCTATAAAACTGGCTGCACATTTCACAATCTCTCAGTAGGAGTTCTTAATTGGTGAAAACTTTCTGGCATTGTCGAGTTTATATGTGGCTATGTAGTTTCCTATTTAAGTTATAGTTAATCTTTTTAAATTCTTCATTTATGAGTTAACAAATCCTTGTCCCTGATTTTGCCAAATAGATTAAGCTCATTGCAGACTGACCAGAACACTAGATTCAGTTACTCTATTAAGGATCTTTAAGATGCGGGCTTCCTGACAGAACACCTAGTGTGGAAGATGATTTTTTTTTGGTAAGTAATGACGGGGGGACTGCAGCCCTAGGGGTATTCTTACTTACTCTTTGTTATAGCATTTAATTAAAAGAACAAGTTTATAGAATTGATAAACAACAAAGTCCTATTGTATAGCCCAGGGGATTATATTTAATAACCTGTGATAAACTAATGAAAAGAATATGTATATACACACACATATATATAACTGAATCACTTTGCTGTACAGCAGAAATTAACACAATATTGTAAATCAGCTATACCTCAACAAGATGTTGCTGATGCTTTTTTTAAAGTTTGTATTATTACTAAAATAGTTAACGCTTGCATCATACCCCAAGTCAAAGCTGGGTTCTTACAGAAAAGGTGTACTTTTGGACTTCTCATGCTTAGTGTTTATTGAACAACTTTATCAAGTGAGCTGCTGCTGCTGCTAAGTCACTTCAGTCGTGTCCGACTCTGTGCGACCCCATATACGGCAGCCACCAGGCGCCCCCGTCCCTGGGATTCTCCAGGCAAGAACACTGGAGTGGGTTGCCATTTCCTTCTCCAGTGTATGAAAGTGAAAAGTGAAAGTGAAGTCTCTCAGTCATGTCCAATTCTTAGCGACCCCATGGATCGCTAGGAACTGTAAATATAACACAGATCCAGAAGGAGCTTCATTAGGGGTAACAGGAAGGACAGTGGGATATAGCTCCTCAAAGACTTGATCAGTTCTGCACTCAACCCAGTAATAATGCTGGTAAGGGCCACCATTTAATGCACATTTAACGTATAGCAGGCCCTGTTCATTTCATGCATTGTCTCAGTCAATCTTTCCATGGCCATGGTGTGTATATGGTTATATTTCCATTTTACAGATAATGAATCTTAGCGTTCACATTCCTAATGGAAGTGAAAATAGCAGTTACACTTGACTTGGCTCTTCCAACTTCACAGGACTTCCTTTTGTTTTCTATTTAGTCTTGTCTGAAAATGGCATTGCCATCTATTTTGCCATGCAATCCAAATACATGATTTTAGACACTCAACTGTAGCAGTCAGATACAGAATTCTGTTGATTTATTTCTCTTTTCTGTTATTACCTTAATTTAGTTCCTGATTATTTCATGTTTTACTTAATTTTGAACTTAATCACAAGCCTGTGGTTGAGACCTGCACCTGGACCATTGCGTTAGCCTTGAGACTTGTCTGCCAGTCACACGTCCAGAAAACATGTAGCTGATGTAGCTTATCTGCTTAGAACCCTTGGTTGTTGCCTTGTTGCCCAAGGAGGTATTGACTTGTTTCCTTAAACATGACATAGAAGGCCCACCTTGGTTTGGCGCTCTCCTGCCCACCTGCTCATCCATGCCACATCTTATCATGCACCTTCCAGTCAAACTTCGTGTTCCTTCAGCGTGTTCTTTCATGCTCTTGTGCTGCCTAATGACTCTTAACAGCTGCCTAGACCCAGCTCCTGTAAACTCTTTTGGGAAACCTTGCCTGATTCTTTGCTTTTGTGATCATTGAAGCACTTTGTATGCATCTTTAGCATAGCATCTTTCTGTACCAGAACCTCTTGTTTGTGTTTGCTCCCCGATTTTTTCTTTTGAAGCTTTCATGAGCGTGCACAGCATGCATATGGTTACATTTTCAGAGGCAGGTTCTTCTATGCTGTTGCTGTTGTATTCTTCATTGTATCCTCCAGGGTGTAATCCATTCTCCTAATCTCTTAAAAAAAATCCTGTTTCCTTTTTAAAATAATTTTAGACTGTTGGTTTACCCTCTTTGCACATGTCCATTAGATTAAAAAAAAAAAACAAACCTTGATAAGTGACTGGGAAATACTGCCAACTCTAGTTTACTTCCCCCTCTTTAGTTTCCAATTTTACATTTATTCTTTACATAGTCTGTTGTTAACTGTTAAGTTAGGTCTCTTCATTTTCTCCCTTTCAAGTTGATACGTGCTTTTCTGCTCACAGCTAAGACAACGATTGATTGCAAGGTAGAATTCTTCTGTAGTGGTGTCTGTTTTAAAAAAGGTGATCCTTCTCAGGAGAACTAAAGAATGCTTCCTCTTAAATTCCATTCTGTTCTGTGCTTGCTGGCTTAAGGTTTTAGAAACAGAGTTATCTTGAAAGTTTTGTAAAACAGTGACTAGAGGGTCTAGACTCAAAAGTAAGGCTGAGGAGGAAAAAGGTGGATTAAAGTTGACAAGATCACAAAGTCTTATTTTTCCTAGAAATTTTGTAGCTGTATGGGACTCAGAATGATTGTATTTCTCTTAGCAAAAGGACCTTCAAGCGGTGGACTAGAGAATTTTTTGAATTGCTTAATAACTTTAGACATGTTTGAATTTTACCTGTTAGTTTTTCAGGAGTGAAGTCCCAGATCTTTCCCTTTTCATCTGGTAAGCCTCTGAATTAGTATTTTCAGAACTCTTTGATTTAATAATGAATTTCATGTGAGAAGATATTTTTCCTGATGCATTATTATGTTTCGATAAAAATGAATTTGTTAAATTTTAAATAACCTGTTAGCTAGTAATGAACAGTTAATAACTGGGGCATGAATTCTGAGACTAAATTCTCAATGAAAATAGGGACTAAAAGTTTCTAAACAGATGTTAACATGGAAACTTAATACCTAGTTTTAGAGGCTATTTACAAGCAGGAAATGTCCTATAAAAATTGAATAATTTTAGTGTACAGCAACTGGGCGGATGAGTAGAAACTTTTGCTAAATTTAGTATTAGAGTTAATCCTAGTACTTAATCAACGTATGCTAACTTGACAAGTCACTGTGATCCTCCATGGTTTTGCAGGTGTATTTTCAAAATTAATTCTGTCCGTAACCTGCTCACAGAAAGTTGGTATGGGGGCGTTGCCTTGCCTTTCTCGGTGACTCGTATGGGGGCATTGCCTTGTTTTCCCGGTGACTCGTAGAATGCTGAAATGTCCTTTTCAGTTTTGTTTGCTGTTAACACAGTTTGTTTTGTTTCCACTTCAGTGATTTTGTGAGTAAACAGGTCTCGATTATCTTTTCCCATTTCCCTTTACTTTACCTAGGGTCTATATAGTTTCATATGAAATAATACTTGAGAAATTTTTGTTGGTAACTCTTGTTCAAATGTCTGTAGAGTAGAATTCAAATTTAGTTTAGCTTCTTAGTTGTAGGCAGTATGGTAAAGTGGAAAAACCTTTCAAACTCTTACATAATGACAAGTATATCTTGAATACTTGTGTGTCATTTAAACTTTTCAAACCCTGGTGCTAATGGATGAGATTTTCAGTATAGGTCAGAGCCAACTTCTACCTTGGCTTATGGTGGTGGCTGCTATGAATTTCATTTTAAAAGTCTTTAATGTAATTGAGTAAACCTACCTGGATTGTAGAATGTGAGATACAGTATGTAGGTTTTTTTGTGTCCTTTGTATTTTTTTCTTTCCTTTAAAGAATTGGCTTTTGAACTTATGAATTGTTCTTTATATTCAGAATATTTGTAGTGTGCAGACAAATCAGACTTCTTCTCTAGTCCTGTTCTTGGGTATATAATTTGACCTTCAGTTTAGCAAACATTTGTGGAATGCGTTTTATTGCCTGTGAATGAAAACATTTGTAACTCATTCCATTGGCTGTATTTAAAATCAAAGAAACCAGTATTGTTGGCCTCCCCTACTTCTGCCCGGTGAGATGAGGCAAAATAAGAGTGATGAATGTGGGGTGATGAATGCATCAGTTTCCAGTTGTCTTACATGATTTAGAATTTCCTCATCTAACTCCCAAGTTCATTTTAATCATTTTAGTTTCAACCTTTTTATCACTGCTGTCACACACACACCCCTGCCCACCCGGAAAACTCCCCAAATAAAACAGACAAACTCAAGCCCTGGAATTAGACCAGAGAGGCTTATGGCAAATGGAAATTGATAAATTAGTACTTTTCTTTGCTTACCTCTGAGTTTTCCAGACTCAGAGCTGACTAGATAACTGACCTTTAGGTAAATTCAGCCTAGCTGTGTATTGTTCCTTTCATATCTTTTCTTGTGCTGGACATAAAATGGTTTGGACCAGATACTGGTGTGGACATAGAAAAAGAGTATTCTGTATGTAGGGAATATGAGAAATAGATTAAGAAGTTAGTGAGACAATAACTCTATTCTACAAGAAGATGACCTGTTTGTAGCATTTCTAGAATGTATCATCAAATAGTGCTGAACAGTTGGATTTTTATCTCCTGACTTAAAAGATGGTGAACAGCAGAAGCTGTGTAAATTTTGTACACTAACGTATAATTTCTGCATAGCTGTTGTATGTAATCCTTTGTATTATTTAAGAGAGACCAAGAAGTATTATACTGCAGTCAGGAAATATAGCACAACATCTTGTCATTTGTGTTTATTTTTTCTCAGTTTTGTTAAGGTGTATTTGGCATATAAAAAACTCCACATTTAAAGAATATAAACTGGGAAACCACCATAAAGAAGATAATGATCATCTGTTGCTACTAAAAATTTCCTCTTGCCCCTTTGTAATTGCCTTTGCTCCTTTTAGTCTCCAGGCAACTGCTAATCTGCTTTGTGTAGATTAGCTTGCATTTTCTTGAGTTTTGTCTAGTTGTTACCATACACTGAGTATTTCTTGGGGTCTGATTTCTTTGATGCTTTGCATCAACCGTCTTTTGTGAATCTCCCTACTCCAGGACAGTCCTGGCTTTGGGTCAGTGTGTATTCATNTTGCATTTTCTTGAGTTTTGTCTAGTTGTTACCATACACTGAGTATTTCTTGGGGTCTGATTTCTTTGAATTAGCTTGCTTGTTCTGAGTCACCCGTGTTCAGTCCTTTTGACTGCTGAGCAATACTCCATTGCGTGCATGTTCTGCTGTTTGTTATTCCTTCACCTCTTGATGGATATTTGAGTTTACATTTTCTGCCCAAGTCTTGAGTGTAGACGTATGCTTTCACTTCTCTTGAGTACAAATCTAGAGGTAAAATCAGTGAGTATGGTTAACTTTTAATAAGCTTCCAAACTAGCTTTTTCAAAGTGATTATATTATTTTAAATTTCCAAAACAGTGTTTGAGAGTTTTAGTTGCTCTACGTCTTTCCCACTTTGATGTGGTCAGTCTTTTTAATCTTAGAGGACTTCTAATGGTATCTCATTGTGGTTTTAATTTGTTTCCCTAATAAGGGATGATGTTGAGCATATTTTCATGTGTTTAGTTGTCATCTGTGTATTTTTTTTAAGTTCTTTCTTTTTTGTATCTTTGTTTTAAAATTTAGTTGCTTGACTTACTGAGTTGTGAGGAGTTCTTTATTCTTGATTTGGATATATGTTTTGAAAGTGTGTTGAAGAGAAGATTTACTAATATTGATGAAGTTTTAATTTCTTTTTTTTTAATAATCTTTGTGTGATTTAAGAAATCTTTGCCAAACATTATCACTATAGTTTTCTCAGGTCATATTCTAGAAGCCTTATAGTTACAGTGTCTACACTCAAGTGTTACTATTCTCTTCATCTCTTCCACTGTTGATGTTATCTTTGGAAGTCTATGGTTTGGTTGCTTGACGGGTTGCTTCTTATTTGAGATGAGGGTTTCAGGCTGTAACTTGCTTTCTCTTGGCATATTTCTGTTCTTGAACCCATCTAATTTCCCTCAGTGGGAAGCATGTAAAAGAGATTAGTGTGCTTTTTTTTTTTAAGCTACCATCTATATGATATCCACTTCCTTTCCCTTTGTAAGATGTCCTTTGTTTTTGAATCCTTTCGTATTGATTATTCTTCTTGATGACTTAAAAAAATATTTATTATGTATTTGGCTGCTCTGGATCTTAGTTGTAGCACAACTTTGATCTTTATGGCAGCATTGAGATCTTTAAGTGCAGCATACGAACTCTTAGTTGCAGCATGTGGGATTTAGTTCCCTGAGCAGGGATTGAACCCAAGCCCCCTGCATTGGAAGCCCAGTCTTAACCACTGGACCACCAGGGAAGTCCCCTTGATGACTTTATTTATAAGCAGTTGTGCAACAGCTGGAATACTTTAACAGATCTAGAATGCTTTACTTCTCTTTTTGGAGGTCATCAGATTGTACATTTCTTTGCATTAGAAACATACTGTCTAGAAATATGGACCATTAGAAACATGCTGTCTAGAAATAGGGACAGCTCACCACCTTGTCTTGTAGAGTTGATGTTTGATGAAGCTGCTTATATGAGACTCCTCATCAGAAGGCCATCTACAAGGACATGATGAAAGGAGTTTCTGAATGGAGAACTGAAATGATTTGAATGTTTTGGAGAAAACACTTACATGAGATTTTTTTTTTTTTTTTTAAGTTAGGTTTGTTGTATTTGTATATAGTAGTATCAGAACTTTTCATGTATATGTCTGAACTTGGGTTTGTAATTACAATCAAGGGGAAGATTATTTCCATCATCCCAAAAGTACCATTTAGTACTCACATCAGCAGTATAGGAATTCCATTTCGGTGTGTCCTTCTCAGTAGTTGATATTGCCAGTTGCTGTTTTGAGTAGTAGGTTGTAGTGGTACTACATTGTAATTTTTATTTTCGTTTCACAAATGAATAAGGATAAGCCTGTTTTCATTTGCTTATGTAACTCAACCATGTATCTTTGATAAAATAAACTCATTTTTTTGCCCATTTTAAAATGTTTTGTTTCTTTGTTACTGAGCTTCTAAATTTTTTCATATATCCTGGATAACAGTTCTTTATCAGATAGATATTTTGATAATACACAAAATATTATTATACATCTGTATTACATAGATGTGGATTTTGTAAAAAAAAATTTTCCTGGTCTGTAGCTTTATATTTTCCTATAGTGTCCTTCATCGAGGAGGGAGAATGTGAAAGAGTTGGTCAGAAGGTACATACTTAAGTGATAAAAAATAAAAAAGCAGTAGGAGTGTAATGCACAGCATGATGACTGTAGTTTCCACTGCTTCATGATACACACTAGTTCCCCGCTTATCCATGGGTGATACTTTCCAAGACCCCTAAAGGATTCCTGCAACTGTTGGTAGATAGTACTGAACCCTTATTGTTGTTCAGTCGCTAAGTGTGTCCGACTCTTTGTAACCCCGCGGACTGTAGCACTCGAGACTTCCCTGTCCTTCACCATCTCTAGGAGCTTGCCCGAACTCTTGTCCATTGAGTCTGTGATGCCATCCAACCATCTCATCCTCTGTCATCCCCTTCTCGACTTCAGTCTTTCCCAGCATCAGGATCTTTTCTAATGAGTAGTTGCTAGTATGTAGAGATTAAATTGATGATTGTATTCACTTATTTTAGTAATTTTTTTGGTATGCTCTTTGGGATTTTCTGCATATACAGTCATGCAAACTCTGAATAAAGACAGTTTTATTTTGGTCTTTTTAGAATGTCTGCTTATTCCGTGGGCAAGAACCTCCAGTACAGTGTTGAATAGAAGCCTTAGTTTGCTAGTTTTTTGAAAATTACTACAGTGAATGTTGCTTTCTTACTGCATTTATTGAGATACCGGGTTTTCTTTTTGGCGGGGCGTGTCGGGGGGAGGGTTGCTGCACAGCTTGTGCCATCTTAGTTTTCTAGACCAGGAATGGAATGCCACTTCTGTAGTGAAAGAACAGAGTCCTAACCACTAGACTGCCTGGGAAGTCCCAACATACAGTTTGTTTGTTTAATCTGTGAACATGGTGAATTGTTTTGATTTTTCAAATAGTGAAACAACTTTGCATTCACAGTATAAAACCCACTTAATCATCATGTTTATTATAATTTTTATGCATTCCTGGGTTCAGTTTACTAGAAATTTGTTAACAGGTTTTGGGTCTGTATTTGTGAGAAAGATTGGTCTGTAGTGTTCTTGTGTTAGACCTTTGTCTAGTTTTAGTATTCAAATAATGCAGGCCTTTGATAGTCTAGATACTGAATTGAAAAAAAAATGTTTGTTTTTTTTCTGGATGAGATCTGTAGAATTCTTTTCCAGGAGAGACACTAATGAAATANAGTGTTCTTGTGTTAGACCTTTGTCTAGTTTTAGTATTCAAATAATGCAGGCCTTTGATAGTCTAGATACTGAATTGAAAAAAAAATGTTTGTTTTTTTTCTGGATGAGATCTGTAGAATTCTTTTCCAGGAGAGACACTAATGAAATATCTTGGCCTGGAGGGTTTCTTCTGGATTTGTTAATTGCTGTAGGTTATTTAAATACAAATCAGTTAATTTAGTAGATACAGGTCTATTTATATTCTCTCTTCTTAAGTGAGCTTTGATTGGAAAAGTTCCTTGACACATAGTTCATCTAAGCAGTCAGTCTTAAGCATAAAATTGTTTGCAATCTTCCCATAAACTTATAATTTGTAAGTGTTTGTAAGAGTTGTACTGATGTCTCTTCTTTCATTCCTGATAGAGGTAATTTTTTTATATTCTTTTTTCCTTGACTTAATATGTCAACCCCTTTCAAAAACGTAACAAACAGCATAATCCTGTAAGTTCATAGAAAAGTACAGAAGAGTAGTAATAAG
Organism: Oreotragus oreotragus; assembly: GCA_006410675.1. Lineage (NCBI taxonomy): Eukaryota > Metazoa > Chordata > Mammalia > Artiodactyla > Bovidae > Oreotragus > Oreotragus oreotragus. The sequence continues at coordinate 67,922 of SJYX01000306.1, forward strand.
TACCTATGTACTCTCATCACTCGGTGTCAATAATTGTTAACATTTTTTTTTCTACATTTGCTTTGTGTGTGTTAATCGCTCAAGTTGGGTCCGACTCTTTGTGACCCCTATGGACTGTAGCCTGCCAGTCTCCTCTGGCAGGGGAATTCTCCAGGCAAGAATACTGGAGTGAGTAGCCATTCTCTTCTCTGGAGGATCTTCCTGACCCAGGGATTGAACCTGGGTCTCCTGCATTGCTGCTGCTGCGTCGCTTCAGTCGTGTCCGACTCTGTGTGACCCCATAGACGGCAGCCCACCAGGCTCAACAGCATAATCCTGTAAGTTCATAGAAAAGTACAGAAGAGTAGTAATAAGTACCTATGTACTCTCATCACTCGGTGTCAATAATTGTTAACATTTTTTTTTCTACATTTGCTTTGTGTGTGTTAATCGCTCAAGTTGGGTCCGACTCTTTGTGACCCCTATGGACTGTAGCCTGCCAGTCTCCTCTGGCAGGGGAATTCTCCAGGCAAGAATACTGGAGTGAGTAGCCATTCTCTTCTCTGGAGGATCTTCCTGACCCAGGGATTGAACCTGGGTCTCCTGCATTGCTGCTGCTGCGTCGCTTCAGTCGTGTCCGACTCTGTGTGACCCCATAGACGGCAGCCCACCAGGCTCCCCCGTCCCTGGGATTCTCCAGGCAAGAACTCTGGAGTGGGTTGCCATTTCCTTCTCCAAGGCACGAAAGTGAAAAGTGAAAGTGAAGTCGCTCAGTCGTGTCCGACCCTCAGCGATCCCATGAACTGCAGCCTACCAGGCTCCCCCGTCCATGGGATTTTCCAGGCAAGAGTACTGGAGTGGGGTGCCATTGCCTTCTCCGCTCCTGCATTGCAGGCAGGTACTTTACTGTCTGAGCCACCAGGGAAGCCCGAAATGTTTAAATAGAGAACATTTAGTTGGCGTTGAAATGGCGAGGACACACGCCACTGTTTCTGAAGCTGGTGTACATCATTCGTGTGCATACTTTGCTATTTCTAGTACTTGTTTAGAATTGATTATCAGTGTAAACCTTTTTTCTTTGGAAAATGTGCCTAAATGGTGTACAGTACCTCTCCTTTTGCATCTTTTTTTTCACTCAGTTTTGAGATATATCCATGTTGATAATAGATCTGACTTGCACATTTTAATTGCTGTGTAGCATTTTATTGGGTAAAATATAGCTTGTCTATTCTTAGATAAGTTGCTACTCCTTTTTCTTTATTACAGAGATGTGTATAAGAGACAGTAGTTACAGTGTCTACACTCAAGTGTTACTATTCTCTTCATCTCTTCCACTGTTGATGTTATCTTTGGAAGTCTATGGTTTGGTTGCTTGACGGGTTGCTTCTTATTTGAGATGAGGGTTTCAGGCTGTAACTTGCTTTCTCTTGGCATATTTCTGTTCTTGAACCCATCTAATTTCCCTCAGTGGGAAGCATGTAAAAGAGATTAGTGTGCTTTTTTTTTTTAAGCTACCATCTATATGATATCCACTTCCTTTCCCTTTGTAAGATGTCCTTTGTTTTTGAATCCTTTCGTATTGATTATTCTTCTTGATGACTTAAAAAAATATTTATTATGTATTTGGCTGCTCTGGATCTTAGTTGTAGCACAACTTTGATCTTTATGGCAGCATTGAGATCTTTAAGTGCAGCATACGAACTCTTAGTTGCAGCATGTGGGATTTAGTTCCCTGAGCAGGGATTGAACCCAAGCCCCCTGCATTGGAAGCCCAGTCTTAACCACTGGACCACCAGGGAAGTCCCCTTGATGACTTTATTTATAAGCAGTTGTGCAACAGCTGGAATACTTTAACAGATCTAGAATGCTTTACTTCTCTTTTTGGAGGTCATCAGATTGTACATTTCTTTGCATTAGAAACATACTGTCTAGAAATATGGACCATTAGAAACATGCTGTCTAGAAATAGGGACAGCTCACCACCTTGTCTTGTAGAGTTGATGTTTGATGAAGCTGCTTATATGAGACTCCTCATCAGAAGGCCATCTACAAGGACATGATGAAAGGAGTTTCTGAATGGAGAACTGAAATGATTTGAATGTTTTGGAGAAAACACTTACATGAGATTTTTTTTTTTTTTTTTAAGTTAGGTTTGTTGTATTTGTATATAGTAGTATCAGAACTTTTCATGTATATGTCTGAACTTGGGTTTGTAATTACAATCAAGGGGAAGATTATTTCCATCATCCCAAAAGTACCATTTAGTACTCACATCAGCAGTATAGGAATTCCATTTCGGTGTGTCCTTCTCAGTAGTTGATATTGCCAGTTGCTGTTTTGAGTAGTAGGTTGTAGTGGTACTACATTGTAATTTTTATTTTCGTTTCACAAATGAATAAGGATAAGCCTGTTTTCATTTGCTTATGTAACTCAACCATGTATCTTTGATAAAATAAACTCATTTTTTTGCCCATTTTAAAATGTTTTGTTTCTTTGTTACTGAGCTTCTAAATTTTTTCATATATCCTGGATAACAGTTCTTTATCAGATAGATATTTTGATAATACACAAAATATTATTATACATCTGTATTACATAGATGTGGATTTTGTAAAAAAAAATTTTCCTGGTCTGTAGCTTTATATTTTCCTATAGTGTCCTTCATCGAGGAGGGAGAATGTGAAAGAGTTGGTCAGAAGGTACATACTTAAGTGATAAAAAATAAAAAAGCAGTAGGAGTGTAATGCACAGCATGATGACTGTAGTTTCCACTGCTTCATGATACACACTAGTTCCCCGCTTATCCATGGGTGATACTTTCCAAGACCCCTAAAGGATTCCTGCAACTGTTGGTAGATAGTACTGAACCCTTATTGTTGTTCAGTCGCTAAGTGTGTCCGACTCTTTGTAACCCCGCGGACTGTAGCACTCGAGACTTCCCTGTCCTTCACCATCTCTAGGAGCTTGCCCGAACTCTTGTCCATTGAGTCTGTGATGCCATCCAACCATCTCATCCTCTGTCATCCCCTTCTCGACTTCAGTCTTTCCCAGCATCAGGATCTTTTCTAATGAGTAGTTGCTAGTATGTAGAGATTAAATTGATGATTGTATTCACTTATTTTAGTAATTTTTTTGGTATGCTCTTTGGGATTTTCTGCATATACAGTCATGCAAACTCTGAATAAAGACAGTTTTATTTTGGTCTTTTTAGAATGTCTGCTTATTCCGTGGGCAAGAACCTCCAGTACAGTGTTGAATAGAAGCCTTAGTTTGCTAGTTTTTTGAAAATTACTACAGTGAATGTTGCTTTCTTACTGCATTTATTGAGATACCGGGTTTTCTTTTTGGCGGGGCGTGTCGGGGGGAGGGTTGCTGCACAGCTTGTGCCATCTTAGTTTTCTAGACCAGGAATGGAATGCCACTTCTGTAGTGAAAGAACAGAGTCCTAACCACTAGACTGCCTGGGAAGTCCCAACATACAGTTTGTTTGTTTAATCTGTGAACATGGTGAATTGTTTTGATTTTTCAAATAGTGAAACAACTTTGCATTCACAGTATAAAACCCACTTAATCATCATGTTTATTATAATTTTTATGCATTCCTGGGTTCAGTTTACTAGAAATTTGTTAACAGGTTTTGGGTCTGTATTTGTGAGAAAGATTGGTCTGTAGTGTTCTTGTGTTAGACCTTTGTCTAGTTTTAGTATTCAAATAATGCAGGCCTTTGATAGTCTAGATACTGAATTGAAAAAAAAATGTTTGTTTTTTTTCTGGATGAGATCTGTAGAATTCTTTTCCAGGAGAGACACTAATGAAATATCTTGGCCTGGAGGGTTTCTTCTGGATTTGTTAATTGCTGTAGGTTATTTAAATACAAATCAGTTAATTTAGTAGATACAGGTCTATTTATATTCTCTCTTCTTAAGTGAGCTTTGATTGGAAAAGTTCCTTGACACATAGTTCATCTAAGCAGTCAGTCTTAAGCATAAAATTGTTTGCAATCTTCCCATAAACTTATAATTTGTAAGTGTTTGTAAGAGTTGTACTGATGTCTCTTCTTTCATTCCTGATAGAGGTAATTTTTTTATATTCTTTTTTCCTTGACTTAATATGTCAACCCCTTTCAAAAACGTAACAAACAGCATAATCCTGTAAGTTCATAGAAAAGTACAGAAGAGTAGTAATAAGTACCTATGTACTCTCATCACTCGGTGTCAATAATTGTTAACATTTTTTTTTCTACATTTGCTTTGTGTGTGTTAATCGCTCAAGTTGGGTCCGACTCTTTGTGACCCCTATGGACTGTAGCCTGCCAGTCTCCTCTGGCAGGGGAATTCTCCAGGCAAGAATACTGGAGTGAGTAGCCATTCTCTTCTCTGGAGGATCTTCCTGACCCAGGGATTGAACCTGGGTCTCCTGCATTGCTGCTGCTGCGTCGCTTCAGTCGTGTCCGACTCTGTGTGACCCCATAGACGGCAGCCCACCAGGCTCCCCCGTCCCTGGGATTCTCCAGGCAAGAACTCTGGAGTGGGTTGCCATTTCCTTCTCCAAGGCACGAAAGTGAAAAGTGAAAGTGAAGTCGCTCAGTCGTGTCCGACCCTCAGCGATCCCATGAACTGCAGCCTACCAGGCTCCCCCGTCCATGGGATTTTCCAGGCAAGAGTACTGGAGTGGGGTGCCATTGCCTTCTCCGCTCCTGCATTGCAGGCAGGTACTTTACTGTCTGAGCCACCAGGGAAGCCCGAAATGTTTAAATAGAGAACATTTAGTTGGCGTTGAAATGGCGAGGACACACGCCACTGTTTCTGAAGCTGGTGTACATCATTCGTGTGCATACTTTGCTATTTCTAGTACTTGTTTAGAATTGATTATCAGTGTAAACCTTTTTTCTTTGGAAAATGTGCCTAAATGGTGTACAGTACCTCTCCTTTTGCATCTTTTTTTTCACTCAGTTTTGAGATATATCCATGTTGATAATAGATCTGACTTGCACATTTTAATTGCTGTGTAGCATTTTATTGGGTAAAATATAGCTTGTCTATTCTTAGATAAGTTGCTACTCCTTTTTCTTTATTACAGATAGCACTGTTGGAAGCATCTTTGAAAATTTTTCTTGTGATAAGTATGTGAGTTTCTTTAGAGATCTTTAAGTGGAATTGATGGATTGTAAGATATGAGCTTCTTCAGTATTAAGAATCATAGTCATCCCTGGGTATTACCAGGGGATTGTTTCCAGGAACCCGTGAATATACTAAACTCTGAGAATACTCAAGTGTCTCAAATAAACTGACATAGTATTTGCTTATGCCCTACACACATCCTCCTGTGTACTTTAAATCATCTCTAGGTTAATTTTAATACCTTATACAAAGTAAACACCATGTAAATTGTTGCTGTCACACTGCAAATTGAAGTTTTGGGTCCTGGAACTTTTTGGAAATACTTTCCTTTTTTGCAAGTAGTTTCCGTCAGCAGTTGGTTAAATCCGTGAGTGTGGAGCCTGCGGATAGAGGGCTGGCTGTGTGTTAGTGTCCTCCAGACTCCTTGCCAGCGACAAAATTCCAGTTTTCCTATATAAGGCATACCTTGTTTTATTGTGCTTCACAGGTAATGCGTTATTTTTTTCTTCTTTGACAAATGGAATGTTGTGACAATCCTGTGTCAAACAAGTCAGTTGACATTATTTTTCTAAAAGCATTTGCTCAGTTTGTGTCTCTGTCACATTTTGGTAATTATTCCAGTATTTCAGACTTTTTCATTGTTAAATGATGATTGTGATCTTTGATGATACAAATCAAAGATTTTACTATTGCAAAATTTTATGATGTGCTGAAGACTTAGATGATAGCATTTTTAGGCAATATTTTCTAATTAAAGTGTGTGTTTTTTCTTAAAGTCCATAACATTTAATAAACTACAGTATAGTGTAAACATACTTTTATATGCACTGGAAAATCAGAAAGTTCATTTGACTCACTTGATTGCTGTGTTCTGGAACTAAACCCAGGATATCTCAAGGGTATGTCTATATAATGCCAGCAGTGGAATTATCAGATTTAAATTTGAGAGGGGAGAATGGAATCTAGAGGATGGGGTTATCTGTTTAGTTCAGGGTGCAAAGGACTACGTGTGTGCCCATTTTGATTATTTTTCTATTGTTATAACTACCCGGTAATGTTTATAGTTTTAAATGACTACTTTACAGCTGCTCCTTTCTTTGAAATGGACAGGAAATCTTACCCACTTCTACCCAATCCTGCTGTTCCTGGCAGCTGTCCATTCCATTTGAAGACTGCATAGTGCCATCAGTAGGTCACCAAGTTCCAGGCACTGAGTCTCACAGGCTTTTTGTTGGTGGTGGTGTTCTTCTTCAGTTGCTAAGTCATCTCCAACACTTTGCAACCCCTTGGACTGTAGCAAGCCCGGCTTCCCTGTCTTTCATCGTCTCCCAGGATTGGCTCATCCATTGAGTTGAGCCATTGGAGTAGTCCATTGAGTCGGTGATGCCATCCAACTATCTCATCCTCTGTCGCCCCCTTCTTCTCTCAGTCTTTCCCAGCATCAGGGTCTTTTCCAGTGAGTTGGCTCTTTGTCCCAGCTGGCCAAAGTATTGGAGCTTTAGCATCAGTCCTTCCAGCGAACATTCAGGGTTGATTTCCTTTAGGATTGACTGGTTTGCTCTGCTTGCTGTCCAGGGAACTCTCAAGAGTCTTCTCCAGCACCACAGTTTGAAAGCATCAATTCTTTGGTGCTCAGCCTTCTTTATGGTCCAGCTCTCAACATCTGTACCTGACTACTGAAAAAAACATAGCTTTGACTATACTGACCTTTGTCACAGGCTTTTAGTGGGAATAAAAGTGAAAGAAGATGAAATCAGGTTTGCAAAAGACAGGTGGAAGCAGAATGGCAGTTTATGGTGATACTAACCAGAATGCCCAGATATCCTTATCAAATGCACCTTGTCACATGCCAGGGTACTGAGAACCCAGGTTAGTGATTTGAACTTATTTGGTAAACCTGGAATTTGTAACAAAAGGTGTGTCTGTTTGTGTGCCTTACAGTTTTTTAAAGGCATGGCTTATATACCTTTCTGATTGATAATAAGATTGTTCTTGTTTTTGGTGAAAATTTTAAGTCTACCCCCAGAAATTGTTTCATATGACTTGGTGTAGAAGTTTTAAGTGCTGAATTTCTTTTTGCCGAAAGTTAATGATTCATTTTTGATCAAAACTTTTCTTATGGTGAGGAGGCTTATGCCCCATTAAAAAGAATAATGTATAGCAAGATTTAAACATAATACCTCCTCAGAATACGTGATACATTGGTGTTGCACAGTGGAAATATATAGTGTGATTTTTTTTTAACTTAAAAACCTTTATCTAGAAATACATATAGATTCATATGCAGTTTTAAGAAATACTACAGAGAAATTTCATGTATCCTTTACCCTGTTTTTCCCAGTGGTAATAACTTGCATGACTAATAGCACTTTTAGAAAATTGACATTGATACAATCCGTAGACTTTTTTCAGGTTCCTGTATTTATACTCAGACCCGTTTGTTGGTGGTGGGTGTGAAAGAATTTTGTATTGTTTGCTTTTTTATAATATTACCACATATGTAGTTTGTGAGACCACTGTCACAGTCAAGGCACAGAATAGCCCCATTACAAGAATCCTTCATACTACTCTTTACTAGCCATAATTACCACCTGTACCCCAAGCTTCTCTCACAACTACTCAGCTGTTCTCCGTCTCTAGAATGTTATATAAACGGAGTCATACATATGTAATTTTTTGAAATTGGAGTTTTTTGCTCATCATAATTCCTTTGAGATCCATTAAGGTTGTGTGTATCAATAGTTCATTCCTTTTTATTGCTAAGTGGTATTCCACGATATGAATGTACCATAATTGTGACATAGACCCGTCGAAGGACATTTGGGTTATTACACTTCGGGGCTATGAACAAATAGTTCAGTTCGGTCACTCAGTCGTGTCCGACTCTCTGTGACCCCGTGGGCTGCAGCACGAGGCCTCCCTGTCCATCACCAGCTCCTGGAGCTCACTCAGACTCACGTCCATGGAGTCGGTGATGCCATCCAGCCATCTCATCCTCTGTCGTCCCCTTTGCCTCCCGCCTTCAATCTTTCCCAGCAATCAGGGTCTTTTCAAATGAGTCAGCTCTTCGCGGCAAGTGGCCAAAGTACTGGAGTTTCAACTTCAGCGTCAGTCCTTCCAATGAATATTCAGGATTGATTTCCTTTAGGATGGACTGGTTGGCTCTCCTTGCAGTCCAAGGGATTCTCAAGAGTCTTCTCCAACACCACAGTTCAAAAGCATTAATTCTTCGGTCCTCAGCTTTCTTTATAGTCCAACTCTCACATCCATACACAACTACTAGAAAAACCATAGCCTTGACTAGACGGACCTTTGTTGGCAAAGTAACGTCTCTGCTTTGAACATGCTGTCTAGATTGGGCATAACTTTTCTTCCAAGAGTAAGCATCTTTTGATTTCATGGCTGCATTCACCATCAGCAGTGATTTTGGAGCTCAAAAAATAAAGTCAGCCACTGTTTCCACTGTTTCCCCATCTATTTGCCATGAAGTCATGGGACCAGATGCCATATTATTCGTTTTCTGAATGTTGAGCTTTAAGCCAACTTTTTCACTCTTCTCTTTCACTTTCATCAAGAGGCCCTTTAGTTCTTCTTCACTTTCTGCCATAAGGGTGGTGTCATCTGCATATCTGAGGTTATTGATATTTCTCCTGGCAATCTTGATTCTAGCTTGTGCTTCTTCCAGCCCAGCGTTTCTCATGATGTACTCTGCACAGAAGTTAAATAAGCAGGGTGACAATATACAGCCTTGACGTACTCCTTTTCCTATTTGGAACCAGTCTGTTGTTCCATGTCCAGTTCTAACTGTTGCTTCCTGACCTGCATATAGGTTTCTGAAGAGGCAGGTCAGGTGGTTTGGTAGGAGACTTGCCTGTGGGTGTCTGGGAGTCTCTGGTGAAGGCATGGCTTGGTGATGGCCTGCTGCAGGGTTGGGGGCACAGACTGTAGTAGTACATGCCTGGGGTCTTTTGAGGGAAGTCACCATCATCTTCATTGCCTCCACCATAGTTTGGCCCCAGGTAAATAGCAGAGAGGGAACATAGCCCCACTAATCAACAGAAAATTGGATTAAAGATTTACTGAGCATGGCCCCACCCATCAGAAGAAGACCCATTGTCCCCCCTCAGTCAGTCTATTCCTGTCAGGAAGCTTTCATAAGCCTCTTATCCTTCTCCATCAGAGGGCTGACAAACTGAAAACCATACTCACAGAAAACTAACCAATCACATGGGCCACTGCCTTGTATAACTCAGTGAAACTATGAGCCATGCCGTAGGGCCACCCAAGCCGGACGGGTCATGGTGGAGAGTTCTGACAAAATGTGGTCCACTGGAGAAGGGAATGGCAAACCACTTCAGTAATCCTACCTTGAGAATCCTGTGAACAGTATGAACAAATAAAACTGGTATAAATGTTTGTGTGGCTTCCCTGGTGGCTCAGATGGTAAAGAATCTGCCTGCAATAGACCTGGGTTCAATCCCTCATTTCCCCTGGAGAAGAGAATGGCTTTCCACTCCAGTATTCTTGGCTGGAGAATTCCATGGACAGAGAGGAGACTGGCAGGCCACAGTCCATGGGGTCACAAAGAGTCAAAAGTGACTGAGTGACTAACACAAATATTTGTGTCCAGGTTTTTATGTAAACCTAGGTTTGTTTCTCTGGGATAAATGCCCAAGAGTACAATTAGTAGCAATGCATTTTTTTAAAAAAACACTGCAGTTAAGACTGGAATATATATGCTGTGTAGAATTTTATAAACAACATGTCTTAAATGATAAATTGCTACTATCTTGAATTTACTTTAATTCTAGTGTATATTTGGAAACAGCCTATTGCTTAATTGGTGAATGAATAAGAAGTGAGAAAATTTTGAAATTTTATTTTATGGTTTAGAGGATTGGGTTTAAAGTTAATAGCGTTATTGTATAATTTACTATACAGTTCACCCATGAAACGATTCAAGTCCAGTTTTAGAACACAGCAGCTTAGAAAGTTCCCTCAGACCTGTTTGCAGTGAGTCCTCACTGTCCAGGTAACCATTAATAAGTTTTTAGTCTTTCTCTAAATTTCATGGCAGTAGAATAATTCACTATATAGCCTTTTGTGCCTGGCTTCTTTCACTTAGTACAGTGTTTTGGAGGCTTATCCACCTTGTTTCATTATTGTAGTAGTATTTGGTTGCATGGTTAAACCAAGTTTTTTGTATTTTCACCAGTTAATGGGTTAGGATTGTTTCCAGTTACGACTGTTAGGAATAATGATGCAGCCATAAACATTTGTGTGGTTGTTATTATTATTTGTATGTTGTTTCTCTTGAGTAGGTAACTTAGGAGTGGATTACTGACTTGCACTTGCATATTTAACTTCTACGAGACTGTCAAAGAGCTTTCCAAAGGAGTTATGCTTTTTTTATATTCCCACCAACAACGTATGAGGGTTACGTTTTCTCCACATCCTCACCAACACTTGGTTGTACTGTATTTTTTATTGTAGTCTTTTTAGTGAATGTGTTGAAACTTCATTGTGGTTTTAATTTGCAGTTCTGAAATGACTAATGGAAGGGCATCTTTTCTTGTGCTTATTAGCCATTTGTGTATCTTCTTCAGTTAAATGTCTATTTAGATATTTTGCCCATTTAAAAAATTGAGTTGTCTGTGTTAGAGTTGTAAGAGTTCTATGTTCTGAATATATGTCCTTTATCAAATATATGTGCCTTTTCTTTTTCTTATTGATGTGTTTTGAAGGGCACAAGTTTTAAATTTATCATTTTCATCCTCATATAGAAAAACATTGAAGGCAGTCTTACCAGTGGAAGAAATATACTTACATTGTAACCTTAATTCGTCTGTTTCTAAAATATACTGAGTTCCAGCCTGGATTGTTTTCTTGGTTTTAGCTTTTTTTACCCAACAATGAAACAACAGCTTATACCCAGAGCCTTCTGAACGTGTTATGAATCTTGTGTGAAAAATTAGGTTTTCATCATTTTACTTTATAGTGAAAAAGTAATAAATGATTCTCCCCCAGGTCTGTTTCAGACCATTTCTTGAATAGCAGGTAATTAAACTTGATTGAGGTACACAGTATACATGTGAAAGCTAACGCAAATGCTACCAGAAATTCAGAGGAGTGGGGAACCAGTGTCTCTGAACTCTGGAGCTTAGTCACAACAGTGTCATTCTTGCTTGAGAGGTATCAGGTTTTTTATCATCATTTTTCCTCTTCATATCTCACTTCTGTCTTAGTTTGACATTGGCTCACTAGTAGTAAGTTTTTAAGTGCAAGGTAGATCTTGAGTAAATTCTGCTTTTGTTGTTGTTGTTTTAATTTGATCAGGAAAGGAATGCAAACTACACCTATTATGGCATTGGAGTTGAATTTTTTACCCACTCATTTTCAGAAGCAGAAGGCAGCAGAATGATTCTGCTTAACTGAAAGTGAACGTCTCAGGTGGATTTCAAGATGGGTTCAGGTTAAAGATTATTGAGTCCTTTTTCACTGCTTTGCATCAACCGTCTTTTGTGAATCTCCCTACTCCAGGACAGTCCTGGCTTTGGGTCAGTGTGTATTCATAAACAGATAGCAGACCATATAAGAAACTCTGATAATGAAGACCAGAAACTTAACCTGTGGCCACCTCTCAGGACACTTGAGTATGAACTGTGTGTGAGCTTCCTGTGCATATTCTTGCTGCTGCTGCTGCTGCGTCGCTTCAGTCGTGTCTGACTCTGTGTGACCCCATAGACAGTAGCCCACCAGGCTCCCCCGTCCCTGGGATTCTCCAGGCAAGAACACTGGAGTGGGTTGCCATTTCCTTCTCCAATGCATGAAAGTGAGAAGTGAAAGTGAAGTTGCTCAGTCGTGTCTGACTCTTAGTGACCCCGTGGACTGCAGCCGTCCAGGCTCCTCTGTCCATGGGATTCTCCAGGCAAGAGTACTGGAGTGGGGTGCCATTGCCTTCTTCTGTAATAGTTAAAGTTTTTCTTGCCAAGAAATAAAATGTCATATGTAAAGTTGATAACATGGAAAAGTTAACAGGGGTTTAGTTGTGGCTTCAATGAAGGCCTCTTAACTGAAAGAAATTTATGAGGGAGGACGTGTGTGGCATCCAGGGTGTTGGTGGAGTAACATATGAAGGTCTCGTGCAGGGTCAATCCCAAGAGAAGATTGTTGCTCAGTTGTGTCTGACTCTTTGCAGCCCCATGGACTGCAGCATACCAGGCCTCCCTGTCCCTTACTATCTCCCTGAGTTTCCTCAAACTCGTATCCATTGAGTTAATGATGCCATCCAACCGTCTCATCCTGTGTTGCCCCATTCTCCTCCTGCCCTTAATCTTTCCCAGCATCAGTCTTTTCCAGATGAGTCAGTTCTTCGCATCAGGTGGCCAAAGTATTGAGCATCAGCATCAGTCCTTAACAGTGAATATTCAGAGTTGGTTTTGTTTGGGTTTCACTGGTTTGATCTCTTTGCTGTCTGAGGGACTTTCAGGAGTCTTGGGAAGTTGTTTCTGTTTTGCATTGTACACCATGCCATGGAGGTTGATCTTTCAGACATGGAACACCTGTTTGTGCAGATATTTACTTGTTGCCGTTTTCTCCAGCATGGTTGATTGCACAGAAGTGAAAATATGGGAAAGTGTTTTAATAAGCATGCTGTAATCTTTCAAACATCTACTCTCTAGAGTTTTGCCAGAAATGTGTTTCAAGTAAGTATTAGTCTTCAAGCCTTCTATGGTGATAGATCCTGCTGAGTTAACCACAGACTTTTTTTGTTAGGCTGCAGTTAGCCAAGCAGCACTTAGGTGTATAGGCAATCTCATCCTATCCTGTTACCAACCACATCTAGTAAGCTGAGGACCCTCCAACCTAGTTTGGATGCCTTCTTTCAGTTACCAACCAGGGTGCGTGTTTTGCAGACTGTTGAGAAAATGTGGAGTTAACAAGCAGGTGAGTGGACTTCCTGTCTTTAATTTTCTTCCTCAAAGTAATGGTGTTGCTGTTACTGACCATGTTTTAACTATATGATTTAATGAGGTTTTCTTCACAGCATTTACAGCTGGTGATTTTTATCTTTTTGTTTTTGAAGAATATTCTCTGATACCCTTGTCTGTCAGTGCCAGAGTATGCAGGGAGGGTGTTTGTGAAGGAATTCTGATTTGATCAGGGAACTTGAATTGCTGTATCTTTAGGCTGCTCTTCTCCACTTAAGCATGAACATGCATTAAAAAGGTGGATCTGCTAATAAATAATGGAACCCCATTTGCTGCAATATAGAAAAAATGTAAGATGATCTATTGTCCTTTATTTGTACCTTTAGTGTAGCTGCGTAAGGGTAGGTTGGGACCTTTCTGGGTCTCTTGAGTGATAAAAGTGACCCATCTTCCCTTTGCGTCTCTAGAGAGCTTGTCCTCTAAAGTTGCCAAGGTGCGTATATCATCCTGCTCACCTATGAAATGATTTTATGGGCTGTGGGGCATCCTCTGTTTACATTTGGTTCTGGAGATAAATGTTGAGGTAACGTCTCATCACAGATTCATAAATTGGCTGAATCATCCTTAATTTTTGCTATTTGTTGGTCTTACATTTGTCTCTTGGGCTAAAGTTGATTGGTTGGTCATTTCTCATATATAAGTTGTATTTAAGTTTGTGTTCTGAAGTGTCTGTATATTAATAGCTTAAAATATATACTTTAAAGTTTCTAAATCATGGCAAATTTTGAGTAATAACCGCTATTAAAACCTGTGACACTGAAAATAAATGGCTTTGGCTTGAGCCAACTAAGTTCAAACTTAGCTCGTTCTAAAAGTATACTTGAGACATGAGATGTTAATAAGTTCAATTTATAAAGTATTTTCTTATAGAAGCATTAAAGATGAAATTCACATTTTATTTCTAACTTTTTCAAAAATTACTACAAATGAGATACCTATAGGTTTGATGGTCTTAGCATATTTCTCCTGAGAGTAATCAGTTTCTCACTGACTTGAACAGCAGTGTCACTAATAAGTAAACAAATCTAAAAGTATTTCAAACTTTAAAAAAGTTGACATTGAAATGTAAACAGATAAGCTTAGTTCTTACAGTGTGTGTTCAAGTGGATAGAAACATTGAATTTGGGAAGCATTATAAAGTAATCCTTCTTCTTCCCTATCACTGCTATTGCTAATTATCACTCCATTATAAAGTCCTTTTCTTTTTTCTTTGAAGTGGTGTGTATCACCTGTAAAGAGGACTAGTAGTGAAGGGAAATGGAGAGTGGCTGCAAAGGCCTGAATATGGGATGTGACTCTGAACTTGCCCTAGCTTTTGTTTCTAAGCTATAAAATAAAAGGCTTACCTTTACTAGATCTCAGTAGTGCTTTGCAGCTCCAAATCCTTAAATTCATGGGTTCTAAATGTTTTTACCTAGTTTTATTCTAAATAACATCTGAGATGCTCAGCAATTAAATTATTTGCAAATATTGTACAGTTGTGGATTAGCATATCTTACTGCTTCCCCCCACCCCCACCTCTAAGAAACAACTATAACACCATTGGAAATTTCTTACCATTTATTAACTTTCAGATAAGACCAGAAGCCTCAGGTTGAGTTTCTATACACATACTGTGTATAGACTACATACACATTCTGTTTGTGTTCTGAACAGATACACATTCTGTGTACAGTCCTAGGATAACTAAATGCACAGAATTCTTAAACCCAACTGACTTTCTTAATGGTTCTGAAGAGAACTGAACTCTACTGCTCTAAGGCTGCCATTGGTGGTAGTGAATTACCTACCCTCATGCACTCACAATCATATTAGTTTATGTATGTATACACACACACATATTCCTGTCTGCATCTCTGGGAGACTTGAGAAAATAATAAGATCATTTTTTGTGTGCCCTGTGGTTCAGGTTGAGAAAGGCTGTGGACACTGATGTGGTGTAATCGATTCTCATGTGAACTTACAAGTGCACGACAAAAACCTGCCCCAGAGATGTCCTGTGTACTTAAGAAATCAGCCCCTGGCATATGCTTTTAGTTTTCCAGGAACCCAAACACTCAGTGGACACCTACAGTCCTTTCTACCACTGGTGATCATGTGCTTTGGGTGCCCAGATTATTTGGAGTTCCCCACACTTAAAAACTTGTTTGTCTCTCCCCTTGCACATTTCCCCTCTTCGGAATGTTCCCTTTGTTCACTGGTTCATTGACTGAAAACTCCCTAGTCAGCCTCTGTTACTCATCTCTCGATACAGAGTTGGTTTTCCCTCTTTTGTGCCCCAATACCTGGCCTTGTAACCATCTTTCACATTTGAAAAATAGTATTTTACAGCAGCATCTCACAACCCCATCCTTATCCATCCCCAGAGGGACTGTTAGACTTGTCAACATCTGATGTGTGTTGGTTGAATATGGAATAATCCATTTACACTCTCTTGCTCAGTGTAGATATGATAGGCATTTATAGTACGGTTTTGCAGCAGTGTATCTGGGTAGCAAACAGCAGAGCGATCTGGTCCAAGTGCATTTAGAAATGCAATCTTTGCTTTGATAATACCACACACAAATCACCTGAGCCCCAAAACTGCTATTACCATAAAGACATTAAAAAACAGCTTAAGTGATGTAAAAGCTGCATACGTCAAATACAGGTATCTTATTAGTGCCATAGAACAAGGCAAAAAGAACTTCAAAAAAATAAATAAAATAGAGCTTCAAAGGAGGCACGTACCCAGAAAACCTGAAGTGAAATGGCCTATACTGTCACTTTGAGGCCTTCCCAGGTGGCTGAGTGGTAAAGAATCTGCCTGCCAGTGCCAGAGATGCAAGTTCAATCCCTGGGTTGGGAAGATCCCTGAAGGAGAAAATGGCAGCCCACTCCAGTATTCTTGCCTTGAGAATCCCATAAACAGAGGAGCCTGGTGGGCTACAGGTTCGCAAAGAGTAGGACCTTACTTAGCGATTAAGCACCAGCATGCATTTTCATTACATAGAATGGCTTTAAAAAGTCAGTACCATTCTTGGGCCTCTCATAGTTTTCTCATTTGTGAAACTGTTGTTTTGAGAGAATTGTTTGAGGATGTATGAGCAAGTGTATTGAAAGTGAGAAAGGAACAAAATAGAAGTGTGAAATATCAGTGAAACCGGAACAGATTCTGAAGTTATAATTGTTGAGAAGTTTCTAGAATTGTCACCTCTTTTCTCAAAGAGGTTAATACATAAGACCTTGCATATAGTGAATGTTCAATATTTCTTGAGTCAAGGAAACAAGTGAGGCTTGGGGATATAATGAACAAAAATGACACCATGGCTTGGATTGGAGTGCAAAAAGAGTGGTCCAGGCCAGAGAATCGTCCGGAGAATGTCTGGAAGTGCCAGTGCTATCTGGCAATGAATTGTGATGGCAAGAACTTAGGTCTGGCTTGCAGGGCACGAGGGAACTCATGCTGACACTTTGAGGGAGCTGCTGCTGCTGCTAAGTCGCCTCAGTCGTGTCCGACTCCGTGTGACCCCATAGACGGCAGCCCACCAGGCTCCTCCGTCCCTGGGATTCTCCAGGCAAGAACACTGGAGTGGGTTGCCGTTTCCTTTTCCAATGCATGAAAGAGAAAAGTGAAAGGGAAGTCACTCAGTTGTATCCAACTCTGCGTGACCCCGTGCACTGCAGCCTACCAGGCTCCTCCATCTGTGGGATTTTCCAGGCAAGAGTACTGGAGTGGGTTGCCATTGCCCTCTCCTACTTTGAGGGAGGGAGTGGCATAATCAATGACAGTGAATGAACTTTGACACTCCTTGTGATAAACTGAAGACGGGACAATACTAGAGGCCTGAAGGTTTGTAGTAAAAATAGCTCAGGTGAGCTGTACTTTGATCCACAGTGGGAGGTGGAATAATAACCATTTATTGAGGGACCATTATATGCTAGACCTGGTACCAGGCATATACTTTTTTATCTTCACAGCAGCCATGGAGACACCTAAGTATTACTGCCACTTTAAAGATGAAGATATAACCCATCCAGAACATACGGAGTCAGTATGATATAAACTCCAGTTGCAGAGGAAGGTGTCACATGACAGGGAATAGTGGGAGTGGGTGGAAATTCCTATTTGTTTGTTGTTATACTGACCATTGTCTTACTGTGAGGAAGGATCTTTAACCACTTTGGAAATTCATGCTACCAGTTCATTTGATAATGAATGGTGGGGTAATGTATTGTAAAGATCCTGAATTGGGGGAGGAAAAATAACAAATACATACATTGGAAAGTAAAACTAAGAGCTCTGTCCAGTAACTAACTTGGGACTTGAGTAACCTAAGTATATGAACCACCCAAAGAAGAAATGAAAGTAAAATTTTAATCATGCAAGTATTTGATGGTGTCCACTGTGTTTTATTCTGCAGAGCCCCTACCTAGAACAGATGATGTTTTCCTCTCTGATGTCTTCACACTTCTTTACTTTATATAGATCTTAGAGGAGAAGGAAATGGTAACCCACTCCAGTATTCTTGCCTGGAAAACCCTATGGACCAAGAAGCCTGGTAGGCTACAGGCCATGGGTTCGCAAAAGAGTCGGACATGACTGAGCGACTTCACTCACTTAGAGGTTTATACGCAGCAGTGCACTTCATTTAAGCTTTCTATTCCTTCATGCAAACTGCCTTTCTAACTGCATTTCTTTCTGAAATGCTTATGTCAGCTTGTCACCTTCCTTCCCTCGGTCACCCCAGAGATTTGGATCAAGAAGATTCCTGTTGTGTTGAGGTGCAGCTCTTCTGTAGGGAGTCATATGATTCATTGCAGAATACTGCTGGTACTCTCTTGCCTGTTTATTCGCCAGTTTACTGAATGAGAATCCGCCTGCCTGTGCAGGAGATGTGGTAGATTTGCGGGTTAAGAGTCAGATATGACTTAGCGACTTACAAGAAAATGCAGTGTTTAGCTTGCCTAAGATATTTTATCTTGTTTTTTTACTTTATATGTTCTGAATATTTTTATTTATATGTCTAAACCATCATCTCCAAAGGAAAACTGTAATATCTTCCACTTGTTTGGCATTGAATCCAGTGTGAGCAGGCTCATTTCTTTAAAAAAAAAAAAATGTGTAATAAGGAACAAAGTTAGTCATTCTAGTTTTGTGTGTGTTTTAAGCTACACCAATTGGATGAAATAATAAAGGCAAAGGAAATTTGCCTATTAAATTGCTGAGTTTATAGAAACAACTTTTAAGTACCACGTGAAAAGCACTGTATTTGTAAAAGATGCCTGATGTGTTATAAAATAATTTTGACTTTTTTCTGCCAGTTCTAAGGTTTATATTAAGTTAAAATTTTAAACACAAAGACATACTATTGCCTTAATGGTGGTGATGATGGAATAGAACACATTTCCAAGAATGCAGCTGTGTTAAAAGAAGGACTTCTACTGGATGGCATTTTCAAGTCATCTCATTTTTTCAAAGTGTAATTTTCGGGACGAAAATAAGAACATGCATGAAAAGTGTTGTTTATTATGTCATCAAAATGTGGACTGGGATATTCTTATTAATAGATTTAAAGAAAAAAATTTATGTATGTTTGCAACTTAGAAGTTTGGAGGTGAGAGGCATTTGGTGAGCAGACATTGTTTTTTATTTCATTAATTCCTTCAAGACTCCTCAGGACACGTGATGTTAGGCTGACAGTTCATGTGCTCCATCTTTCAGGCACACTGCCCAGGGTCCAGCCTATTGCTAACAGAAGTAAAGACATTAAGGATCCCAGTAATCCACTGTCACATCAATCTGTGTATTCTGATCAGTGGAACTGGGAGAAGTTGTGGGCATTAAGGGTTACAGACAGTGAAAGGTACTTCTGCCATTGANAGTTCATGTGCTCCATCTTTCAGGCACACTGCCCAGGGTCCAGCCTATTGCTAACAGAAGTAAAGACATTAAGGATCCCAGTAATCCACTGTCACATCAATCTGTGTATTCTGATCAGTGGAACTGGGAGAAGTTGTGGGCATTAAGGGTTACAGACAGTGAAAGGTACTTCTGCCATTGAGGTGAGACTCTTTAAATGGAAAATGACTTCAAGCAATGGTGCCAAGATGGTGTCGTTTACAGTTGGCCCAGGTTCATCTTAGAATGGAAAGTTCTTGGAGAGAGCTAATTTTTCTCATTGTGTCACCTGTAATTGTTCTTAGAATGGCTTCACTTTTAAAATAGAGAAAGTGAAAATTGTATTGCATCTTTTGAGATAATTGTCAGCACATTCTGATTTTTTTCATATGTAAAACTGCCTGCTTGAAATCTTTATGCTTAGTGCATCAACTTCATACATCTGGAGAGATGCACAGAAAATCCACAGTTGCCAGAGAAATCTAAAATTACTCTGAAGTTGCATTTGATTTTGAATTATTAAAAACATTACCATTGTATATAACCAGGATTGGGGGATAGAATCCTATTATTGCAGATAATATCGACTAGCAGTTTTCTTATATAACAAACACAAGCTATAGTTAAAGTCTCTCTGCCTAAACTCAGGCAATTTTAATAGCTTAAGAGTTGACCTACATTACTTTGTATTGAGTTCCTAAGACTGTTCCATGCTTGCAGCTTCAGGAGCAGTTTTGAGTGCCCTTCTTTTCCTCCCATTCTTGGCGTCCTTAATATTCTCTGTTGATTTCTCAGAGCTTTTTGCCTTAGACGGCAAGTAGACACAAATCCAGTGGTTTCCTTTTCCCTGTTTGTGTGTGTGTGTTTTGCTGATAATGGAGGTTGGGGGAGAGTTTTTCTCTTGAACAGAAGTCACCCTTCTTGTTTTGTCTGACATTTATAGATTTTTACTCCTTTCACACAATCAAGAGTTTTGACTCTTATTCAAGACTGAACTTACTTTCAAGGTGGTTCTTACTACTCTCGCTCAGCACCTCACTCCATCTCCACCTCATTTTTTATACCAACTTGCTTGTTTGAAAAGGGTCTGAAAAGAATGAGTGTGGTCCCTGGGACTCAGGTACTCAGATCTATATTTGGGGACCCCAGCAACTGGGTTAAATCTAGGAGGAATTAGGGAGCAATGTCTGGCAGTTAAGGAAGGCCTATGAGAAACATGGGGCTATTTCTGAGAAGCTTGTTAGGAGAGTTTATTCCTAAAATGGCTCTCCATGTAGACTTCACAGTAGAGTCTCCTGGGGAGCATCGTTCCTTTGCCTAGATGGGCTTCATCTCAGACCCATTAAATCAGTGTCTCTCTTGGTGGGACCGGAGCCTCATTATGCTTTCAAGGCTGCCTTGTTGATTCTAATGTGCAGTCTGTATTGAGAGTTACTGATCTAAGGGTAAACATAGTAATTGGCAATCAGTGATATGAACCTGGTAGGATTGTCTACCAAAGCTATTCCTCCTTTAGCAGTTTCTGTGTCTTTTAACATTTCAGTGTATTCCTGTTGTTGAACTCAACTTTTCATGAAGCTAGTGAATTTTACTTTCTGTAAAATAGTATATAGAAGACAGTACAGAGGACGTGGAGAAGCTGAGTGCCTGCTCCCTGAGTACTAGTGGAGGTCTGGCTCCCTGCCTGGCCTTCTGGTCTCATCTGGTGCCCAGTCTGCAAATCTGCCACCTCGGTCTTCCTTTAGCATCAGACCTTCCTACACCCTACTACTTTCCTTCTGACCACAGGGCCGTTTCCCATGTTTTCCCTGCCTGAGACTGCCTCTGTTTGACTCCTCCTCCACCATCCATCTCTGGTTAACTCATCAGCCTACCCCAAAGCCACTTCCTTTGAATATGCTCTCCATGTTCCTGTGCTCTCTCAGTTGTAATTTTCTATGCATGTGTGTGGTTATTTGCTACTGATTCCCTGTTTAGACCTAGCTTTTTACCAGCAGAAATCAACCTGTGTTTACCCACTGTTGGTTGTGTCTAGCATCTAGCACAGGGCTTGAGACACTGCATGCACTGAATGAGTGAGTTAAAGTGGCAGTGGAACTGGACACACATTCTGTAATCTTGTGTGTCTATAGAACCAAATAACAGGACAGCTGTTAGGAACTCAGAGACTTCTGAGGCTGGAGATACTGAGTAGCATATAGGTTTTATCTCAAAGCTTTCAGGAGTGCTGTTTTGAGAATTCTGGAGCCCCATTTGAGCTCTGCACATTTGCTCTGGTTTGGAAGGGAGAGAAATTGTGCTCACTGTTTGTCTTCCATGGGCTTTGCAGGATGGAAGATCAAGAGTCAGTATGGAAAAATAGTGGTTTATAAAGAGTGATTATTTTTAGAGAAATTGTTACTCAGTGGTAGCAAAACTTACGGACAAAGATTAGTTAAAACTTCTTTGGGTGCTTTTTTTCTTTTAAGGAAATGGGGATAATTCACACCTTGGGTTTAAAATTGGCAGGCACACCAATTGTTTATTAAACCACCTGTTTATTAATAGCAGAGGAGTCTGGGGATACATGTCTAATATTTAGGAATGTATTTTCACATATCTGTGAATGTTAATTTCAGAATATTTACATGAGTTTTATAAAGAAGGCAGTGTTATGGAATAAAAAGAGCAAGACCACTATAGCCAGGAGTTAGACAGTAAATAACAGTTAAAACCGCTGGTAGATCACTAAGTATCTATATTTCATTTTTGTCATCGGTAAAATAGAAGGAATTGAACTAAATATTTTCTAACTGGGAAGAACTGAGAGAACATTGTTACCTACAGCTCTTTTTTTGGTCTGAATTTACCCTACCTTACAGCTTAAATGAAAACAGAATGAAAGATAATCATAGATGCACTCCCTTAATTCCTGCTTTTTATTGTCCAGGGAATAAAATGCATGGTGATTCATCAGTGTTATTTGCTAATGACCAACTTTGCAGGAAGCCTGAGGCTTAAGCTCACTGGAAAGCGTTAGCAAAGCCACAGTATTTATGACAGTAGAATGAAGACCTTTCTGTGATCTTGGTAACCAGCTCTTCTGAAAAGTTTCCAGGGAAAAAATCACCCTCCATGGCTTAGGTAGAGCTTTAGGGGGTCAGTTTAGAACTTGTACACGTACTGAGGTGGGCTTTTCAAGTAACAGAAAATGAGACTTTAACTATAGGCGGCTCTGCTTGCTCAAACCCCGCAAGGGGATGGTTGACCGGGTCTGAGCACCTACATTGTTGTTGTGTTTCAGGACTTGCCTCTGTATATGGTCGCTTGTATCTGGGCCCTCATCACAAAATTGCTCCTCCAGCCTATTTTGTTCAGCTCTCCCCCAAAATCTCCCCTCCCCCAAATTACTGATAATAATATAAACAGTCTGTTTGTCCCTAAATTCTCTTCTTAAGGGTCCAGTGACCCTAAGTGAAGACTGTTGCCCTTTGGTTTTTAAAAGTACGAGGAAGCCATGGGAAACTCAGCCAGAATTTGAATTTCAGGTGGTTAGAGTGACAATGTCAGTGCCGTATATTCTTTTTCCTAGTTCTAACTTTCTGCTTTGATCTTTCATTATATTTTAGATTATATATAAATATTTAATCTCTGATTAAGAAAATTTATAATCCACTTCCTCATTTGTGGTATACAATGGAAGTAGAATAAAGGTTTGATTTTTTAAAGAAATTTTTAAGTTTTCTTAAAACATTGAATTTCTCTAAGGTACTTCATATTTTTTAGTTTTTTAAGAATTTTACTTCAGTGTGGACTACAGATACATACACAGCTTTATGTTAAAGTATATCTAAAATATTAAAAGACTTTAAACAGTATCTATATCATTCTTGAGTTAAAACTGGATCCTTACCTGTCACCAGATGTCAGAGACAGACAATAGGCACCAAACAGGAAAACTGTGAACCAAGGGAATGCGCGACTATGCATAACTTCACAGTGAGCGGCCAGCTATCTGTTTGTGGCCGATGTAGCTTGATCCTGTTGTTTTTCCTGTGGGGGTTTTCAGGGTCATTGGCCCACCAGACTGATTTCAAGTGCTGTCAGTGATATTTCCACTTAAGGGAGGACTTTTACCAAGAAACCTTTATTGGGGGAAAAAGATTTCTAATGAGAAAATTAATGGCTCTCTAATTTTAAAGACAGAGACAAAACATTGTCTTAAGGCAAATTAAACAATAAGAGTGCATTCCCTTTAGATAATATTTCACTGACTTTTTAGAGACTTTTCCTAATAAAAGAGCATAAGCAAATTGTGTGTTTTTCAAACCTTAATTTCTTTCCATTGTCCTGCAACACTCCCCTTTTAACTACAAGAACACCTTCTTACCACCTAATAACAGTTAAGTAGACACAATGAAATTATTTTAGGCTTCTTCATATATGTTTTAAATATGAGTTATGAATATCTGAAGAGTTGACATGAGGTCAGAGCCGAGTTACTTACATTAATTATTGAATAAGATTCACTTCTGGCTTCCTTGAATTAACCATTATTCCCTCTAGAGTAGATCTGATGAGACTGTATAATCTTAAAGGTTTTGTAGAAAATAGATGTATTTTAACGTGGAACGTGGATTCTCTTTCCTAGACATTTTTCTTTTAAAACTGTTGTCTTTTTGGGAAATGTAAGAGGCATGTGTCCATGTGTGAACTATTGATATCTATTGCTGTGTAACAAATTATCCCCCAAACAGCAACTTAAAACAAATGTTATCTCACAGCTTTTTAAATTTTATTGAGATGCAATTGAATTATGTATAAACACACACAAATAGCACTGTATATAAGTTTAAGTTGTATAGCATGACTTGACTTAAATATATTGTGAAGTGATAATCACAGTAATTTTTGTTAGCATCCATCATCTCAGATACCAAAAAAAAGGGAAAAAAATAGATTTACTCTATTAGCGCTTTTCAAATGACCATACGAGAGTGTTAACTGTGGTCGTCATGTTGTGTGTTACATCCTCAGGACTTACTTAATTTTATTACTGGAAGTTTGTGCCTTTTCACCACCTTATCCAATTCTCACACCTTTAAAAAGGCTTAAGAATCTGAGAGTGGCTTAGCTGGGTGATTAATCTGGCTCAGGGTCACTAACGAGATTGTATCAAGATGTTGGATGGGGCTGCAGTCATCTGAAGGCTTGACTGGGGCCAGAGGATCTGCTTTTCTAGATGACTTTTTGTGTGACTTTGCTGAAAACCTCAGTTCCTCACTAGCTAAAGGTTGGCAAGGCAGGAGGTCTTAGCTGCTCATCACATGAACCTCTTCTTAAGGCCGTGTAAGCATCCTCAGTACATGACTGCTGGCTTCTTTCAGTGGCCCAAGAGAGAGCAGGGAGGATGCTGCAGTCCCCTCTTATTCTCAGCTCGGGGCACCTGAGTCCCGTTCTGTCTGTTAGATGCCTGTTATGAAGTGAAGGGACAGAAGGAAGGTGTAGCAGTAGGTCTCTTTTGGGTGGAATTAGGAGCACTACTTTATTTGGGTGGTATATTTGTGTCTGTATTTTGTTGGTGTCATGGTATGTGAAGAGCCTGTGCCTTTGAGGACGGTGTGGTTTTCTATGAAGTGGATTTGGGAGATTGTTCAAGGGGTGTGAGTGGACATGTATATGTGTCTGTCTGAAGGGGTATGTGCTGGTATTTGTGAGATGAGATTGAGGTAAGGTAACAATGGGATGCTGTTTTTATCAGGAAGGAAGACTGATTGATTGGCGGGATAAGGTAGACTCTTCACTCTCTCAGGTGGGTTGAGATTTCATTTGGAGGCCTCCAGGAGGCATTTCTGCTTTTGGACACTGCCTTTGTTGTGAACTGGAAATATTTTGTTAGGCGTGTGCGCGCACACACACGCACACACACATACACAATGTTGATAGGCCCTTGGACCGCAGGAAGATCAAAGCGGTGAAATCAAAGCAGTGAATCCTTAAGAAAATCAGCCCTGAACATTCATTGGAAGAACTGATGCTGTAGCTGAAGCTCTAATACTTCAGCCATCTGATGTGAAGAGCCAACTCATTGGAAAAGACCCTGATGCTGGGAAAGATTGAGGGCAAGAGGAGAAGGGGGCGACAGGATGAGATGCTTGGATGTCCTCACCAACTCAGTAGTCATAAGTCTGAGAGAACTCCAGGAGATGGTGAAGGACAGGGAAGCCTGGTGTGCTGCGGACCTTGGGNATGTGAAGAGCCAACTCATTGGAAAAGACCCTGATGCTGGGAAAGATTGAGGGCAAGAGGAGAAGGGGGCGACAGGATGAGATGCTTGGATGTCCTCACCAACTCAGTAGTCATAAGTCTGAGAGAACTCCAGGAGATGGTGAAGGACAGGGAAGCCTGGTGTGCTGCGGACCTTGGGGTCACAAAGAGTCAGATACAACTTAGCAACTGAACAACGACAACAGCATGTGCTTAGTATGGATGTCTCTGTACAGGCATGTGGAATTTGTCTCGCCCAAGCTACCCATTTTCGCCTGTTTCCATCAAAGATCTGTTTGAAGTACCACCAAACTCTTACATTAACATTTTCAGATTGGGCCTAGTGGATTCGGTTATGAAAGAGATTAAATACATCTTTTTATAAAGACTTATTCCCTCATGTTGAAACATATTCCAAAGCATTTCTATTTTGAGAGAACTTTAAAATGCAGATTTCGAATTCAGGGCTATTTGCCCATGGTGTCACAGGAGAAAAGAAACAGAACATCCTGTAATACTAGACAATTGGTGATTTTTCTTAGTCTTCAAGCTAACAGTTTATAGAGGCTTAGATTTCAAAAGAGAATAAGTAAAAACTGTTCTTACATCACAAAATACTTGTAAGTAAAAACTATTATATCATAAAATACTTGCAGTTTATTAGTTAGGGAAATTAATACACAAGCAGAAACTCAGTTTAAGAATAGACAAGCAAGTTTGAACTTAAACTCTGTGTTAATTCTTCTCTAATAAAGGTAATGATGGGACCAAAGTGAAAGGGAAAGATGGAATGATTTTGGGATATGGGTGTTCTTTCGCACCCTAATGGTAATAATAAAGTTGGTGACTATATAGAAAAAAGGTAGGATGGCATTTGTGTTCAGTCATGTTTAGTCATTTTCATTTAGCTAAGTTTTTGGATACTATTCAAGGACTGTCTTAAATTCAGTATTTGCGGTTTTCATAGTTGATAAAGAGAAAAATTGGACAGCTTCAATGATACCATCCTGAGATTTTGTAAGTCCCAGACGGAATCTTAGCTCGTCATCCCTGTTGTTCTTGTTTGTTTTTATATAAACTAGTGTTTGTTGTACCTGTCTTAACTGTGGGATCTACAAATCTTTTGAAGTTAAACCCTCACATTTACTTGTGGGCACTTTTTTCTGAGTAGATTAATAGTTAGCATATTTGCAAAAGTTTGCAAGAAGGACCCACATACCCACCCAGGTTAAGAACTGCTGAAGAATTTATTTGCAACACGCATAGTGTTCTTTATCTCTGTTTCCTCAACACTTAGCACAGTGACTAAGTATGTCCTAGGGATATGAGCCTGGTATTTTTCTGGGAAAATTTATTGCTGTAAATGTCCCATAATTCCCTCTACTAATGCATGTTTTGCTTCCTTTTTCTTCTTGGGCCCCAGAACCTCAGAATAAAATGCAGAGCATCTTAAGGAGAGCAGTTCTCTTGGATCATTTTGAGAATTTTTATTTTTTTGAAGTCCCTAGGTAGAGACATGGCACCACTCCCTAGAGCTTTAGGGGGTAAGCATTAACCGAAGTTAACTATTCCAGGTCAAGTGGGTATAGAGAGGAGGAAATCCAAGCAGACCTCGAAACGAGAATATTAAGTGTATATAGGGCTTCCATGGCGGCTCAGTGCAGGGCATCGCTTCGATCCCTGACCTAGAAAGGTCCCGATGCCTCAGGGCGACTAAGCCTGTGCTCCAGAGCCATGCCCCGCACACAAGAGAAGCTGCCACAATAACCCTGCACACCACGGCTAGAGAAGAGTGTGCGCAACAACAAAGATCCGGCACAGCCAAACATAAATAAACGTTTCTTAAAATGGTGTTTAAAAAGTAATTCCGTTTTTAAAATCCAGTTTTGTTTTTAAGCACTATGTGTTTTTATTGCAGTGGTGGCGATTCAAGTGCTGAGTGATTCAAAGGAGTAAATCAAATACACTGTTTTGCCTGTTCTGATATGCCACATTCCCGTATTTTAACCTTCCTGACATGGTGACATATACTAAAATTGTTGACATTTTACTTGGTGTTAGCAAGTAGAGGTGTAAAAATTTCCCTTTGACATCTGGTAAGAAAACATGACATCGGTTGTGGCTTGGAGTAGATGAATAAGAGTTTTAGTTATGCACTGACCCTTCTCTTAAAAACTCTGAAAAAAATTTTAAGAGTCTTGGTTAGGCACTTGCCTGGTAGTTCACTATGTGGAGAGGCAAATTAAAACCAGATTCTTGTGACAATGACTAGTTTTCTCTAGACATACTGCTCCTCTGTAAAATAAATGAAAATTTTCATTATTATTAAAAAGCAATTACTTTGAAGCTAAGCAGAGTAGCAGCCAGTGTACATGAGCCGCCTTTGCAGGTGTTCCCCTGTGTCTGTCTGCATTCCTGGATAATCATGCAGCCACAGTAAGATTACCCTGCGAACTGTAATATGTAAAGTGTGTAAACTCATTACCATATTGGTTACTAACTCGGACTTTATCTCAGACACAGCACTTAGAATAACTTTTATTACTAGAAAAAAAGGACAACAGTGAAACACAACTTCGATCAGAATAACAGAATAGCACCCCTACTCCGTTCTCCTAAAGGAAAAAAGCCCCAGTCCTCATACTTTGATTGACTTGCGTGGTGAGACGGATGGAACACGAGAACAGCACCGTGTGAGAGTTACAGACTCAGGGCATGTAGTAAGGAAAGCCAGAGGAGGTTCTGTCATCAAGCAAGTGCGGAATCACTGGGCGAAACAGCGCTCCGCAGACTCAGCACAGACGTTTCTGTGATGTGTGCCGTCTGCTGCGAACCCTAAAGGGCTGTGATGGCATGCGTTTCTCTGCATAACCTACCTTCTCAGCTGAGAGGCTGAGCGGAAGCCGCTGCCGTGTGCTGTGCCTCCACCACGATTGAGCCTCTTGCTCTCCTTACTATTTCTTCTATTTTAAGCATGTTCATATTTTTCTTAACTCTATGGGAGAGTTTTAGTTTTGCCAAAACATAGTCAACAGATTGTTAACCATATTCTTCAGTAGTGGAGAAGGTTAAATGAAGCTGATTCTGTTAAAAGTACACCAAGCAAGGTAAATTGGGAGTTAGTGAATATTACCTAAGAGTTTCACGCAGTTCTAAAACTTCTGAATTGAATTTGCTCTTTCTTCAGGAGTCATTTATTGGGTAGGAAACACCTCTTCTCTGTTGAAGGTATTAATGGTTAGTCCTGATGTCCTTACAGATAGCCTTGCCAGTCAAGAATAGATTTCCTAGCTTCTCTGTGAAGGGAAAGGCTTTGGTCTTGATTTATTGTGTTTGTTGTTCTCAGGAGATGTTTCCTACTTAGAGAGTGAATATGACTATTGATGAGGTTGTGTCTTCCTGAAGTTTTCCTTTCCGGGTCTCCTGAATTACAGGCAGATTCTTTACTGACTGAGCCACTTGGGAATTGCTGAAGTTTTCCTTATTAGATTTTAAGTTTGGCGAGATTGTGTAGCTGTGGCTTACTTGTTAAGAACAACAGTTAGGTATGGGAGGAAGTTTTAAATGAATTTTTTGTGATTGATGAGTTTGATGCAGTAATAACTCATGTAAAAAAGCAAATTCCTTTTAAAGACATTTGGACAAGACCCTGAATTAGTGGTTAAAAATTGAATGCATTGTAATCTGCTTCTAAAAGAATTGTGTTCTCAAGTCTGGGCATGTTATTTTAAGAGCATTCCAGTTTCTCAGAATGAGGCCTGATTGTGGGTGTGGGTGCTCTTATTTTAACGGGAAGAGTGGACAGCTGTTAGGGCAACAGAGATGGCAGAAGTACAGGATATGGTCATCGATTTATATGCTGTGTAAACGCTGTATGGGGACTGTACAGGACCGGAGCAGCCCTGTGCACTTCTCCAAGGAATTTCAGTGTAATAGCAACCTAAAGTAACCAGAAGATAAATTGTTTTCCATGTAATGTTTAATACTAGTAATTCAAAATACAATTTTAAAAAACCTTTAAAAAGAGAAACCTATTTGGCAAATTCACTTGACTCACTAGTGGTGTTCAATAACTGTAGAGTGGCAGTTAAGACTTGTCTTTTTTTCCTTACTGAATGATTATTTACGTAGTATCAACCCTCTGAGGCATATATTGGTATGAAACTTAGGAAAGCATTTTTTCTGTTTTTACTAAACCAGTTTTAAAAACTTGGATTTGCTTAAAACTGCATACAAAAGTGTGTGAAAGTGAAAACCAAAATAGTTCTGCTCTTCTACACCCAAGTGTAAGTTTGGCTGGTTCTAACATTTTATCTCATCTGCATTGAGACAGATGTAGGACATGTATTTTTCTCTCTGTTAAGTGGTTGGGAAAACTGAGGCTGAAGGCTGTGGTTCTTAAAAATCATTCTGCAAATTAGTAAGAGAACTGGGGATAAAATTCCATTTTCTTACCATCTATGACTCTTCACTAGACCAGTTACATTCAGATTAAGAAATATAGCAAGCAGATTACCTGTATAAATATTGTTATCCTGTGAAATCTTACTGTCTGATCCCACATCCATTATTCCAGTTCACTGAAACCCTTAGATTTCCTTAGATTTCCATTCTGTCATCCACAGTGGTAGATCTCCCTCCAGCTATCCTTTCTAGACTGGCCACCTGTCTGCTGTGTCCACATCTAATCAGTGGATTTTTACAGACCTTTATATAGCACATACACTTCTATTCGTCTGGGTCAACTGGGTAACTTTTAAGAATTGGTTGATAGCTCAGAGTCAAAACACTTTTTATTCCATTACTCTACACCTAAATTAGACAAGTCATTGTCTTTTATTCTTTCGGAGTCCAGTACCTCAGTTAAGGTAGGCAGCCCACCAGCCTTCTGGTTTCTTTATAACTTTTTTCAGTGAACACAACTTAAACACAGAATTCTGTTGAGGCATCAGCCTCCCTGCCCATCACTCAGTTTCTGCAGTTATCATATTGACAAGCTTCTTGATCTTCACAAACACTGCAAAAGTTACTGTTTCTGGTAAGCCATCACCTGCATTTGTGTAAATGCGCATCCTGGACAAAAAGTTGGCTCACTAGTCCTGGGGAACTGCAAGTTAAAGCCACATTGCGATGCTAATACACATGCTCTAAAATGACTCAGAGACTGACGGTAGCGAGTGCTCTTGAGGATGGGAAGCAGGTGGAAAATCCTGCAGTCACTTTTGAGAAAGAGTTTGGCAGTTTCTTATAAAGTTAAATATATATTGTACTTGCCATGGATTTTTTTAGCCAAGAGAAATGAAAACATGTCCACACAAAGACTTGTAGATGGATGTTCATAGCAGCTTGATTCGTGAGGGCTGAAAGCTGCAGATAGCCCAGCTGTCCGTCAGTAGGAGCCTTGGTAAACAAAACACACAGCAAGAGGGATGACCCTCAGAAAATGCTGTGCTCACTGAAAGTAGCCATATAAAACAGCAGATAGATGCCATGTAGTTCCATTTTATGTGAAACTCCAGGAGAGACTCATTGAATCCACGGTGAGGGGGAACACAGGCCCTCCCTAGCAGCTCCGCTGGTAAAGAAGGCACCTGTAATGCAGGGGAGCCCTGTTTGATTCCTGGGTCAGGAAATAGCTTGGTGGTCTTCTGGAGCTGAGAGTGGAGATTGTCTGGGAAAGGACACTAGAGAACCTTGATCAAGAGTGGTGATTTCACCGCTGTATGTATTTGTCAGAACAAACTATACTCTTAAAACGTGTGTTTTGTTGTATGTAAAATACACCTCCTTCTTAAGATTTGTTCTAGGCAGAGATTGTCCAAGTCAGCAGACCTCAGCACTGGTTCCTCTTTCTAGCTCCCCCAGCCCTTCCCTTTTTTGGTTGTTTGGATGGCAGGTGAATAGGCACCTGTAAGCAAACAGGAATTTGGGAAGCCCCACTTTTCTTTAGTGCTTTTAGAGCTGTGGAGAGGGCAGGGTAATGTCTGAAGAAACAGTGTCTTTGTTGCTTTCTTCCACCACAGGCTGTTTATTCTTTGGAACACGCACTCAGCCTCGGGTCTTGTACCTTTATTCCTGTGCAGAAGACCTCCAGTTTCTTCCAGAGTCTGAAATCTTTTCCCTTTCCTTCTGCAGAATGCCAGAAAAATACATTGTGTGTTTTTAGAGGACATTTTTGTCTGACTACAATGTGGGAGACCCGGGTTCGATCCTGGGATCGGGAAGATCCTCTGGAGAAGGAAATGGCACCCCACTCCAGTACTCTTGCCTGGAAAATCCCATGGACGGAAAAGCCTGGTAGGCTACAGTCCATAGGGTTGCAAAGAGTCGGACATGACTGAGCAGCTAAAATTTTGTCTGACTAGCTGGAATTGTATCATCATTCCACCTGGAATTTTTACCACTGGCTACAAAATGTTTGATGATTAAGTATGTCTTGAGAACACAAAAGTTCCCTGTTAACAGAAGCATTCTATTAATGATTACATTCTGGTAAAATGTACTCCTCATGATATCCAGAGCCCTAATTTGCTTAGATATCACCCAACTTCTGTAAGTGGTTATGCTGTGTGGAATACATCCCGGATTGGGATAAGAGGTAATGATATATCACTTTGAATGACGGACAAGTGTTTTATTTCTTCTCTAACTGGACTGTAAGGATTTTCTTTGAGTATAGCACTTAGAAATATAAAGTAGTCCAAGGAACATTTGATCCTAAAAACTTCTATACTTTTGGGCTTGAAAAAGGGCGGGAACCTATCAAAAGAACTCAACCTGAAGAAAGAGCTCCTGATGACCAAAGCTGGGACAATTTGCACAACAAAATAAATAACGATAGAACTGGGTTTTAACCTGTAGGATATGAGAAATAGCGATGAATTCATACTGATAAAAAAAATTAAATATATGAATTCAAAGAGACAGCTGTTACTTACAGAAAAATTCCAGTTAATAAATGTAGAAGACCAAATCACCGTGGGGCCAAAACAGTAGCAATATTTGCAGAATCCATGTTGGAATGCTAAAGTTAGTGGGTGAAAGTTTGTGGAGAAATGGCATATTGTTACATATATAGTTTGACGATAACTCTTTTAAAGTCTTTTATTTAATCAGTAATAACTTTAAAGTGAAGAAACGTGACAGACATCACCTTATGCACCTAGAAGACCAAATCACCGTGGGGCCAAAACAGTAGCAATATCTGCAGAATCCATGTTGGAATGCTAAAGTTAGTGGGTGAAAGTTTGTGGAGAAATGGCATATTGTTACATATATAGTTTGACGATAACTCTTTTAAAGTCTTTTATTTAATCAGTAATAACTTTAAAGTGAAGAAACGTGACAGACATCACCTTATGCACCTCGTCATAGTTAACATCAGTGGGGATAAGACATGGAAACTCAGGAACTCCTTGCTGTGATGCAGCCAGCAGAATGCACATCTTTGCTCTGGTATTGTCAGAGCATATAATGTCATCGTGATCATGAGATAAACCCAAATTGAGGGTGATTTCTCCACAATAAGTGACTAATACTCACAGAAGTGTCCAGGCCATCAAAGACACCGAGGAACTATCAGAGATAGGAGGCGGCTAAACATGAGGAAAAACAGACTCTGCTGTGGATGCCTAGATGGGAATTTGATGATGATAAGAATATCTGTGGGGAAACTGATGCGACTTTTAAAAAGAAAAGGTGTCCTGTTCAATTAACAGAATTGTACCAGTGACTAGTTATCTTGTTTTAATAATTATACTCTGTTTATATAAGATGTTAACATTAGCCAAAGCTGAGTGAGGGGTATTTGGGAACGCTGTACCATTTTTGAAACTCTGAAAATTAAAATGAAACATTGAAAATTTCGTTTCAGACTTCAAAAAATACCTTGCAAATCTCCATTGTACCTCTGCAAATGAGTTAATCAAATTTTCAGGAAATCTTTGTTTGATGAAGTGCACTTGCAGCAGTTTAGTTTAAGAAGAAAAAAGACCCTTTCAAATGAAGGCATTTCAAAGTTATTTTTGGCACACACAGAATCCTTACCTTGTTGGAAACTTATTACCGGCATGCAAATTGGCTTACTTTGATGCCAAAAGTAGATGCTTTGGAGTGGAATATCAACTCGAAAAGTGCCTGTACCAGAATGATGCAGATACATGGGTATATGCAGTATATCATCACCCCAGTTTAAGTATCCCTTTTTAAAAGCTAAGGATTTAGATAAATCTGTGTAATTGAAGAGCTTGCTGGTGCTGTGAGAATCCCGCTTGGTTCTGCATTACTTACTCTTGTGATAATGTGGTTTCCCTTAAGTTGAGTAAGCAGACTTATTAATGTGCCATGCTTTGAGAAGTCAGTTGTTACTGCTTACAAGTCTTTTTTACTTTGCTAGAGAAACAGGAAACCAAGGGCATTCCTGAAGGACTTAGACTTGTCTTCCTAAGAATTTTGTCCTAATTCCCTAGCCCTCGATATTTAAAAATGCAGGCAATGTAATACAGAATGTCAGAGTGTGCTTTTTTCATACCTGTAGTATGATTGTGACTCTAGGGTGGGATATATTGAAGTAGTTGGGATATTTGAGGTTAAGAGGAAGGGTGAAGGGTTAGAGGGCACATGTGATCTAGTGAAGGATTAGAAGAGAATCAAATCACTCCATATGGAAGGGCACATCCCTGAAGTGCCCTTCAGGCCGAATCAGAGACCTATTTTCAGTCTTCATTTGTAGCAGTTTTCAGTACTACTGACTACTTCGTGAAATCTTTGTCCTGCTCTTTTTACTGGTTATACCATTCTCCTTTGTTTCCTCAGTTTTACTGGCTCCAATTGAATTCCCTTTCTTACGGTTCTTTGGGTGGGCCGTGTAGGTTAGTGGAAAGAACAAAAGCAAACTTGGAGTAAACTGCTCTAGCCTATTTGCTATTGGACCTTTGGGCTTTGATTCCACCAAAAAGTTGTGAGAATTATGAGTTATATATGTAAAAACTCAACAGAGTGCCTTGTCATAGGAAGCATTTCATCATCTGTTTTCTTCCTTCACCTCTGACAAACTGGGAGCTCTTCTCTCTGGGATAGATAGTTCTATGCACTGAGAATGTGTCATGACCTAGGCTTTTTGCTTAGTCTTGGAAGTATGAAAGATGAGTTATATGAAGCTCCTCAGTGCAGAAGCCCAGAGAGACAGTTCAATATTAGAATACAATGCTGATGCTATATCGCATTGTACAGAGAGTCTAGAACAAATGATTACTTTGAGGCAAGTTTGGAACTTAGAGCATAAAATGTAAACGGTGGAGACTGCTGCAGAGATGTACATAATCTGGTGCAAAGCAACAGATAATATTGTACAGATATACAGATACTATAATGTAGAAAATTAAGTGGCAGAGGTATGTCGTGTTTTGGGAACCCTGAAAATGTGACCACAGACTGTTGTTTGCCAGGAGAAATTGGGAAAGCAGTGGCATATGAGTTGGGTCTTAAAATAGGTACGACTTTTGCAGATGAAGTGTGAGGTTCATTCAGCAGATAAACAAATACAGCCATTGGTTTTGATGTCCCCGGAGGTCCTGGAACCAGCCCCCCTCAGATATTGAGGGATGACTGTATTGACATATTTAAGTTTCTGTTTTTATCCTCCAAATTCTAATTATTTCCTAGAATTCTGAGAAATGTTTCATTCATGAGTAGCAAATATGACCTTATTTAATTCAGAGATTATATGTGAAATCCCATCATTAACCTGTTCAGTGTCCTAGTACAACAAAATCATGTATATTGAGGTTCAGGACTTCTCCAACCCAGTGCTTGTGTCTCTAACCAATAACTGCAGGTAGTTTCAGAGTCTTCACCTTCATTCACATCTAAATTTTTAACCATTTGAAATGGTTGAAACCTAACATTTTTTCCTTCTCTCATTGGAAATAAAGACCATGATTAACCTCAAGTGCCTGGAGTGTGAGATGTTAGTTGTCAGAGTTGTAATTGTGTAGAATCCATCAGATGGTCTTCCCTCAAGCATCTGTTTGGTGATTAAACAGACTGGTCTTGTGGTGTATTATACTCAGAAGTTGCTTTACATCTTACTTCGTGCTTTTCCCTTAGAAAAGCCTCTGCATATTAAAATAATGTTGCTTAAAATCTTGAGCAACTGATATGTTCCTGAACAAATGTGTGATAGCTGTTTAGAATTACCAAAGACATCATGTTTAATCATTGTAACTGATCTCTCTTATGGTGGGTATATATATTTCCCCGCTGCTATGCAGTATAGAACTTTATCTAATAAACTTTTCATAAATTTTTTGAGAAGAGTGATAGTTACAACTTAATTTTTCAAAAGCCCCACAGTATCAATATATGAAAAGCTCTTAGGATTCTTCTTTCTGAATCCTACCCTCTTATAATCCCAAGCAATTAGAATGATGATTATATATATGTTTTTGACAGATATCTTCTGATAAAATATTGATGGGCCAAGGGCTGTTTTTCTGCTGGGCTGCCTCCCTTTGTTTGTAAATATTTCTATTCCTTTACATTATATTCTTGTATAAACCAGTGATTTTGCCACTCAGGAAATATTTGGCAAGGTCGGTCAGGGCTTGGGGGTTTAAGTGCTACTGGCATGTGGTGGGTAGTGGCCAGGCGTGCGGCTAAACATCTACAGTGCATCAGGACAGCTCCCACAGCAGAGAGTTGGGGGCTCTCTAGCGTGTCACCACTGCTGTGGCTGGGAAACCCTGCAGTCAACGCCCTTACAAAGTCATGACAGGCTTTAGGAAAGTTTAGCTTTAGGAAGCCCATTATAATTTGACCATGAACTAGCCTGTTTGTTAGAACTGTTATTTTCTAGTACATATGTTTTTGTTTTAAGATTAGATTTGAGCAAGTTCTTAAGATTACGTTAATTTAGTCCAACCCTCTAATTTCACAGGTGAGGAAACCAAGGCCCGAAGAGGGCAAGTTTGTTCGACCTTGATTTCTTTATATTATTTAAGTAGCCTTTTTTTCCCCCTCTGAAGAATTACTAATTTTTCTGTGTGCTTTATAAGTGCCCAGTTTTGTGACTTGAACTGTAATTTCAAAATGGTTAAACCCGTTTTAAATGGGATCTCTGACAGCTGTAAAGTAATTTGCAGAGCAGATTGATTGCTTTAGTATAGAGTTTCTTGGAGAAAGACTTGATTCGTCATCAAGTTTACTTGCATCTGAAGATACAGTTTGCTAAGAGACTTGTAGTGTCTGTGATCCCTCTGAAAATTATTGACATGATTTACAAGGTAATTTCGGTTATCTTTGGGGGGTGGTGGGGAGAGGTCATTATCAGAGTCACTAAGCCAGCAGTATAGTTTGTACAATGTACTTCATGCAGACTTGCCTGTACCTTAAGAACAACTACTCTGTTCAGTTGTTTTCATTAAATACTGAATACAAGTGTCTGAGCCATAGAGATTGCTTACTTACTCTGTTCTAATGTCTCTTATCAGTGAGGAAGCTGAAGTTTGGAGAGAGTATGTAATTCATCCAAAGTCATGGAGTTAGATTCCAAAATAAATGCAGAAAGCAGAGGAGAGAACCAAGGCATCTCACCTGCTGAGTCCTGGGATGCAACTTGTGTGACAGGGACCAGTCCAGAAAACACACTGGACCCTCAACAGATATCCGGGCCAGTGAAATCTAATGCATGATATTTTACCAACTCTTTGGAAAATAAACATTTCTGTACCTAGAATGCACAGTGCCCTGCCTCTGCATATAGTTGACATCAGTTTAATGAATTTGGAAACATAAGCCAGAATGCCAAAGATGAAACCAGGATAAGAGACAACGCAGGGACTGTTAAAATTTCTCTCTGCTCCTTTACCCAGTTGAGCTTTCAGAAGCAGAGATGTTTGCCCAGAGAGTCAGGATTTGGTACCTACATGGACTTTCTTCCTTAGCAAGGCAGGCAAGGGGAGGTGTGTGTCCACCACTCCTGTAATCGCAGTACCAGAAACTCCTATGATTCCTGCACTTCCTCAGGTGTTGTAGCCACCTTGAAACACTGCTCAGGCCAAGTGTTCAGCCAGCGAAAGGCCCTTTTCAGTCTTAACACTGAAGTCTTTTACAATAGAATAAAATTTGTGTTGAAATAAGGAATGGCAGGTGTCAAAAAGGAATGCGGGTAGCCACCTTCAGAAAAGGTCCATTTGGAAAACAGTTTAGGAAAGATTTCTCCCTACATGTCAACTCTTCCATTCTTTGTCAGTGGACTTACTTTTTGTGAGAGATCTAAAGGACGTATTTATGGGACATTTACTTTAGATATTTGAAGGACCATGATGAAATTCTGTTGTTTTAGGTACCACCTGGATGAGGAAATGGAAGTAAGCCAGATTTATAGTCTGTGGTTAAAATACTTTTAAGCCTCCTTCTTGGAAGTTTTTCTTGTGCTTGATAAGTGTAAAATTTGCAGTTCTTAGGGTTTTTTGGTCAGAGGATCTCTTGCACTGTTTAAAATTATTATGGACCCAAGTACCTTTTGTTCCTGTTGGCAATACCTGTAGCTACTTTCTATATCAGATAAAACTGAGCAATGTTTAGAACACAAGAATTTGCCACATTAGCTCTCAGAGTGGTGATGTCACTTTCCATTTAAGCTGAAAAACGAAAATGCAAGTATTATTATGGATATGATTATTATGGAAANTGCTACTGGCATGTGGTGGGTAGTGGCCAGGCGTGCGGCTAAACATCTACAGTGCATCAGGACAGCTCCCACAGCAGAGAGTTGGGGGCTCTCTAGCGTGTCACCACTGCTGTGGCTGGGAAACCCTGCAGTCAACGCCCTTACAAAGTCATGACAGGCTTTAGGAAAGTTTAGCTTTAGGAAGCCCATTATAATTTGACCATGAACTAGCCTGTTTGTTAGAACTGTTATTTTCTAGTACATATGTTTTTGTTTTAAGATTAGATTTGAGCAAGTTCTTAAGATTACGTTAATTTAGTCCAACCCTCTAATTTCACAGGTGAGGAAACCAAGGCCCGAAGAGGGCAAGTTTGTTCGACCTTGATTTCTTTATATTATTTAAGTAGCCTTTTTTTCCCCCTCTGAAGAATTACTAATTTTTCTGTGTGCTTTATAAGTGCCCAGTTTTGTGACTTGAACTGTAATTTCAAAATGGTTAAACCCGTTTTAAATGGGATCTCTGACAGCTGTAAAGTAATTTGCAGAGCAGATTGATTGCTTTAGTATAGAGTTTCTTGGAGAAAGACTTGATTCGTCATCAAGTTTACTTGCATCTGAAGATACAGTTTGCTAAGAGACTTGTAGTGTCTGTGATCCCTCTGAAAATTATTGACATGATTTACAAGGTAATTTCGGTTATCTTTGGGGGGTGGTGGGGAGAGGTCATTATCAGAGTCACTAAGCCAGCAGTATAGTTTGTACAATGTACTTCATGCAGACTTGCCTGTACCTTAAGAACAACTACTCTGTTCAGTTGTTTTCATTAAATACTGAATACAAGTGTCTGAGCCATAGAGATTGCTTACTTACTCTGTTCTAATCTCTCTTATCAGTGAGGAAGCTGAAGTTTGGAGAGAGTATGTAATTCATCCAAAGTCATGGAGTTAGATTCCAAAATAAATGCAGAAAGCAGAGGAGAGAACCAAGGCATCTCACCTGCTGAGTCCTGGGATGCAACTTGTGTGACAGGGACCAGTCCAGAAAACACACTGGACCCTCAACAGATATCCGGGCCAGTGAAATCTAATGCATGATATTTTACCAACTCTTTGGAAAATAAACATTTCTGTACCTAGAATGCACAGTGCCCTGCCTCTGCATATAGTTGACATCAGTTTAATGAATTTGGAAACATAAGCCAGAATGCCAAAGATGAAACCAGGATAAGAGACAACGCAGGGACTGTTAAAATTTCTCTCTGCTCCTTTACCCAGTTGAGCTTTCAGAAGCAGAGATGTTTGCCCAGAGAGTCAGGATTTGGTACCTACATGGACTTTCTTCCTTAGCAAGGCAGGCAAGGGGAGGTGTGTGTCCACCACTCCTGTAATCGCAGTACCAGAAACTCCTATGATTCCTGCACTTCCTCAGGTGTTGTAGCCACCTTGAAACACTGCTCAGGCCAAGTGTTCAGCCAGCGAAAGGCCCTTTTCAGTCTTAACACTGAAGTCTTTTACAATAGAATAAAATTTGTGTTGAAATAAGGAATGGCAGGTGTCAAAAAGGAATGCGGGTAGCCACCTTCAGAAAAGGTCCATTTGGAAAACAGTTTAGGAAAGATTTCTCCCTACATGTCAACTCTTCCATTCTTTGTCAGTGGACTTACTTTTTGTGAGAGATCTAAAGGACGTATTTATGGGACATTTACTTTAGATATTTGAAGGACCATGATGAAATTCTGTTGTTTTAGGTACCACCTGGATGAGGAAATGGAAGTAAGCCAGATTTATAGTCTGTGGTTAAAATACTTTTAAGCCTCCTTCTTGGAAGTTTTTCTTGTGCTTGATAAGTGTAAAATTTGCAGTTCTTAGGGTTTTTTGGTCAGAGGATCTCTTGCACTGTTTAAAATTATTATGGACCCAAGTACCTTTTGTTCCTGTTGGCAATACCTGTAGCTACTTTCTATATCAGATAAAACTGAGCAATGTTTAGAACACAAGAATTTGCCACATTAGCTCTCAGAGTGGTGATGTCACTTTCCATTTAAGCTGAAAAACGAAAATGCAAGTATTATTATGGATATGATTATTATGGAAAATAGTTTGGGTGTTGTAGACCTTCCCCAAGGGGTCTTGAATACCCCCAGGAGTCTCTGGATCACAGCCTGAGAACAGTTGGACCAGAATATCTCTCCATTGCTGCCAGATTGGTGTATAAAACAGGGATTTTGTTCTCAAGAATTGTAACCACTTGTAGCTCCTCCCACTTTCTGAATATACGTTCCTGAGTTACAGAAAAGTTAGTAATGCAGACAGTTTTTGTTGTTCAAGTGTGTTTTCAGAGCATAAGAGACACTTGAATACTCACAATGACAATTTTGAATCTGAAGTAGAACATTTCTGCTGTAAAGGATGCTTATGTTCTTCTGGAGCCAGTTTCCAGCCAAGTTTTATCTGGTGAATTTGTGCAGTACCATGTATATTGGGGGTCTTCCCTTGTAGCTCAGTCAGTAAAGAGTCTGCCTGCAATACATGAGACCTGAATTTGATTCCTGGGTGGGGGAGATCCCTTGGAGAAGGAAATGGCAACCCACTCCCGTATTCTTGCTGGAGAATCCCATGGACAGAGGAGCCTGGCAGGGTATATCTATGGGATTGCGAGTCGGACACGACTGAGAGATTAAGCAAGTGCACACACATCTGCAAAACCCAAATTCTGTCTGAAATAATGCAGAAAAACTGACATCTGAGTCAGTGAGGACCCTTAGTTCTGCTCTTGCTGCCAGACAGTGTGATTAACTTAGGGACAGCTACATGAAGGATGTCTGTTGCTAGAACCATTACCTTGGAGCAAGGCTTACCAGCTTCTTCCACTTGTATATCTTTCCTTTGGCCTCACAGCTGAGCGAGGGTGGTAGATGCAACTCCAGCTGGGGAGATAGTGCTTCAGAATGTATCTGTTACTTTAAGGTGATTTATCAATATTTTGGATACTAGAGAATTTCAGAAAAACATCTTCTGCTTCACTGACTACACTAAAGCCTTCGATGTGTTCACTTCAGTTCAGTCGCTCAGTCGTGTCCGACTCTTTGCGACCCCATGAATTGCAGCACTCCAGGCCTCCCTGTCCATCACCATCTCCCGGAGTTCACTCAAACTCATGCCCATTGAGTCCATGATGCCATCCAGCCATCTCATCCTCAGTCGTCCCCTTCTCCTCCTGCCCCCAGTCCCTCCCAGCATCACAGTCTTTTCCAATGAGTCAACTCTTCGCATGAGGTGGCCAAAGTACTGGAGTTTCAGCTTTAGCATCATTCCTTCCAAAGAAATCCCAGGGCTGATCTCCTTCAGAATGGACTGGTTGGGTCTCCTTGCAGTCCAAGGGACTCTCAAGAGGCTTCTCAAACTGGGGGGAATTCTTAAAGAGCTGGGAATACCAGACCACCTTATCTGCCTCCTGTGAAACCTGTGTGCAAGTGAAGAAGCGACAGTGAGAACCAGACGTAGAGCAGTGGGCTGGCTGCAGATCGGGAAAGGAGCACAGCAAGGCCGCGTGTTCTCTACCTTACATGCAGACAACATCGTGCAGAGTGCCAGGCCGGAGGAAGCACAAGCTGAGTCAAGACTGCCAGAAGTAGCGGTAACCTCAGATACGCAGATGACACCACCCTTGTGGCAGAAAGCAAAGAGGAACTAAAAAGCCTCTTGATGAAAGTGAAAGAGGAGAGTGAAAAAGCTGGCTTAAATCCCAACATTCAAAAAATGAAGATCATGGTACCCAGTCGCATCACCTCATGGCAAATAGATGGGGAATCACTGCAGATGGTGACCGCAGCCATGAAATTAAAAGTCGCTTGTTCTTTGGAAGAAAAGCTGTGACCAACCTAGACAGCATATTAAAAAGCAGAGATATCACTTTGCTGACAAAGGTTGGTATAGTCAAAGCTATGGTTTTTCTCCAGTAGTCATGCACAGATGTGAGAGCTGGACAATAAAGAAGGCTAAGTGCCGAAGAATTGATTGGTGCCTTCGAACATGGTCCTGGGGAAGACTCGTGAGAGTTCCTTGGACAGCAAGGAGATCAAGCCAGTCAATCCTGAAGAAAATCAACCCTGAATATTCATGGGGAAGACAGATGCTAAAGCTGAAACTCCAATACTTTGGCCACTTGATGCGAAGAGCCGGCTCATTGGGAAATAGTCAGATAATGGGAAAGGTTGAAGGCAGGAAGAGAAGGGAACAACAGAGGATGAAATGGTTGGATGGCATCACCAACTCAATGGACATGAGTTTCAGCAAACTCCAGGAGAGGAGGAGATGATGAAGGACGGGGAAGCCTGGCATGCTTTAGTCCATGGGGTCACAAAGAGTCGGACACAGCCCAGCAACTGAACAACAATCAGTATTTTGTAAGAATGTCTACATGTTCTGTGTACATGAACTATGACAAGAGCTAAGTGCACTTGACCTCCTTTAATCTTGACTTAAGCCCTGTTAAGTTAGGTGTAGCCCCATTCCCACTTAGATAATTTACCCAGGCTCAATAGCAGAGTCTGGATAAAGTCCAGAGCCTGTCCTAACTCAGAAGTCTGCACTCTGCCTATCATCTGTGAAAGCGAGGATGGAGAAGTTGGTGAGATAAAAGGAATGGCTTTTTTTTTTTTTTTTAACCTAATAGTTGGAGTCCAGTT
The DNA here is from genome assembly GCA_006410675.1 of Oreotragus oreotragus. NCBI lineage: Eukaryota > Metazoa > Chordata > Mammalia > Artiodactyla > Bovidae > Oreotragus > Oreotragus oreotragus. The sequence goes on from SJYX01000306.1 coordinate 110,496, forward strand.
TGAAGGGGAAATTTTTGTTTCCTTATGCAGAGCAGAGTGGTTCTCCTGAGTCAATGAGAGCTCAGACCACTTAAGGCCCTCCAATGGCTCATTCTAGAAGATAAGCCAGAGGATTTGAGAAGCTTCATGTTCAGTTCAGTTCAGTTCAGTCGCCCAATTGTGTCTGACTCTTTGTGACCCCATGAATTGAAGCACGCCAGGCCTCCCTGTCCATCACCGACATCCGGAGTTCACTCATACTTATATCCGTCAAGTCAGTGATGCCATCCAGCCATCTCATCCTCTGTTGTCCCCTTTTCCTCCTGCCCCCAATCCCTCCCAGCATCAGAGTCTTCCAATGAGTCAACTCTTCGCATGAGGTGGCCAAAGTACTGGAGTTTCAGCTTTAGCATCATTCCTTCCAAAGAACACCCAGGGCTGATGTCCTTTAGAATGGACTGGTTGGATCTCCTTGCAAGAGTCTTGGACTCTCAAGAGTCTTCTCCAACACCACATCAATTCTTCAGAAGCATCAATTCTTCAGCGCTCAGCTTTCTTCACAGCCCAACTCTCACATCCATACATGACCACAGGAAAAACCATAGCCTTGACTAGATGGACCTTTGTTGGCAAAGTAAT
>SJYX01000306.1:112759-187282 GCA_006410675.1 Oreotragus oreotragus
TAGTTTGAGCATTCTTTGGCATTGCCTTTCTTTGGGATTGGAATAAAAACTGACTGTTTTCAGTCCTGTGGCCACTGCTGAGTTTTCCAAATTTGCTGGCATATTGAGTGCAGCACTTTCAAAGCATCATCTTTCAGGAATTGAAATAGCTCAACTGGAATGAAGACGAGTATTTACTTGAGAGAGGGGAAAAACTCTGTAGGAGAGAAAAGAACAGCAAGAAGAGATACAATTTCGAGAGCAGAGAGAATTTAATAATGCCATGCAGTATATGCTCCTAGCATTAAAGGTCCCAAGGTCACAAACTTTCTGCACTGCTTTGTGGAATAGCCTGCCTCTGTGCCGAGAGCAACTCTAGGGAAGGCCAACAGTATCCCTCTTTCCAAAACAAAGCCAGCTAGGTCTGAGTAATAATGAAGTGAAGTGAAGTGAAGTCGCTCAGTCGTGTCCGACTCTTTGCGACCCCATGGACTGTAGCCTATCAGGCTCCTCCGTCCATGGGATTTTCCAGGCAAGAGTGCTGGAGTGGGTTGCCATTTCCTTCTCCATAATGACCTGGGCCTAAACCAGCAAGCTGAAATGGTACCCTAGTCACTGAGACTAACAACTGTATAACAACGTCTGATGTTTCTTCCATAAAGGGAGAATTTGGTTGGAGTACTGTGTGCTTTCATCTTTCCATAACTGAACAGATGTATATTTATTTGTCTATTGGTCTGTCAAGATAATCAATCCTTTAAAATAGTGACAAAGAATGTGCTTACATACAAACTCGCTTGGAATTTACTAAACTAGATCATCTGCCATATTTTCTTCTTATCTGTTTCTCTTCATTGGTCTAGATTGGCTCACATGGGTGATTCTTAGTAATAATTGTACTCTAGCAGTGCATCAAATACAAAAATGTATGAATTTTTTATGAGATTAAAACCCTGCATTTAAAAACTCTCAGCCTAATTTGGTACACCTGAAAGACTACCAGACTAATAGTCCTTGGTCTGGTTGTAAATCCTCTTTCTCTTTTTTTAACTCAGAAATCTAGTGATTGTGTAACATATCTGTTAGCGTTGTTGCAGATAAGCAGTAGTTAGTTGTTGTTGGGTTTTGGTGTTTTTTTTTTTTTTTTTTAGAAGGATAGGTAAAGGGGAAGGAGGCCTAAAGTAGTCTGATTACTTCAAATTTGTTTTAAATTTATCTGTGCATGTTAGATTTTAAAAGAAGTTTTCTATTCCCTTTTAAGATTTTGTGGTCATTGACGTCGGAGCCAGAATCCTGACTTCTGTGTTCTGCTCACAGCGTTTCTCCTCTGCTTTATCCTTGGTCTTTAAAATGTAATGGATCAGGAGTGGGCGGGTGAAATGGACAGAAAACAAGTTGTTCTTGTAGGACCTCTTCTCTGTTTTGCTGCGAAAGCCAGGAGCCACTAGTGTGTGGTTGACAATGTTGGGACAGACAAACTATGAATCTTAAATCACCTTAAAAGGTAAATGCAAGCATTACCATGTAAAAATGGATTGTATCCCACAAATACGTTTGCTGTTTGATTGCTTTAACTTGGAATACACATTGTATGCAGACAAGTCCAGACTTATTTAACCTCATTATGGCTTTATCAAGGTACTCTGCAAAGGGAAAAAGTTTATAAAGCATTTTTACACGTTTGGCCCACCCAATTCCTTGAGGTTACATTTACTATTCCCATTTCATTTTCAAAATGTTGTAGTCGGAAATAGATATGCAGAGTACTTTGCTTTGTTCCCGGCTGCTGTGTGTGTGTGTGTGTGTGTGTGTGTGTGTGTGTGTGTGCGCGTGCGTGTGTGTGCGTGCGTGTGTGTGCGTGCGTGTGTGTGCGTGCGCGCGCGCTCATGTATGTATTGTGGGGCGTCAGTAATCGGAAATAGATATGCAGAGTACTTTGCTTTGTTCCCGGCTGCTGTGTGTGTGTGTGTGCGCGCGCGCTCATGTATGTATTGTGGGGCGTCAGTAATAGAAAAATTCAGTCATTGTTGAGCAGGAGGAATGCATCCTAGTTAGTCCAGTGCACATGTGTAGACTCTTTTGAGTGTAGGGACAGGAAAATGGGTCATGTGGAGAAGTCCCCTTTTAATTAAAGAGTCATGATGTGATCTGTCATAAAGAATTGTCGGCTTTCCTAATAGTGTGAGCTAAATGGACAGGCATTTTCAGAGTAGTTAGATCTTGAAATTGCTAATTCTTCAACTAACAGATTGCCAAGGCAAGGAGGGGTTGGCTAGGGGCAGGGGTGTAAAGGCGATATTCAGAGAACTTAAGGGCAATGTAAGTTAACTTGGAGGAGACATTTTGTAAGTTGCAGAGTAGGTTTTTTGTTTGTTTTTTTTTTTTAGTGAATAATTTGATTGTCTGATTCCAGAGCCTTTGAGGTATTTTAGTTGAAAGTATAGTTCCGTAGGTGAGCCAGAACACAAGTGAGAGTTTAGGAAGAGCTGGCCATCATGAAACAAAAGAAACCATGTGTTACTGCTCTTTGTTGCCTGAACTAAAGAAGTAGTTGTCTCTTCTCTAGTTGTGGGAGCTGAGATACAGAAAAGCATAGGTGTGATCTCAGATTCCCCGAGCACACAGTGGAAAAGGAAAGGGCTGTGTGGGGGAAATGTAAGGTTTGCCCATGTTCCCCAAAGGTGCCATGAGTTCACCCGTGTCAGCAATCCGGGAAGATGGCTTGGCTTTCCTGTTGGTTTCGCTCTCATTTGTGTTCGTGTGGGCTCAAATAGACAAGATCTCTTGATGACGTCTATTTGAAATGTCACAGCAGATTTTCTTTTGTAGACTGTTGTAAAAACAATAAACACAAAATTTTTGAGAAAACTAAAAATTTTGTTATTGACAGAATATAGTGTTGAAGACTAAGATAGGCTTGCTAAATGTACTTAAAAGGAAACCAGGCCCCCTGTTATATTTTAGCATTTCTGGTCAGGCTGTGTAGCATTTTTGTTGTTTTATTATTTTTAGCTGTTGGACTTTGAGGCTTAGACACTAAAAGCAATAAACCACGTTCATTGACCTGAGGTTTCCCCTATATTGTGAAGGCTGTTGATTGCTTATTTAAGATTTGTTTCTTGGGAAACTTAGGTAATTTTGGAGAATCCAGACTCTCAGCTCCATATTGAAGAACTGACTTCCCTACAACATGCCCATTAAACAAGCTATTTACGGTGTGTTATGTAACATTTAAAAGACTGCACTGGGCAGTGTAAATCTGTGAGAAGTAACTATTTCTCACTGATCAGCAGTGTTAAATACCGTGATAAGGGTTCATTCCTTATGGGAAATGTTCTGTAGACATTGGAAAACATTCTCACCAGCTTCTCTCCCCCTGCCCTTTTCCCTTAAGGATAACCAAGTAGTCCTCCGCTTGCTCCAGTGAGGACAGTGGAGTTATCAAGTGTGCTGGAATTCTTGCACAGGTGTCTGTCGAAATCGTAGCCTGGATTGACCTGGGTCTTTCATTCCTAGCACCCTGTGCCCCCTCCCCACCCCACACACGCACGTGTGCACACAAAACACGGGTGGTGGAGGGAGGGACATTGTGAAGTTATTTTCATAAGAGGAACTTCTGAATGATGGGTCAGTTGGGTCTGTGTTGAAAACCCCAGTTTAGCCGTTTGCTGTAAGCCTTAGACAGGTGTCTTGATCTTCCTGATCTAGAGGACGCTGCACTGACTGGTTTCACAGTGTGCCTGTTCTGGGCTGGCTGGGAGGTGACTCTGCTCCTGCTGCTTCACAGGCAGTGCGTAGTGTTGAACTGGGAGAGCCCGGCAGGGTGGGAATGGGGTGCATGTGGCTCTTAGTGGAGCTGGCACATCCCCAACCCTCATGCCATTGGAGTGTGCTGGCCGAGAAACGCGGGGACAGATGGCAGGAACTGCCAAGGCAGACCTGGCAGGGTGGCAGCTTTGGAGGGCCTCCCACTGATGACCCCTTCTTGTTTCGTCATTATCTCCAAAAGTTACACATTTTGTTCAGTAACACTGCACCATTTCAAAAAGAATTAGATTCGTTTTCCTACCTCACCACGTTCCCTGATCCGAGAAACACGGTGGAATTTATTTGGGGAACTAGTTTCAAAAAACTGCACTAATAATTAAAATGATGATTGTCAACTTGTTGATGAGGGTTTTTTGTGGTCAAGGGGCAAGTGGTGATGGAAGAGTTACTGTGTTGTTGCCTGAGGACATTGAGAATGTACTTCTGAAACAACACAGGTGCCTTTAGCCGACATGCCATATTTCTTGGTAATCTGATCTCAGATAGCCTTGCTGCTGCTGCTAAGTCGCTTCAGTTGTGTCCAACTCTGTGTGACCCCATAGACGGCAGCGCACCAGGCTCCCCCGTCCCTGGGATTCTCCAGGCAGGAACACTGGAGTGGGTTGCCATTCCCTTCTCCAGTGCATGAAAGTGAAAAGTGAAAGTGAAGTCGCTCAGTCGTATCCAACCCTTCGCGACCCCATGGACTGCAGCCTACCAGGCTCCTCCGTCCATGGGATTTTCCAGGCAGGTATACTGGAGTGGGGTGCCATTGCCTTCTCCGAGTTAGCCTTGGGTCCTTTTCATTTGTGAAGTTTCGGTTTGGTTACACATTAGAGGGGTGGAACATTTATTTCACCATTCTGGTCAGACATTCATTTCCTTAGGAGCACGTGAGGACACGTGTAGGTTGTGTTCTTTGGGTACAGATTGTGGCACACGGGCTGCCGCATTCTGAGGGGTTGCTTGCTGCGGTGTTAGAGCATGGTCGTCCGTGGGAGGAGTGTGAGACCGGCCCCGGGCCTGCTGCCTGTGCACACAGTGCCTTTGGCCTTGGTGAGCCCCCGGGAGCGACCCCCAGGGCTCCGTCGTGGAGCAGCACGTCCAGGTGCTGGCGAGCTGCTCTCAGTCGCACCAGGCACCTGGTGTAAAGGGCTGTTGGTGAGACAAGGGTGACTTCCTTTCATCTCTGCCTATTCCTAGCTCTCTGTTCTGGCAGTTTAGCTGCTTACCAACCTAGGCACCATTTCTGATGTCCATGGTTTCAGATCTCTTCTCTGATTTCTCATTTCCGTATTCTGTCCATAACCCCCAGTACCTAGCATCCCTCCCCTGTCTCAGAAGACTGTGCCTCTGCCAGTGCTTTGCTTGATTATGTGCTTTCTCTCCTTTGCCCCATGGCTGACATTGCTGTCTTGCCTGCCTTCTGTCTTTCTCCCTCTACAGTATATGTGACTTCAGCCTCCGTTTCCTATGGAAATCGCCTCCACCCGTGCTGACCCCTCTCTGTAGTGGCAGGACCATCTTTACCTCACCACGACATTTCTCCAAAAAAATTCTATTGGCCACCTCTAGGTTATTCCTCTGACATCCTGTCATCCCTTCATTTTTGCAATCCCAGTCTCATGTGGCTTGCTCACCTAAAAGTCAGCAGTGACCTGATCACCAGAGCTTGGGCTTTTTTCTGTCCTTATCTTACTTTGTCTTTCTCTGCAGTGTTTGTTTATTCTTCTCTCAACCAGGAGGTAATTTTACTGGGCACCTGGTACTGTGCTGAATGCCATAGTGACACAGATGGTTAAGATGCAATGGTGCCGTTCAGGAGTGTACATTTGATTGATAGTTACATGCTGCTAAGTCACTTCAGTCATGTCCGACTCTGTGTGACCCCATAGACGGCAGCCCACCAGGCTCCCCCGTCCCTGGGATTCTCCAGGCAAGAATACTGGAGTGGGTTGCCATTTCCTTCTCCAATGCATGAAAGAGAAAAGTGAAAGTGAAGTCGCTCAGTCTGTCCAACTGTTAGCGACCCCATGGACTGCAGCCCACCAGGCTACTCCGTCCATTGGATTTTCCAGGCAAGAGTACTGGGGTGGGGTGCCATTGCCTTCCCCATGATAGTTACATAGTGGTGTGGTTAAGTAGCCTTGTAGAACTTCATAGGATATGCCTGGAGTGAGACAGGCCCCCCATAACTCAAATTGGGCAGGCCTGGTGGGCGAGCCTAGGGGTTCTTTGGGGCAGGGGTTTGGTGTGCCAATGAGTGTCTCTTGAAGGTGGTCTTGGACTGCTGTCCCGCTGTCCTCTCGTCATTCTGTGTCATGAAGTATACGTACGAGCCTAAGTGAAATTCTCCATCAAGGTAGCTTTTTGTTGTATAGTTAGTTAAACTCTGATTAGGTTATTTCATCTTGAGTACTGGTTAGTGTAAGACAGTTCTGTTTTGTTTTGTTTTTTAACTCTGATTTACGCTGCCTGTTAATCTCTATAGACAGCTGATCTGGTCTGTTTGTGACCCTGGTGAGTACTTGTGAAATGACTTGTGGTGATTATCTTCTCTGTTAAGTATTAACAGATACCCTTCCTCTTTGAAGGAGAAGAATAGGCTGCTGCTGCCTTTGTTAAGTAAGTGTCTGACTTTGCGACCCTGTGAATTGTAGCAGCCTGCCAGGCTCCTCTGTCCATGGGTTTTCCTAGGCAAGAATAGTGAAATGGATTGCCATGCCCTTCTCCAGAGGATCTTCCTAACCAGGGCTCAAACCCGGTCTCCTGCATTGCAGACAGATTCTTTACTGTGAGTCCCTGCTCAGCAGCAGGTGAGGCTGTTGGTGGCTGTGGCCCAGCCTGAGGTGACTGTGCCTGTGCCTGACTTTCACTGTGTGCCATGCATTGCCAAGGCCTGTTTGCTGAAGACCACAGGAGACCTGACCTGGGACTGGTGCTCTTTTCATCAGTTTCCTGCAAAGCCGCACGACCGCGGAGCCAGCACCGAGATGCCCCGACAAAAGCCAGGGACCTCCCCGAGCAGGGGCCTTGATGGAGTTGTGGAGTAGGCGGCTGTCCCCTCTTCATTCTGTGTTTCTTCTCAGCCACATCACACACTCTCCCAAGAGGCATTTCAGACAGTATGTCCTGTTCCTAGTGGCTTTTTTTTTAATGGCTTGATTATGTTTAAAAGAAACTTGTTTTTCCTAGGTTTGTTTTTTATTTTTTCCTTCCGTTTCCGTTCCTCTACCACTGGCTCTTTCATGGATGAGACAGAGCTCATCTGTCCAGTTACTTTTCTTTGGCCAGTGCCTCATTGTGGAGAGCAGAGTGGGATATAGGGTCTGAGGAGGGTTGTTACATGGTGGCCGGCAGTTGCTTCACCTCATTAGTGACCCTAATTTAGATACACGCATCCTACTTGGGCTTCCCTTGTGGCTCAGCTGTTATAAAGAATCCGCCTGCAAAGTGGGAGACCTGGGTTCTATCCTGGGTTGGGAAGATCCCCTGGAGAAGTGAAAGGCTACCCACTCCGGTATTCTGGCCTGGAGAATTCCATGGACTGTGTAGTCCATGGGGTCACAAAGAGTCGGACATGACTGAGTGACTTTGACCTTCACACCTTATACTTGGAGAGTTTATTACATTGTAAATGTCGATCTAGATGCTAATGTCTTTGAAAATTAATATTGTGTGCTAAGCTTTCCTTTCTCCCTTTGGCACTTGGGTCTGAATGGTCATGCATTGTGAGAAACATTTGGCACCCTTTAGACTTTGTAAACAATAGTGCCAAAAACCAGTGTCAGTTGGAGACTGGCGCACACATAATGGTTGGTGGCACAATGAATGTATCACTTTTCCAAGTTTTTTTATAGTGATTTTCAGTCTTCACCCCTTGGGAGCTTGTGTGACCACAGTTGCCTTCTGTTGCTCTGTGTTTTTGGTGGTGCCAATCACAGAACTGCAGGGGACCAGACCAAGTCGGAATAATTAGATCAAGGAGTGAATGCCACACTTCTAATTTCATTCTCTTTTCAAGGGATTACCAGTGTCCATTTAATAAAATGAGATTAACCTCTGCAGCAGCAGTATTTGAAAGCTGTCCGTCAGTATAATCTTGACAACTAAAAGAAGTGGTGTTCTCAGCACTCCTAGAAGCAGTCATGTTTTATTGGCTGAAAGTCTTGACTGCACAGGGTTGTGTGTGTTTGTTTGAGCGCGTGTCTGTCATTAAAGGTATACAGAGAGTGGATTTGAAAGAGGAAAGGTTTTATGGACTTAACCATACTACCTAGAAATAATACTGTAGAAACAACACCATATAATTTAGAGTTGAGTTGCCAGATACCAGTAATAAAACGCCTAAACATTATGAGACCAAAATTTTAAAATCAAAGAAATATTTATAAAGCAAATAATGAGGCATCTTTTCTTGAATGTTGTAGAAAACCTCGGATCAACTCTCAGCTGGTGGCCCAGCAAGTGGCCCAACAGTACGCCACCCCACCACCCCCTAAAAAGGAGAAGAAGGAGAGGGTTGAGAGACAAGACAAAGAGAAGCCTGAGAAAGACAAAGAGATTAGTCCCAGTGTTACCAAGAAGAACACCAGCAAGAAGACAAAGTAAGTTCTCGAGTAACCAGTGCAGTGCTGTGTTATTTTGCAGGCAAATCAAAGATAGCTTTTAAATGCCTCTTTTTCTGTCTCCCCATTTAGACCAAAGTCTGATATTCTGAAAGATCCTCCTAGCGAAGTAAACAGTATACAGTCTGCAAATGCTACAACAAAGACCAGTGAAACAAATCACACCTCAAGGTATTTGAAACTAGACTGAAATACATCACTGCCCAGATTCAGCTGCTCATAATCAAGAGTCGAGGGTGGTTTTGTGCCTGTGGGTTTATAGGCTAAGGGGTGGGATGAAGAGCTGGGGTGGGACTTATTAACTTTCAAAATTCATGCACGTATATATGAGCTATTTTTTTAATCACTGAGACCAAAACAGGAGAAAGATAAATTGATTTTAATTTCGCAGTGGTCCAAAGCTTTGCTAACTGATCATGGTTTCCATTCTTGCTAAGCTTTTCAGCAGATCTGGTAGTAAGCATTGGTATCCGTCCTGGTGGTTTAGGTTCATTGCTAGGGTGTCATGAAGTGTGTGTGCGTGAGAGAGAGAGAGATTTATTGCCACCGTGTCGTGAAGTGTGAGTGTGTGACATTGGAACCAAAGTCCTTTGCATCCATACCTGATTTAACAGGCTCTCCCCTGTGGTGTTGCTTTCAGGCCCCGGCTGAAAAACGTGGACAGGAGCACCGCACAGCAGTTGGCAGTAACTGTCGGCAACGTCACCGTCATTATCACAGACTTTAAGGAAAAGACTCGCTCCTCCTCGACATCCTCATCCACAGTGACCTCCAGTGCAGGGTCAGAACAGCAGAACCAGAGCAGCTCGGGGTCAGAGAGCACAGACAAGGGTTCCTCCCGTTCCTCCACGCCGAAGGGTGACATGTCAGCAGCAAACGATGAATCTTTCTGAAGTTGCACATGGAATTGTGAAAACTATGAATCAGGGTATGAAATTCACATCCTCCACCTGCCCATGCTGCTTGCACCCCCTGGAAAATCTTCTGTGGACATCGACCTCTTAGTGATGCTGCCAGGATAATTTCTGCTTGCCATGGGCATCTGGCCACCAAGGAATTTCGCACCCTGACGATTACTCTTGACACTTTTATGTATTCCATTGTTTTATATGATTTTCCTAACAATCATTTATAATTGGATGTGCTCCTGAATCTACTTTTAAAAAAAAAAAAAAAAAATCTGCTGTGCACAATTTTCCATGTACATTACAACTGGTTTTTTGTTTTTTGTTTTGTTGGGGGAGGGCAGGGTGGGAGGGGGAGGGCGCTTTTATTTATTGTGTTCACAGACTCCATCCTTTCAGCATATCCTTTTAAGTTTAGTTCTTTCTTCCAGTTATACTATGTACTATCAGTTTTGATATAACTATATATATATAAATATAAAATTATATATAAAAGGTTATTTGAAACCAATCCATGGCAACGCTGGTGCTTGATACACTGTGAAGTGAATACAACATTGAACAGTTACAGATCTGGGACAGTCCCTTCTATGAAAGTGCTGAAATTAAATTAAAATCAGTCTTACATGAAGTATGTTCCAACCCACGTGGGAACTTTACTCTCTCATCTGTTTAAAGAGTACTGGATGATACGAAAATATATATTTTTTAAACAATGTGATCTCAAATTTAAAGACTGCTCCAGATAGCCTGCATTTGTGGTGGAAAGACTGACAAATCACAAGTGGTTTAGTTGGGAGGGCTTTGATCATTCGACAGTAACTAAACTAGCTCCAGAATGCCAAGTATTCGTGTAAATTACGGTTACATGTTCACTTCGCTCTTCTTACATGAAAATATGGTATTCTGTAACTCGAATTCCATCCATATTCCAGACCTCTACTCATGTCTGAGGTGAATCGATAAATTGTCTCTCAGTTTTAGGATTCAAACTATCTAACTTGTACTTTTGGTCCATACAAGAAGCAAATCCCTGTTTCCGCTTTGCACATGGTGTTTTGTTTAATCGAACTTTATTTGCCTCACAGCCCCTTGTTTCCCTTACCATTCAGTGAAAATTCTTTTCCTTTCTTAAAGTCTAGTCTTGTTGTTTGACTAAACAGAGGTTATCAACCAACACATCCAGTCCCCAGTCCTGACATGAAGCTTTTCAGTTCCATGATGTGTCTGGGTTCCCTGCTGTGGGAAGGAATGCAAGAGGGGAAGAAATGGTTGAGGGGCTGGCAGCTAGAGTTGAAGGGAAAGCTCCTACTTCCTGTGAGCTTTTAACTTCCTCAACACAAAAACAGCTTGAGTAAACTCTTTTTAAAAGATACTTTTCACTCTTTTTTTTTTTTAGATGCCTTGCAAAAATAAAAAACGTGTAAAAGACCACTAATATGAACCCACCCCTCCTCATTTAAAAAAAATGTTGTTTTGCTTTTTGGATTTAGGATCTCTCTTCTTTCTGACTCTTACATTCATATTTGCAGAGTTCATAGACTTGAGAGTCATTTCAAGCATGGGAACTTGATGTCACCTTCCTTAATTCGACCTGGGAGGGCAGCAGATTAGTGATGAAACGCCGCATTTTGGTGTGAAAAACCTGGTTTGCTTAAGAATAGAAGTAACTTCTGTGTATGGAGGCAACGAGTAAAGAGAAAAATTAACAGCTTGATTTGAGTAGCCAACAGGAAAGGCTCCTTTCACGTTTACATTAAAACTATTCTGTAGTCACTGATGTACCATCATTTAAATTCTGTTCTCAAAGGTATAGATGATAAAGCAGTGCCATTTGTTGCTGTGGTCCTGTTCTCAAGTGCATGGACAATGTTTCCCCTCTTTTTAAAAAATACTGCTTGTATCTGGGATGCAAGCTATACTTACCTTTTTAAATACATTTTTAAAGTATTTATTAATGAACCAAAGGAAATCAGATGCTTTCTGTAAGTATCAGAATATATAATACATAGTGATTTGACTATGAATTTTAAATCCACATTTTAATATTAGTGGGGTATTGCAAAGACATTCCTTCTAAAGTTTTAATATTCCTTTTATTAAGGGTCTCAGGGAGGGTAAATTAGTCAGCCATATTTATTTTCCAGAGATGTAAGGAATTGCTAAGTTTTTAACTTTTTTAAAAAATTTAAATGCCACCAAACTCATGTGGGTTGCACTGCTTTTGGAACCAGTAAGTATTGGTATGCACTTTGTTCAGAAACACTGTGTACTTTTGCAAAATTAGTTTCATGTAAAGTGATTGGACCCCTAGACTAGTGGAAAAAGCTGATTAACCAGCTACTCAGAGGCTGCTAATTCATTGCCAGTGTCTTGGTTTTCAGTTCTGCCTCCGTGATAAATTTAAGGATAAAGAATAGGGAGGGGTGAAGGAAGGGAGGATTGCTTTAGAACCGGTGAGATGATGACGTTGCCAGTTGGGTAGAAACTGCAGCGCACAGTGGGAGTGCTCTCAGCAATCAGATGTTTTTGGGCCCGTCTTTTAGCTGCTGTTGTGTATTGTGTTATGATAGTGAGATGATAGGTACTTTAGACTTTTAATTTCCGAAGTGGATGACATCCCTCAGGCATGTATTCTGGAAATGGAATTCCTGTAACTTCCTGCTTTTGCAGTTTACCCTACAATTAGTAGGCAGCGTGTAAAAACACTAGTGTAGATGATAAAAGATATATATTGAAAGAGGACCAGAAGTACTTGGTATTCAGCGGCACAGTAAGCAGGTTATAAAAGCAAAACAAAAGCACAGTGTTAATGCTTGCAAGTTTCCATTTGTTGTAATGCCACACGATCTTTCATACTCGTGCGTGCGCGCGCACACAGAGCTTACCCAACCTGCTCTGCTTGAGTCATGCAGTTCAAAAAAAAGCAAAAAAAAAGGTAAAGACATCCTGATACCCTCAAAATATTTTCAATCAAAATCTTTCAGTTTTAATCTGGACATTTTAAAAACATTGGCAGAAGCTTCTGTGAGTTTAGTTCCACTAAGACGTTTCACCTGCCTTATCAAGACCATTCTCAGTCTACTTTTTTAAGCTACCGTATCTTAAATTATTGAAAATTTATTAATTGCTGATATATAATAACCTTTGCTTGTATGTAACCGAAAATGGTTTAAGAGCCAACATTTAGAGTATGACAATGGAGCTGAACAGTTTTTAATGCGCAAGCAGTTCTGTTCTTGTGTATGACTTGTAACCTTAATTTACTGTGTAAAGATGGTTACATTATTTCCTTAGCTTTGTTTGTTGGAGACAAATAGAGAATGCTTGTTAAGTATGTCAAAACATAATCTTATCTTGTGAATTTTTGTTAATGTATTATACGAGCTATATTTTTCATTTGCCCAGAAAGACAGCTTGTATAACGCTTTTGGAAGTTTCTGCTCTGTAATGTCTTTAGAGCTGACAGTCTGTTAGGTTTGTTTTTTTCTTCATGCTAAAGTGTCGGTGGTTTTGTGAACTGGTCAGAAATTCACAGGTCTTAAATGTTTGGGGGAAATTTATATTGGACACTGCTCTTTGTCTAGCAAATAAAAGATGTTAATATATTCCTGTTACTGGCATGTGCACGACTATGTTATTAGAAGCCACTTTATCGTTTTCCTGCTTTAAATAGAAATGTCTATTTATGAATTCTGCTTGTAGTTTTTTCACAAATAAAATAGTAAAATTTACATTGAAATCTTTATTTTTGTCTGTGTAGACATAAGCAAGTAGGAGGTTACTTTTTGTACTCAGATTTTTCACTTATGTAGTATTTCAGGAGAACTTGAGTTTATCAGATGCTGAAGTTGATTTGGCTATCAGTACATGGCTCAGAGCTGTAGCAGAAAATATAATGGAACAAAAGAATGCCCAAATTTTGGAAGAAAGCAAACGAGTGTCTCTAAAGGAGTCCTTTGAGGTAGGCAGTGATGATTGAATGAAAGACGTGAAGATGATGGGTAACTGGTTAATTCAGTGCCTGACTGAAGAACCCTGGAAAGAACCCATTTCTGGCCAACTGCAGGTAGGTTAACTATGACCCTCATGTAAAGGAAATAGTGTCATACCTAAGAGCTGCGCAAAGCCGGCATCTTGCCCAGTGCTAGGGAGGTAGTCACTTCCAAAGAATGTGGAAACCACTTAGGACACTTCTGAGCTTCACCCGATTACTCTTAGTCTGCACTTGAACTAGCAAATGGGAAGAGAGTAACTGGTGCAGGATCGTAATATGAAGATTGATTTGTTCTGGGAAAAGAAAGCAAACTTCATTCTTCCAGTACTGGGTCATAACCCGAGTCTGGCTCTTCAAGAGTCTTGGAAAGAATCCGGACGGTTTGAAGAACAGGAAACAGATAGTGACTCTGATGTTTCCCAGCACCCTCAGGTGATGGGCTGGCTGCACCCCGACTCTCAGCTTTCTTTGGTACCTGAGGAATCTTTGAGGGTCCCCACACTGGCACTACCCTTTGGGGAAGCTAGAGGCTGCCTCCCGTAATAGATGAAGGCATACAGCTGAAGGCTGGTCCCTACCATGGAAATGGAGGGATGTCTTTTAGTGAAGTCCTTCAAGTTGTGAAGATAAGGAAAGTGAAGTCTCCTGTGTCTTTAGCTAAACACCAGCCTTGATAATGCATGGCTAGACACCCCTACTGAGGAATACCATGGCCAATGTATTAACATCACCGTGGCAGGAAGCTCTTGCTGAGTTAATCTTGGTTGAGGGCAGGATGATGTCTTCAGCTGAAAAGTTCTGCATTTATTGTCTGGTAACATGGAAACTGGCCAGCCCCTTCCCCAGAGCAGTGAGGAGAAGGAAAAGAGCTGTCAGTGAGGCCCTGTATCTCTTTCATCCATGACCTCCCAGCAGTTCTGTAGAGCTCTTGAAACTTTAACATCATAACAAGGAAAGCTTCAGAGCCACTGGTGTGTTAGGTGTAAAAATTCTTGATCAAAGTCTTGCTTGCTAATCATCAAGAGAAGCCAGGTTCTAATCTGGCCACCCTTACTGGTGCTTGTCAGGAAAGGTCAGTCTTCATCTGGCAGCTGAGCTCTGTTACACAGAGTAGATATGAACCACTGAATACTGTGAGGAAAGGCTCTGGTTTTTCTAGAAAAGATCATTGGCCTTGTCTGGAGAGAGAAAGGGACTGAAGTCGAGTGAAGGCTGTTGTGTTCTGCCTGGTCACCCTGCCTTCTCTCCCGGCGTTAACTGCAAGGCTAGGATGGAAGCCTGCTGTGGGTCATCCAGTGCCTGGTTATGCACTGGGTGCGGTTCTGATGGCGAGTGGGATTGGCTGTGTGGAGAAAGGGCACAGGCCGAGCGTGAACGCTCCTGCACGTGTCTTTAATCTAGACCATGCACACCTGGTTTCCCTACCTCGCTCGTGCCAGGCATCACAAATCGATCACAGTACTCTTCGGCTGAATTCAGACTCAGAAATCTCAACACGGCTCTCCAGGCATCCCACGCCCGTGGGAGGTAAGTGCCTTTGCCCTTCCTGCCCTGGATCAGACCTACCGAGGCATTTGGGGAACCCTACAAGGCCATTTTTAATCAACTCTTCCGCTGTGGAGCACTTCCTGGAGCCGTAGGAATTCCAAGCAGAAGGCAGCTGAGGCTCGAAGGAGCCAGGGAGGAAGAGAACAAAATATCCAACACACCAATTCTTCAATAGCTCAGCACGGGACAAGAGAAAGAGGCCCGTGGTGACCCTGTCACTTTAAATGCCCGACGCCACGGTGCTGCCGTGTAGGCTGGACCAGAATTGCCCAGGCTGCTGCACCGGCTCTGCTGACCTCCAAGACTCAGATGACAGGGCAGAACACCAAGCGGATGTGATGCTTGGAAAGAACAGGACAAACTTCAGGAGCCAGAGCTGGGTGAGACTCCCACCTCCACCTGACTGGGTGATCTTGGGCAAGTCAGCCTCCCTGGGCTCATTTTCCTCACCTCTGAAGCAAACTGCTTCTGCCCTGTTCTCTGCTCCAAAGTGGCCCATTTGTTGCTAATATTTTGCTGTGTTTCTAGTAAGGGAGAGCAAAAATTTTCCTGCATGTTCATCCTACTGCTTCACTGATGTTAATAGCCGGAATGAGTGAGCAGCGGTTTGTTTTGTTTTGTGATTGTCTTGTTTTTAAATATTTCCTTATCTATCTAATCTTTCTGCCACTTCCCACCAGGGAGGCCACATTTGAAACCACAGTAGCTTTGCAAGGGTATTGTTTCTTTCACTTTCAGGTTCCAATTAGTCACAGAGATATGGCCGTTCAGAGCTGTAAAGCAGGTCCACCGCCGAAGAGGGAAAGTCCTAGCACTCGTAACTGTAACCGGAACATCTTCCCAGACTGTCTGCGTGCCAGCATCGTGGTCATGGCAGGGGGCCGGCTCCCCACCCTGTGGGTTTGTCCTCTGTCACTTTCCGGGAGGATTTAACAGCGTGCTCCGCTGTCAGCTGCGCTCTTGAATCCTCTCTCATCTTAGTGACACTCCTGCTTAAGTGAGTCATTCTTGACTCCCTGGACACCAGAAGCCTTTCTTCCTGACAGCAGGTGAGATGCTGGCAGCCTCTCAACGTGACCATCCACTTCAGTGCCTGTGAAAATCCCCACCGCCCTGCGACCTGGACATCTGAAGATTTTGCTTAATAGAGTCGGCTGCCGTTTGAGGGAGGTGTGCCTGGCTGGCTGGGGAGCCCAGCATGAGACCCGCTCTGCCTGCGCCGGGGACCCTCCATGGCTGCTGCCTGGGAGAGGCTGGTGCGGCTGGAGGGCACGAGGGGAGGAGGCAGGCCACCCGGCATGCCTGAGGAGCGAAATACACAAGACAAAATTCTGGAAGCATGGAGAGGGCGCATGAAATGCTACTTCAACGTGAATTTCAACAATAGAACACAGGATCTCAAAGAAATCTCAATTCTCAGTGTACTCTGCTGCCTTGATGAGCGCTTCTATTGAAAAGCTCCAGGAAGCCCGCTGTTTTCCTGCCTTCAACCGCACAAAGCCTAGTTTGAAGAGAGGACGGAGGAGATGGTACATAGGTATCTGACAAGGTGTGGGCTCCAAGGCCCTACTACAGGCATTTTCTCGTCTCTGGCAGTCAGCAGATAGAGCCAGGGGCCTTCTCTCACAGATGCTCCTGAGCACCTCTAAAAAGCCTGCCATTCAACCACGTGATGGCCTGCCCATAGCCCGCTTCTGTTCTTAGCCCGTGTCTCCCGCCATGAAGCCATGCCCCTCACAAAGCCCAGCACTGACTCTGCTGCTGTTTGATAGTAAAGGCCATGGTTCCAGGACAGAGACTAGCTATAGCCTCACCCATCTTAACCCACTCCTCCCCACGTGGAGGGTTCTGGCTTCAACTCACAATGCCCTTGGAGAGCAGGCTCTCCCAGTCCAGGGGCACTAGCTCTGCTTCTTGCATCCCAAGAAGCATCAGACCCTGTGGGATGAGCCGAGACGGTGGCCAGCCTCTGCCCGTGTTGAAAGACTTAGCTTTTTATTTCCTGGCTCTGTTTGGCTGGCTGGCTGCAGTGTGTGTACCCTCACTTCTGTCCACTCTTACCTCTTTGCCCAAAAGGAGTCCACCCAGGAAATGGCAACCTGATCCGGTCTCTGCTAAATCGTTGCTATGGACCACAGCCCAGGAAATGACAACCTGATCCGGTCTCTGCTAAATCGTTGCTGTGGACCACACACAAGCAGAACTGTCCTTACATCTTGACAGCCTTCGCCCAGTGTCACAAAGGGCACAGCCAGCCTTAGCCCAGGTCTGTCTGATCAGAAGGGTCATATGTGAATTTAAGAACAGTGACATCGCCCAGTCACCCAGTAGAGACTCTTAACAAAGTGACTCTGATGTTTCCCAGCACCCTCAGGTGATGGGCTGGCTGCACCCCGACTCTCAGCTTTCTTTGGTACCTGAGGAATCTTTGAGGGTCCCCACACTGGCACTACCCTTTGGGGAAGCTAGAGGCTGCCTCCCGTAATAGATGAAGGCATACAGCTGAAGGCTGGTCCCTACCATGGAAATGGAGGGATGTCTTTTAGTGAAGTCCTTCAAGTTGTGAAGATAAGGAAAGTGAAGTCTCCTGTGTCTTTAGCTAAACACCAGCCTTGATAATGCATGGCTAGACACCCCTACTGAGGAATACCATGGCCAATGTATTAACATCACCGTGGCAGGAAGCTCTTGCTGAGTTAATCTTGGTTGAGGGCAGGATAATGTCTTCAGCTGAAAAGTTCTGCATTTATTGTCTGGTAACATGGAAACTGGCCAGCCCCTTCCCCAGAGCAGTGAGGAGAAGGAAAAGAGCTGTCAGTGAGGCCCTGTATCTCTTTCATCCATGACCTCCCAGCAGTTCTGTAGAGCTCTTGAAACTTTAACATCATAACAAGGAAAGCTTCAGAGCCACTGGTGTGTTAGGTGTAAAAATTCTTGATCAAAGTCTTGCTTGCTAATCATCAAGAGAAGCCAGGTTCTAATCTGGCCACCCTTACTGGTGCTTGTCAGGAAAGGTCAGTCTTCATCTGGCAGCTGAGCTCTGTTACACAGAGTAGATATGAACCACTGAATACTGTGAGGAAAGGCTCTGGTTTTTCTAGAAAAGATCATTGGCCTTGTCTGGAGAGAGAAAGGGACTGAAGTCGAGTGAAGGCTGTTGTGTTCTGCCTGGTCACCCTGCCTTCTCTCCCGGCGTTAACTGCAAGGCTAGGATGGAAGCCTGCTGTGGGTCATCCAGTGCCTGGTTATGCACTGGGTGCGGTTCTGATGGCGAGTGGGATTGGCTGTGTGGAGAAAGGGCACAGGCCGAGCGTGAACGCTCCTGCACGTGTCTTTAATCTAGACCATGCACACCTGGTTTCCCTACCTCGCTCGTGCCAGGCATCACAAATCGATCACAGTACTCTTCGGCTGAATTCAGACTCAGAAATCTCAACACGGCTCTCCAGGCATCCCACGCCCGTGGGAGGTAAGTGCCTTTGCCCTTCCTGCCCTGGATCAGACCTACCGAGGCATTTGGGGAACCCTACAAGGCCATTTTTAATCAACTCTTCCGCTGTGGAGCACTTCCTGGAGCCGTAGGAATTCCAAGCAGAAGGCAGCTGAGGCTCGAAGGAGCCAGGGAGGAAGAGAACAAAATATCCAACACACCAATTCTTCAATAGCTCAGCACGGGACAAGAGAAAGAGGCCCGTGGTGACCCTGTCACTTTAAATGCCCGACGCCACGGTGCTGCCGTGTAGGCTGGACCAGAATTGCCCAGGCTGCTGCACCGGCTCTGCTGACCTCCAAGACTCAGATGACAGGGCAGAACACCAAGCGGATGTGATGCTTGGAAAGAACAGGACAAACTTCAGGAGCCAGAGCTGGGTGAGACTCCCACCTCCACCTGACTGGGTGATCTTGGGCAAGTCAGCCTCCCTGGGCTCATTTTCCTCACCTCTGAAGCAAACTGCTTCTGCCCTGTTCTCTGCTCCAAAGTGGCCCATTTGTTGCTAATATTTTGCTGTGTTTCTAGTAAGGGAGAGCAAAAATTTTCCTGCATGTTCATCCTACTGCTTCACTGATGTTAATAGCCGGAATGAGTGAGCAGCGGTTTGTTTTGTTTTGTGATTGTCTTGTTTTTAAATATTTCCTTATCTATCTAATCTTTCTGCCACTTCCCACCAGGGAGGCCACATTTGAAACCACAGTAGCTTTGCAAGGGTATTGTTTCTTTCACTTTCAGGTTCCAATTAGTCACAGAGATATGGCCGTTCAGAGCTGTAAAGCAGGTCCACCGCCGAAGAGGGAAAGTCCTAGCACTCGTAACTGTAACCGGAACATCTTCCCAGACTGTCTGCGTGCCAGCATCGTGGTCATGGCAGGGGGCCGGCTCCCCACCCTGTGGGTTTGTCCTCTGTCACTTTCCGGGAGGATTTAACAGCGTGCTCCGCTGTCAGCTGCGCTCTTGAATCCTCTCTCATCTTAGTGACACTCCTGCTTAAGTGAGTCATTCTTGACTCCCTGGACACCAGAAGCCTTTCTTCCTGACAGCAGGTGAGATGCTGGCAGCCTCTCAACGTGACCATCCACTTCAGTGCCTGTGAAAATCCCCACCGCCCTGCGACCCGGACATCTGAAGATTTTGCTTAATAGAGTCGGCTGCCGTTTGAGGGAGGTGTGCCTGGCTGGCTGGGGAGCCCAGCATGAGACCTGCTCTGCCTGCGCCGGGGACCCTCCATGGCTGCTGCCTGGGAGAGGCTGGTGCGGCTGGAGGGCACGAGGGGAGGAGGCAGGCCACCTGGCATGCCTGAGGAGCGAAATACACAAGACAAAATTCTGGAAGCATGGAGAGGGCGCATGAAATGCTACTTCAACGTGAATTTCAACAATAGAACACAGGATCTCAAAGAAATCTCAATTCTCAGTGTACTCTGCTGCCTTGATGAGCGCTTCTATTGAAAAGCTCCAGGAAGCCCGCTGTTTTCCTGCCTTCAACCGCACAAAGCCTAGTTTGAAGAGAGGACGGAGGAGATGGTACATAGGTATCTGACAAGGTGTGGGCTCCAAGGCCCTACTACAGGCATTTTCTCGTCTCTGGCAGTCAGCAGATAGAGCCAGGGGCCTTCTCTCACAGATGCTCCTGAGCACCTCTAAAAAGCCTGCCATTCAACCACGTGATGGCCTGCCCATAGCCCGCTTCTGTTCTTAGCCCGTGTCTCCCGCCATGAAGCCATGCCCCTCACAAAGCCCAGCACTGACTCTGCTGCTGTTTGATAGTAAAGGCCATGGTTCCAGGACAGAGACTAGCTATAGCCTCACCCATCTTAACCCACTCCTCCCCACGTGGAGGGTTCTGGCTTCAACTCACAATGCCCTTGGAGAGCAGGCTCTCCCAGTCCAGGGGCACTAGCTCTGCTTCTTGCATCCCAAGAAGCATCAGACCCTGTGGGATGAGCCGAGACGGTGGCCAGCCTCTGCCCGTGTTGAAAGACTTAGCTTTTTATTTCCTGGCTCTGTTTGGCTGGCTGGCTGCAGTGTGTGTACCCTCACTTCTGTCCACTCTTACCTCTTTGCCCAAAAGGAGTCCACCCAGGAAATGGCAACCTGATCCGGTCTCTGCTAAATCGTTGCTATGGACCACAGCCCAGGAAATGACAACCTGATCCGGTCTCTGCTAAATCGTTGCTGTGGACCACACACAAGCAGAACTGTCCTTACATCTTGACAGCCTTCGCCCAGTGTCACAAAGGGCACAGCCAGCCTTAGCCCAGGTCTGTCTGATCAGAAGGGTCATATGTGAATTTAAGAACAGTGACATCGCCCAGTCACCCAGTAGAGACTCTTAACATCCTTGAATGATGGAAGGGAGGCAAACATCCTTTAGCTTTGCCTGATTTCTCAGGCTTTCAGCTTGGGACTTGGATGTGATGGCTGCAGTCGTCTCAGTCGTCTCAGCCTATCAGATCACCCTAAGGTTGGAAGCTACACAGTAAGGATAATGGGAGTTGAAAGATAGCAGTCTGGATGCCCTGTGCAGCTCCTGACCTCACAGGTGAGACAGAAACTTCTCTTTTATTTAAGCCATTGTGTATTAGGATTCTCCAGAGGGAAAGAACCAATAGGAGATAAACAGGTGACCCTTGAACAACATGGGAGGTTAGTCGTTCAGTTGACTCTTTGCAACCCCATGGACTGTAGCATGCCAGGCTCCTCTGTCCTCTCCTATCTTCCAGAATTTGCTCCAATTTATGTCCATTCAGTCGGTGATGCTACCTAATCATCTCATCCTCTGCTGCCCCCTTCTCCAAAAATCCAAGTGTAACTCACAGTCAGCCCTTTGTATTAATATCTGTGGTTCTGCATCTGCGGATTCAACCAATCGGAGAGTCAACCAACTACAAATCGTGTAGTGTTGTATTGATAGTATTTATTGAAAAAAATCTGAGTGTAAGTGAACTACCTGAGTAGTTCAAGTGTATCTACCTGAGTAGTGCAAGCTGTGTTGTTCAAGAGTCAGCTGCAGATAGAGATATACAAGGTTTCCAAGCGTGGCTATAAAGAACCGAATTCTGGGAAGCCTACAGTGGAGTTTTGGCGAGCAGGGAAGCTCACTGGCACAGGTGATGGTGGGGAAGGGGCCAAGCCTTGGTGCCGGGGGCCTGCTCTGTACTGCGCACTTCCAGTGCTTGCTAGGAAAATGAGTCCTCTCCGGCTTCCTCGAGGCTGAG
Organism: Oreotragus oreotragus; assembly: GCA_006410675.1. Taxonomy (NCBI): domain Eukaryota; kingdom Metazoa; phylum Chordata; class Mammalia; order Artiodactyla; family Bovidae; genus Oreotragus; species Oreotragus oreotragus. The sequence goes on from SJYX01000306.1 coordinate 134,337, forward strand.
GAATGCCAGGTGGTATGCATTACCCACCAAGTAATAGGCCATTTACCTTCCCCAAGGCTGGGGGCAAATGGACCTAATTGGTGCAGCCCCTGGAATATTGTATGTCTCTCACTGTGGTCCCAGGACTTGAGACCCTCTTACTTTTGCAACCAGGACAACATGTGGCAAACATGGTGGTCTTCGGTCTCAACGGAAAAAGCAACAAAACCACATTTTAGATGGTGTGGGGTGGGGGGGTTTGAAGTGGTTTCTGGTTAATCCTAGCTGCATCAGGCCATCTGAGAGGTTGGCTAGAGCTGGGGGCTGCTAGAATGAGGAAACGATTTTGCTAAGCCAGCCTGTGTCTGCATTCCCAAATATGGAGTTCAAGGATTCATCTTGGAGAAAACGAAATAGAAGCTTCCAACAAAGGGTTCTTGAAAGTCGGTTTGTAATTAACCTTTCTGTGTAACATGAGATTTCTCAACTAGATGGAGGGGGGGGAAATAGATTCCATTTTAATAATTAACAGATACTTGTAAACAGCAGTTCCAACATGCTTTATAGAGTATTGATAACCATAGGCTGGGGTGTTAGTCGAGAGGCATGTCTCAACTGATCCAATCTATCTCTTGCCTTGAATTTGGGTTTCTCCTGTACTTGATAAAGAGGCTGGGCCTGGCCTGGCTCTGTGTGGGGGCTGCCGCACAGCTCCTAGAGCCTGGGGCCTCGGTTACAGGCTCTGCCCTTGTTTAATTAGTGACCTCGCAGACTCGTCTCCAAACCATAATTGAATTCCCGCTTGATCTGTTTGACCCCAGCTTCCCCCTGGAGCCAACTCTCCTGTGGACGGTGTGCTCTGGGAACCTGCGAGGGTGGAGGAGTTGCCACCTGTGCCCTCCTGGGCAGAATGCAGCCCCTGGACAAGTCTTGTGTGACCCAGAGGAAGTGAAAAACACTGTGTGAAGGCCGTCCATGTGTTAGTTTGCTGGAGCTGGCCATGATAAAATGCCCCAGACTGGGTGGCTTAACAGCCCACAGTTCCTGGGGCTGGAAGTCCAAGGTGAAGGTGTGGACAGCGTTTCTTCTAGAGCCGTGAGGGAAGGACCTGCTCCAGGCCCGTCTCCTCGCTTTGTCGGTGGCTGTCTTGCCGTGTCTGTCTATATCGTCTTCCCTCAATGTGTGTCGGTCTCTGTCCCAATGTCCCCTTTTTGTGATGAAACCAGTCATGCTGGATTAGCGCCCACCCTAACAACTTCACTTTCACTACATCTGCAAAGACTGTTTCCTAATAAGGTCGCATTCTGAGCTCCTGGGGGTTAGGGCTTCAACTTGTGAATTTCGAGGGGACACAGTTCAGCCCCGAACAGAGGCCGTGGTGCTGCCCATCCACTGGCCCCTTTTCCTGCTGCCTGTCATTAAGCACGGGCCTCTCGGGTAGTTGTAGTGATAAGGAACCTGCCTACCAACGCAGGAACACAAGCAAGCGACTTGGGTTTGATCTCTGGGTTGGGAAGAGGACACGGCAACCCACTCCTCTATTCTTGCCTGGAGAATCTCATGGACAGAGGAGCCTGGCGGGCTACGGTCCATAGTGTTGCAGAGTCAGACACAACTGAAACGACTTCGCACACATCATGAAGTGCATTCGCTCCTGGCTTCTTTACGCTTTTGGATTGTGGCCCTGCCCTTGTTTAGAAGTTTTTTCATTCATTCATTTGTTTGTTCTTTCATTCACATGTCCATCAAACATGGTAGTGCTTACTTTGAAAGATTGTTAGCAAATAAAACATTTTTAGCTTCATGTCTGACAGATGCTAGGTACTCAACTGCGTTGATTTGTCCTTGCATTCACCGACGTTTATTAAGCAGCCCAAGGCGGGGCTGAGCCTGCAGCGCCGGGTGAGATATCTGCCCTGACCAACACAAAGGAGGCATAGGTGTGTGAACAACACTGCTGAGTGCTCTGAAGATAGGGGTCCCGGGAACCTGGGGCTGGAGCAGAAAGATAGGGGCAAGAGGGCAAGAATGAGCTCCTAGAGGCAGTTCTGCGAGCCCAGGGTCCACAGAAAGGCAGCTGAGCTTCCTCTTAGTGTCCCAGATGATGCTATTGGTAGTTTTTCAGCACAGGGTGACAGAGTCCAAGTTGTACTGAGGGCATCGGGTTGGACTGGGCAAGAAGGGATTCTGGCAGAGACCATGGCAAAGCTGCCGCTGGTGTCCCAAGGAGAGAGATGGGACCTGGGCCGGGAGGACGGTGGTAGAGACAGGGAGAGGTGGTTGGCTTTGAGAGAGGAGGGTAAGAAGTGGCAGGATGTGGCGATGGGCGAGTGGGTGTGTGGGCTGGAGACAAGGATGGACTGCTTGTGGCACTTGCTGGAGGGTGCGGCTTCCCTCAGAGGAGCAGGAGGGCCTGGCTGGTGGTGAGATGTTGAACTGGAAGCAGAGGAGTCTGGACCTGATAAAGCATGAAGAGTTGCTGTCTATCGTGTGCTTGTTCACTCCACCACTATTTATGGAGTGCTTGTCCACAGCATGCACAGTGCTGGAGGCCAGGGCACTGCAGTAAGCAACGCAGAGACTTATGCAATGGGCATTCCAGTGGGGAGATAGACAGCAAGCATGGGAGCACATAGATGATAAGGCTGCTCTGAACTATGATAGGGAAATGAGACCAGGCCAGGTGATGGGGGGAGGTTAGGGGCTACCTAAGTTGGAGTGGCGGAGAAGGCAATGGCACCCCAATCCAGTACTCTTGCCTGGAAAATCCCATGGACGGAGGAGCCTGGTAAAAGGAAATGGCAACCCACTCCAGTGTTCTTGCCTAGAGAATCCCAGGGACAGGGAGCCTGGTGGGCTGCTGTCTGTGGGTTCGCACAGAGTCGGACACGACTGAAGCGACTTAGCAGCAAGTTGGAGTGGACAAGAAAGGCCTCTCTGAAGAGGTGATACTTGAGCTAAAGACTGAACGGTGAGAATAAGTCGCGTATGGAAGAACACGGGGAAGTTCTTGGTGGACACAGAACGTGCAAAGGCCTAGAGGAGGGAGAAAAAGGCTGCAAATGAGATGGGCGTGAGAACCAGAGGGAAGACAGGCTCAAGGAAGCCGTTCATAATATCCCTGGGACTGTGCTGAGTCAAGAAACGAGGGCCAAATTTGAGAAAAGCTGAAGAATTCTGGGGACCCTGTACCTATGGTTCTGTTGGCCTAACTTGGTTTGAGTTGAGTTTTCATCACTTGTACCCCAAGGGTCTTGAGGAACCCATCTGGGAAGAAAACTCTTTATGGAGAGGGGGATGGGAGTGGGCAGGGCGTGCGTCAGGGTCTGAGAGGCCCAGATCAGTAGAGCTCTGGGGGCCCTAGGGCTGAGCTGGTAGAGTTAAGTGCACACAGCTCCCCCAAGACTTATGAGAGCCAAGACCCAGGGCTCAGTTTTCTGGAACAGCCGCTCTTTCAGCAGTTTTTCATGTGGGGGTCTGCATGCTTGTTTACTCACGCTGTCCTTGCCTGAAACTGTTTGGAAACCACTGAGCCAAGTGTGGGATGAGAAAACTTTTACAAATGGGGAAACTGAGGCTTGGGGAGATTAGTGGGTGCCTGAGCAGCACAGCTGTAAAGAGGTCACCCTGAGTGGGAGGCAGGCCTGCAGGCTCTTATTTCAAGGGCCCTTTGTGGTGGAAAGGGCAGCCTGCCTCAGAGGCCTGGGATGGGAATTTTGCTCTGGCTCAGAGACTGTCCTTCCTGGATGTGGCCAGGCAGGGGCTTGGAGGAGCTACAGCCTTGGATCCATCTCTCCTTGAAGTGGACCAGGGCCGTGCACCCAGGACCACAAAGTGCAGCCAAAAGTGGAGACCAGGGGCACAAGCTTTGGAATCAGGGCTGAGTTCTAAAACCGGGGCTATGCCCAACTGACTGTGGGATGCAGGCACGTCAGTTGGAGTCCCAAGCCTCAGTTTCCTTACCCGGGATAAAATGTGCAGCAGCCCCGGCAGGATGCAGTGAGATCACAGTGAGACCTCACACGGAGTCTGTAACACTGCCCCTGTTGCCTGGCATGCCCTGAATTAGCTTCTGCTCAGCTATTAATGCCATCACTTCACAAGAAACGTTATTTCATTCTAAGGCTCACACTGCAGGGCTGGGTAGAGGAGGCCCCCAAAGGCAGAGCCTAAAGAAGACCCAATCAAGCCCGGTTTGTCCATTGGCATGGAAATCCCTCCTCACAGCAAATTTCTGATGGAAAGGAAGCCTGAGAGTTCAGTGTGTGTGCACTTGATGGAATTGTGGATTTTCTTCCTGCCGTGGCTCTTTCTTGTGGACCAAAGTTGCAGGAAATGCTGCAACTGCTGTTCTCACATCTTTGTTTTATTTTTATCTGATGAATGATTAAAATAAGTCAGTTGACTTGTGATTTCAAGGAGCTAAAGGAAAAAACAAAAAGAGAAAACCTGTACAAGGCCTGAGTGGGCCCAGCTTGGGTCACATCACCAGACCAGAACCAGTTGTCTGGTTAAGGGGATACAGTATTCCCATAGGCCAAAAATGGATTTCTCTTTCTTGTGCTAGAACTATGAGTAGAGTGTCACATATGTAGAAATCTTGTGAAGCAGAGTAGAAGCCTGAAGGCTCGATTAGTTGTCCTTCTTTGTACCTCTGGGACCATGAGGTGAAGCTAATACTGAGGAAAACAAGGCCAAAGGATGAGAAAGAACTGTGAGAACATTGTCTGAGCATCTGGAACCAGCTGTACCCGAAAGCCCTAAAACTCTACAGCAAAGTCTTTGGAGGAATGGAAGTGGGCTTAAGCCAGTTTGAATTGGATCTTGCCACTGAAAACTCCTTAACTAGTTCAGAATCAGAGCTGACGGTAGTAGAAAGAGAAGGCTAAGACCAGCCTCGGACTTAGATCCTAGCCCAGCTCCTGAGAGCTGTATGCCCTGGTGGAGCCTCAGCCTCCTCATCTGTAAAATGGGAATAATAGTACTCTCTTTGATGACTGGTGTGCTGCTAAACTATATAAAACAGGTTTTCTGGATGTGGCAGGTTGTAGGTACTCAGTGACTGGTCGATGTTTACTATAACCAGAGAATTCAGAAGCGGGCTTCCTGTCCTCCCTGGGCCAGGATCCAGCCTCACAGTTTGTTTGTCCGCAGATCCCACAAGTCACGCGACAGCACTTCCTGTCGCCCGCAGGAGGATGGGACTGGCGCGGGCTCTGAGTTCTGGCAGGCCTGCACCTTCTCTTCCAGAACCTCCCTCCTGCCCGTCCTCCCAGCCCAGGGGGCTCAGCCCCTTGGAAACACTGCTGTGCCAGTCCCTCAGACCAGCCTGGCTCCGCGCCTGGGGGGAGCCTCCTCCCTTTCCAGAATCACAAGCTCTTGGAGACGGGAACCAGGGACCCTGAGAGCTCCTCCTGCTTTGGTGGAAGGAAAACAGAGGCTTTCGGGCGGGGGGTTCTGCTAGAGCCAGGAGGTGGCACTCCCAGAATCCAAACCCTGCTCTCCGCCTCACCCTGATCCCCACCCTCAGCTCCTTTCCTGGGAGGGGAGGTGTGGGACTTTCTCAACACATGCCCACGTGGCGGGCAGTCACGCGATTTTAGGGCACATGCCAGAGTGTTTTTAATTTCAGCATCTTTGTATTCATTTGGACAGTGATCCCCTGCCCCTTCCACAGGCCAAAGCCGGGTCCACAGGAGAGGAATCTCTGTCTGCGCTGTCCCTACTGCCGTTTCCAGAGCCTTGAATACTGCCTGGCGCATAGCGCTTCACCAGTGTTTGGTTGACTGAACCGGGAATTAAAATTTTGGAGCGAATGTATGGCCAGCGGTGCAGTTTCTCCCCACTCAGAGATCAAGTTCTCTTTGGAAATCCATTGGAGTTGGACAACATTAGGTCGGTTTGAAGAGAAATACTAAGGGATGAGGGCACCGTGCGTGTGGAGGTGGAAGCGGCAGTCACGTGGAGCCTGGGTGCCTGGATTCAAACAGTGCCGGTGACTCAGACCCCACATCCCTGCCAGCAAAATCGCCTGTGGTTCTTTGTGGGCTGAAGCAAGAAATGAGCACGCCCTTCCCAGGTATATTAGTTTCCGTGGGTGTCATAACAGATTAACCACAGCTTGGCTGACTTACAGCTACCGAACTGTCGCTGTGGGAAGAGGCACACTCCCTTGAAAGCTTCCATGGGAGGGTCCCTTCTCACCTCTCTCAGCTCCTGGGGGCTCCAGGCATGCGGGGGCGTGTGGCCACATCATTCCAGTCTCTGCCTCTGTCTTCACCGGGCCTTCTCTGTGTCTGTGTCTTCTCTGCTGTCTTAGAAGGGATATTGGTCATGGGATTGAGGACCTCGCCTGGAAATCTAGGGTGGGCCCATCTTGAGTGCCTTGGTTATATCTGCAAAGACCCTCTGCCCCAAGGTTCCGGGGGTTAGGACACTCTTTGGTGGTCCCAGATTAACCTATGATACCTGGGGGTCTGGAACCCCTGGAGCACCAACCCCAGTCCCACGTGTCGCCTTCTCCAGGGAAGCCCAGCTGTGTCCCAGCGCCTCTCAGGGGTGGCATCCTTGGGGACATTTGATGGAGTCTGAGAGAGGAGCGGCAGACTCCTGGAGAGGGCTACTCGCAGGCAGCCACCGTGGGACCCCCTTCCCTGGCCAGCAGTTCTGAACAAGGAGAAGGGTGTTCGACTGGGAGGACTTGGCCCCTGGGGACTGCACTGAGGGAAGGAATCTGTTTGTCCACTTCTCTGGAGTGTCCCTCTGCAGACTTCTATGAGTATCACTTTCTTTTCTTTTTTTTTTCTTTAATATTTATCTCTTTGGCTTAGGTCTTAGTTGCCGCATGTGGGATCTTTATTTGTGGCACGCAGAATCTAGTTCCCCGATCAGGGATCAAACTCGGGCCCCTTGCGTTGGGAGTGTGGAGCCTTAGCCACTGGACCACCAGGGGAGTCCCAAATATCACCTTCTGAATGTCTGTGGGAAGGAAGAAAGGAGCACCTGCGTGAGGAATGTGGCTCAGGGGTCCCGTGGGCCTGGATGCCCACGTGTCTGTGCTGCTGTCTCCAACATTCATACATCACCTGTTGGCAGTGGAGAGAACAGTGAGCCACACAGACACAGTCCAGCCCTCATGGGGCTGGCAGCCTAGGGCAAAAGAGAGGGTAAAAGTGAGCCTGTAGATAAAATGATGACAGGCCATTATCGCTGTGAGAAAGGAAACAGACTGTGTATGGAGATGGAGCTTAACCACAGGGGAGGCCTTGCAGAGGAACTGGAATTTGAGCTGAGACTTAAAACTGGGGAAAAGCATTCCAGACAAAGGGATAGCATGTGCAAAGATCCTGAGGTTAGAAAGAGCCCAGCCATCAGATAAATGGAAAAATGTCCAGTGGGTTGGAATGTCATCTATGGGAAAGGGAAGGAGGTTAGCAGGTGCCAAGTCCCTGCTGGCCCTGTCAGCTTTAGGAGGAAATTTGGATTTTATTCCAAAGATTTCAAATAGGTTGTGTCATGCCTTGAATTAGCTTTTTGAAGGTTCCCTTTGGAGAATGGGCAGGAGAAAAGACAAGGCAGGGGTTGGCAACCTTTCCCTGTAAATGTTCAGATAATAAATATTTTGGGCTTTGGGGGCCATCAAATCTCTGTCTTGACTAATCAGCTCTGCTATTGTGTAGCGCAAAAGCACCCAGAAGTAATTCGTAAGCAACCTGGTGTGGCTGTGTTCCAATAATACTTTATAAAATTGGACAGCACTTGCACTGGACCACAGTCAGTGGTTTGCTGATTCCCGTTGCTGGGGGACCAAGCTGGAAATGAGAGGAGCACCATGGGCCTGAGGAAGTGACTTAGCCTTTGGACTTCTCACTGTTCTCATCTGTAGAGTAGGCACACCTTACCTCAAGAGACATTTGTGATATTTCTGAGTATTAATGGAGAGAAGGTGCTGAGCATAGAAGCCAGACTTGTGGTCGGAGCTGGACACGCGGCGGCCACACACCAGTGGACCTCACCTCCCCACCTCCCCACCTTCCCACCTCCTCACCTCCCCACCTCCTCACCTCCTGCCTTGGCCAGCCCAGCTGCTCCTCCTGTCACTCTCTTTCCTCTTTGGGGAGATATCTTTGCAGCCACAGCTGCCACTGTGCTGCCCCTCTGGGCTGCAGATGGGGTTTAATGACATAATCCTTGTTTACACCTTCCTGTGGCTTTTCTTCCCTCTCCCACCATGGGTGATTTGGAGACTTCTTTTTCTGGCTTGGTAGGAAGGAAACTATGCAGGAAGGCAAGTTTTCTGTTTTTCTAGAGCATTCTGGCTGGAGAAGAGGGAGGCGAGACAGAAGAGTTTTGGGGAGAGTCTGAGCTCATTCACCTTCTGGCTGATCCTGGGGGAGGAGCTTGGGAGGAGAGGTAAGGAGGCTCGTGTGGGACCTTTCCTGCCATGCTTCCCCGTTGCTGGGGTCATTACCACAGGCACTGAGCTCGGAGAGCAGGTACTTCAGGGGAGGGTGGAGCTCCTCTTGAGGTACTGCGTTGGGGGGGACCCTGTCATGAAAGTCAAGGAGGCAGAGGCAAGAGGGATGCACAGAGAGGCAGAGAATGTGGCCAGGACCTCAGGGCAGAGAAATGGATGATCCCCAAATCCAGAGAGAGAAAGAGAAGACAGACGGATGGATAAACTGATACAGAGATAGATAGATGGATACACACACACACTCACACACACTGGCACATACATACGTAAGATACAGAGCATGTCTTCTCTATGCAGTTAAGTGAGAGCCTTTCCTTCATCAACAAAGATTTCTTGAGCACCACCAATGTGCTGGCCATTGGCTGGCCCAGATTACACAATGCCAAGTGAAACAGGCATGCTCCCTGCTCTCACGGCACACTCAGTCTGTTGTGAAATCTAATGCCCTGGGCCAACAGAAACTATTTTTACTCCTCTCGTTATTTCCTAGGCTGAGTCACCCAGCAGCGCCGCCATTACCCCATCATCAGCCAGGAGAAGGCAGAGGGCAGGACCTGATGGCTTGGTACCCACATAAGTACATGTTAAGAGGCTGACTGGCATCCTTGAGCGAAACTGTGAACATGTGAGAGTCAGACCCACCTAGGTTCAGATCGCCAGCTTTGCCACTCGGTGGCTGGGTGATCTTGGGCCAGTGACTTTACTGCTCTGTACTTCAGGTGCCCGTTTGTTCGTTATTGTTGGTGCTGGGAACATGGCAGTGAGTAAGGCAGACAAAATACCCAGGCTCTGTGCGTGTTACATCCTAGTTGGAGGAGACAAGAAACAAATACATGAATTTGGTGATGAGTGGAATGGAGCGAAGATGAAGCAGGGTACAAGAATAAGGAGTGCCAGGATATGGGTTTGAGCACTTGAAGCAGGTGAAGGAATAAGCCACATGGATTTCTGGGGGAAAGGCACTGCGAGCCATGAAGAAAGCAAGTGCAAAGGCCCTGAGGCTAGAGAGACTTTCAGATGTGATCACCATAAGGAATCTGAGATGGGAGATGGCCCAGGTGAATCCAGCGTAATCATAAAGGCCTTTTTTAAGAGGGAGGCAGGGGATTGGAGGCCTAGAGGACCATGTGAAAAGGGAAGCAAGAGGTCCCGTGATCGAAGGCAGGGCCGCAAACCAGGGAGGGCAGTGGCCTCCAGAAGTTAGGCGAAACACCTTCTCAGCTGAAGACGTCGGAAAGAGCTCAGCTCTCCTGATACCTCAATTTTCTTGTAAGCTCAGCCACGGTGAAGGGATCCCTCCCTCCCCTGAGTGTTCCTGGGAGCCCGGAGTGGGAGGTCTTCAGTTTGCCTCGACTGTCCCCAGCCCCAGACCTAGGGCTGCTTCCCCTGACCCGTTACCCTGGTACTACAGCTCTGGCCCCACTAGCCGGTCCGGGTGCCCCCAGGCGCTCCCCTCTCTCCCACCTCCGGGTCTCTCACAGACCTTCCCTTCTGCCTGCAGTGCCCCAGCCAGCGCCCCCTGTGCCTTGGGCTAGCCCTCGATGTCTGTGACTCCTCTAGTCCTTTCTCATCCCCTCCTCTGTCCTTAACTTAGCCCTTAGCACGCCCTTGGTATTTAAAGGCTTATTTTCTTCTTTGTTTTTCTCTCTCAGGGAAAGACAAATGGCTCCTATTTATGAGTCCTCATTGCGTGCAGTCAGGGTCGCTGTGGAGAGTTGCAGAGGCTGTGGCTGATCACACAGAATGTGAAGAGCACCTTGTAGAATTGTGTAAGGTGGCAGCCACTCGGCCAAGTGCTAGTTTCCTCCTTGCAATGAGCCCTAGGGTAAGGTTAAGACCATTTTGCAAAAAGCAGGTTTGGGACAGAAGGGACAGACTCTCAGCTCCCTGTGCCTTTTATTTTTTAAGCATTGATGGACATTTTGTCCAGCCCTCTCCATGACTCTGAGACTGATGCTGTAGTCACCACCATGGTGTAGATGGGACAATTAAGACTCAGGGGAGGAGTCGCAGGCCCAAGGTCACAGGTCTAGAAACCGACTGAGCTGGGATTCCAGTGCTGGTCAGCCTGAGGTCTTAAGCCTCAGGAATGAGAAAGGAATGAATCAGGAGATGGCCTTCAGTTCCTTGGCTGTGACCTTGGGGATGCTTCATTACCTGGTTTGCGATAATTTGCTGCTATAGGTGGCTCTGAGAGTCTAGTGAGATCCTGTCTTCAGAAGCCCTTTGAGAATAAGACAGCAGCATTGCTGTGGGGGTGGGGAGGGAGGGATTTTTCTGGGTTCCACACCCAGATTCTCAGCCCTCTGGGGAAATTCCACCCCTTGGCCCGCCCTGGCGCAGCCGGGAGCCTGGCCTTTTCTCCTGGCCCTGGAGAGACTTGAGAACACTGGGTGTTCCTTCCTGGAAGAGGCCCCTGCCCCACCAAGGCTACTGAAGAACCCTGGGTCCTTGGCTGTTCCCAGGGGAACCCCTAAGACTTTCCTTCTGATTTTGCCTCCCTGTCCCCTGGGGGCCAGGCCAGTGGCTGTGGTGTCCGCAGAGAGTCTGTTAGATCCTTTGGGGGCCTGGGGGCACCTCAGGGTGGCTGGAAGGGCCTGGTGGGGCTCAGTCAAGGGGCTGCTTCCCGGCTGAGCGGGTGCTCCCAGCACTCTGAGGCTGAGTGAACTTCCTGGCTTCCTTTCAAAGATCTTCATTAATCTCAACATCTCCTTTGATATGAATATGAATATCATGAGTGTTCACACTGCTCGGTCCTTTACCAGGTGCCAGGTACTGAGCTGCAGTCTTTATCTGGATTATATATTTTTCTCACAAGCTTGGAGAGGAAGGGCCATTTCTGACACCGTTTCCTTGGTGGGTAAGTAAGTGGCACACATATCTGTGAACCCAGCTGGAGTTCTGCTAAACGGCCTCCAGTTAGAAATACCAGTTGAACAGATTGAGGAAACTGAGGCTCAGAGAGGTGGAGGGCCTTACCCAAGGTCATTACCTTTGCTCCTGACAACCTGCTGCTCAGTGCCCCCTGGGAGAGTGGGGGCAGCTTGGAGTTCACGGCTTTCCTGGACTCTGGTGGGGTGGCCCCAGGAGGGCTGTGTTTTGGGAAATGCCCCGGGGCCCTGAGGGTGGTGGGCCTCTGTTTCCTCAGCTATAAAATGGCAGCGGTAACAGAAGTGTGCCTGACAGACACAGGCTCCTTCCTTAAGGCTTCCGTAGCCCTGAGTTACAAGGCCTGAATTTTCTAGAGCTGTGTTTGGCCTGCAGCCAAGCCCCGTAACTGGCAGTCACGGGCCCTGCCCCCGCCTGCCGGGCTTGCCTCCTCCCCTCCCCCACACCGGGCTCCTATAATTGGAGTCCTGTCTGTGAGGTATTGGCTCAATATTTTTATAGGTTTCCCCCAGCCCCCTTTCTCCTCGCTGCCCCCGAATAAAGGAGCCGCACGACTTGAGCCAAAAACACAGCTCAGAGCATGTGTGCCAGTGACCCAGCCCCTGTGAGGGTGAGGTGGAGAACTTTCCATGTGGGCCCAGCCCTGGGCAGGGCCTGTTCCCTTCTCCCTCTGGCAGCTCCTGCCCGCCGCCTCCTGCTGCTCCACAGAAGCCGCTCTGTCCCCTCGGGCTGGGCCGGCTCCCTGCAGGGCCTCTAATGGTTCTTCTGGGACAAGTATGGACTCTGTTTGCAGGCTGCCCAGCAGGCAGTCAGCCAGGAAAAGTCAGTCAGTCTGTCATTGTCTCACAGTCGGGCTCCGACGACAGACAACCTGGGCCACACAGTGAGGCAGGGCCCCTCACAAGTCCAGCCACGGCTGTGGTCAGCCGGTCGCTTGGCCAGCCTCGATGGGTCAGACAGCCGGGCAGTTAGCCGCTGACTCACAGATGGACTTGGTTACACCTAGGCACAGCTGTTCACACCAGGGCTCACAGTCACCGGGTCATCCAGCCAGTCTCAGTCACCGTTTCACAGTCAGACCCAGCGGTACATTCAGGGCTACACTGCCAGCCCCGCCCTCACTGTGGGTCACAGCCATGGTCAACATGCCTCCTGCCAACTGGTGAGTCACAATCTGTCAGTCAGTCAGGCAAGGCCGGGCCAGTCAGCCCACCTCCAGCAGCCGCCCTGTCATCTAGCAGCCCATCAGAGTCAGTCAGCCGGTCAACATGTTGTAGATAGTCAGCTGGTAGAATGCCGTCTCACAGTCAGACTCAGGTACACAGGCCCAGTCAGCCAGTCAGGCAGGTGGCCATCCATCAGTCCGGTCTGCCTCAGGCAGCCCGTGGTAGTCAAGGGCGCCGGACAGTCACTGAGGCAAACAGTCAGTCCACTCAGTCTTTCCACTGAGCTGTTGGTCAGAGTGAGATACAGGCAGCCACTGCCTGTGTCCAGGTCAGTCCCAGCCACAAGGTAACACCAGCCAGCCAGTCGGTCATTCTCAGAGAGTCACAGGTGCAGGCACCAAGGGCAGCTGAGGCCCTGGGGTTGCAGTCAGACATCTGGTCATCCAGTCAATCTGAAAGAAGCAACCCCTCCCCCAGCTTTAGTCCTTCAGGCAATATCACCACTCGAGGCTGTTGGACCAGGAGTCAGAGTTACCCGGTTACCTAGCTAGTCTGAATCGGCCACCAGCCCCACTGAATTAGTCACAGGAGTCAGGCAAAAAAAGTAAGTCACGGTAAGTTCCTAGGTATCCATTCAGTTTTAATTAGGCAAATAGCCAGTCAGCTACCTACCACCAAGCCCATTGTCATGAACCAGTCAGCCAGCTGGTCATGCAATCCCAATCCACGAGCTAGTGTGCTGATCAACCAGTCCCTTGGACAGTCAGGCTCCACCCATCAGCCTAGTTTCAGGCAGTCCAGTCAGCGTGGTCAGTTGCAGGCTTCCACAGTCTGAGGCCAGGTCCAACCCAGTCACAGCCAACCAGCCACCAGTCAGTCACTCATCTAACCTCATGTGCACCAAGGTACAGGCTGGCTTCTTACAGAACCAGATGAATCGTTAGCAAATCCCTGACAGAAGTCCTAAATCAAACCCCAAACATGCCTTAACCCCCGTCAGCAGTGTCCAGAAACATCAAATCAGGCTTTGCTCCTGATTTGTCAGGAAGAGTCGGGGTGAGGGGCAAGTAAGCCGATTTACGACTCCAGCGGAATTCACTTGTCAGCCAGTGAGGGTGAAGACCACCAGAACAGGGCGGGAGACCCCAGGACAGCTTCCTACCCACACCACCTATATGCTCTTGGCGGGTGTTCTCAGTGCAGGGACCACCCAGGGCTCTTCGCAGAGGAAGGAGATGGGGAGTGTACCAGATGCCCCAGAAGCCCCTGGCATCCTCCTTTCCCTCATGCCCCCTCTGACCTCTTGTTCTCCACTCCCTCTTCCATCCTCACCTCCCACCTGCTCTGCCTAGATCCGCACCCAACCCTCCCCCATCTGTTCAGATCTGTCCTTGGCATCCCATAGTGCTGTTCACCTCCTCAACACATATGCATGGACACCTCCCTCCTTCACTTACCTCCTCATTTCAGAGGATCCTGATCCAGCAGCCTGGGGAGGGGGACGCTCAGGCCCCCTCTGTGCCCTGTCTCCCCTTTCTGCTGTCATGAATTCCGCTGCCCCTTAGGGGACCCACTCCTGGCTTGAGAAGGGGCATGAAAAGGAGATGCAGCTTTTCCTGCTGCAACACCCCCCTCCTCCCAGCTCTCTGGAGGAGAGGGATGACAGGGAAAACCCTGGGAGCGTGGTGTCCATCTCTCTGATTTCCTGTGGTGGCCCCAGGATTTCTCTGGAGCCAGGTAGGAGTTCTCATCATGGGGCAAACAGGCTCCAGTCCAGCAGGGGAGTCAGCGTGGATTTCTTAGCCTGAGGGGAGGACTGTTCAGAGCCACTGAGGCTGCCTCTGGCTGGAACGGACCTGCTCCTTGCAGAGGGGCTGTGGGCCCCTTCTGGCACTGGGACTCGCCCACTTGTGACAACAATGGGCACAGTGGTTGGTTTTCAGAGCCTCAGATCCTAACTCCTAGGGTCAAGGTGCGGAAGAAGTTAAGAAAGCATCAAAAGGGATTAGGTCCCTGTTGACTTAGGGCTAATTTTTTCTAAGCAGGCAAACTGATGGTCCAGGCTAAAGGGGCTCATGGAAGCTTCTTCCCAGGTCGCGTCTCAGCCTGATTCCACACACACCGAGCCCTCCCAGGAGCTCCAGTCACTAAGGGCTTCCTGTGCATCAGTGACGCTAGATGGGCTGTCAACGTTTTACTCCTACAGTAATCATGTGAAGTCTGTGCCCATTTTACAGAGGAAGAAATTGAGGTTCCAGAAGCTGGAGTAATTTGCCCAAAGTCATGGTGCTAAGCGGCAGAGCCAGAACTGTCTGACTGCTAAGGCCCAGGGGACCGCCTCCCCTTGTTCTGAGAGCCACATGTGCACCCCATGCCCTATCCGGCAACATTTCAGTCTTTCCCCCCCAGTCTCACACTTCCCTGTCTTCCTGCCTCCCCTTCTGGCTCCCACTGTCTGGGACTCCACTCTCTGCTTGGTGTCCCTCAATATTTGTTCTTCCTTCTTCAGAAACTGAACCTCCAATTAGGTTTGGTGGATGTTAGGTGGATGCATGATCCCCTGGGATAAAGAGGACATTCCTGCAGCTGACCTTGCTGTTCTGTGTTTATGCCTGTGTTAGGGCTGACAGGATGCAAAATTAGGCTACTCCTTGCCGGGATGGCTTTAGGAATTGAAGAAAGCTGCTGCTGGTCTCCCGGTAGATGAGGCCCCGTGGCCAAGGGCTGGGAGGGTGGCTGGCTGTGTGTCGAGGAGGATGCAGACCCGTGTCAGGGCACACTGCCAGGGACAGAGTGCGCGCTGGGGTTTCAGTCACCCTGTAAACCAGTCCTGGCATGGGGGGGGGTATGAGGGGGCTCAGCCCTCAGGCCCAGCCCTGGGCTCTGCCCCAGGCATAGAGAGAGAGGGGGGAGTCAGCAATGAGTGGTCTGTGGCAGGAGCTCTGGGCCTGGGACCCCAGGACCGGCTGTCTTGGGGCCTGTGACCGTCCTTACTCAGCTCNAAGCTGCTGCTGGTCTCCCGGTAGATGAGGCCCCGTGGCCAAGGGCTGGGAGGGTGGCTGGCTGTGTGTCGAGGAGGATGCAGACCCGTGTCAGGGCACACTGCCAGGGACAGAGTGCGCGCTGGGGTTTCAGTCACCCTGTAAACCAGTCCTGGCATGGGGGGGGGTATGAGGGGGCTCAGCCCTCAGGCCCAGCCCTGGGCTCTGCCCCAGGCATAGAGAGAGAGGGGGGAGTCAGCAATGAGTGGTCTGTGGCAGGAGCTCTGGGCCTGGGACCCCAGGACCGGCTGTCTTGGGGCCTGTGACCGTCCTTACTCAGCTCCCCCGTCAGCCTCTCTCCCAGCTCCCCACCTCTCAGCTGTCCCCATTTTCCTTCCTCCTCCTCTGCCTGCTCCCCTCTCTCCCAGCTCCTTCCCCCTCTCCCGCTTCCCTTGTCCCTCCTCCACACTCAGCCCTCCTCCTCCTCCCATCCTATCTCCTCCTCTCCTTTTGGGTCTCTCTCCATCTCATTCCCAGGGGTCTATCAGTTTAAACATCCCTCTTGCCCCCTCCCTCAGTCTGTAGGTCTCTTTCTGTCTGTCTGTCTGTCTGTAGGCTTCTCCTCCCTGCCCCCACCTTCCCTTCCTTCCTTCGTCCTCTGGTGAATCTCCTTTCTTGAACTCAGGTCTGCAGGAGCCACCCCTGTGTCTGCAATGTTCTGCAAGCTGACCGACCCTGACTGCAAGCCTAGCCCTGACTCCAAGCGCAGCCGGCGTGCTGGCGGGCCAGGTTCCTGCTTCTCGAGCTCAGTCCCCATGGGGCCTCCCCAGCGTCTTTCCTGCAGGGTCTGCCTGAGGATAGGGCCTCTTCAGCCTCCCCCACCCTCATTGCTGCCTCATTGCCAAGCCCAGCGCATCCTTTGATGCCTCCCAGGGCTGCTCTTCCTAAGCCACACTTGGATCTGGCACTCTTCAGTATCAGATATGGGGGATTGGCCTCCTTGGGATCCCACAGGGGAGCCATCAGCTACTCTCCCCAGCCCCACCCACCGCCCTGAGGGTGCCCTGAGCACTTTAAAGTTCTATCCCTTTCCTAGGCAATGGTCCCTTCTCTTTCCTCTGGGAGCCCAGACTAATCTTCTAGATTTCACAACAGCCAGAGGCCATCTCCAAACCCTGCAGTAACCCCGAAGGGCCTGGCTCCCTGCTGGAGCCACTGTGAGCCAGCACAAACAGCTCTCCTTCTTTCTGCTTCTTCCCCAGCAGCAAAGGCAAAGCAAACACACATCAACAAAAGGCTCAGTTAAACATCGCCCCATCACCACCACCTACCCCTGCGGCGCCCCCATCCTCTGTATTCTCAAGTCACTGCTTTGCACACCCTTGATCTGTGTTAAACCTTGCCCCGTCGCTAGGGGCTGCACACCTGTGTCCTGGGGGTGGATGTGCAGCAGGCTCATGTGGGAGTGCCAGTCCAATCACGTTCCCAGCAGGATCACTACTCTAGGCTCTCCTGACAGCCTCTACTTGGACAGTCTTTTGGTTTAAAGACAACTCAGGCATCTTGGGAAAGAGTGCTGAGGCCTTTGAAGAGGGGTTGGGTGCCGTGTTTTCCTTATCCCAGGTACAGTCACCCCCCCTCCCCAGATGTGTATAAGAGACAGATCTCCTCCTCTCNCCCCGCCGCCTCCACCACCCACTCCAGCGTTTGCTCCATCTCGTAATTACCTGATAGGCTGTTTGCTGCTAACATGTGCTGACCCAAGGTTGGTGATCAGTTGGGTGGATATCAGTGGAGGTAGAGGCCCTCAGGAGACTGGGGAGGGGGGCATGGCAGCCCCAGGGACACTTCAGAAACTCTAGCTGGGGAATTGGGCTATGAAAGGAATGTAGGCAAAGACTAGGAGGCACTTAGATGCTATCTTTTGGGGATGGTGGAGGGGGAGGTGGTAGGAGAAAGGCCTCTGGTGTATGTATCTCCACATCTTTTGAGTCTTGGTCCAGATAACAGGAATCTTAAAAGCAACTCTTTACTGGCCCCGGTTTTGCAGGAAGGGAGGGTTGTGTCTTCAACTATAAACTTTCCCATTAGCAGTAACAGCCCCAGGACCCCACCCAGTGCCTCCTGGGATGCAGCTGCCCTGCAGGAGAGATTTCTGTAAGGGACCCTCTGGTCGCCTCCCAGCGACACTGTTCCCCTTCTGTATCCCCAGCGGCTCTGTGGAGGACTTTATTTGGATTCATGCTTGGCGGTGATGATATTTTTTGAGGGGCCTGCAGGGTGAAAGGCAGTGTCAGAAGCCTTTAATTCTGAGACTTGAGGGGGCTTTGCAAAGACAGTCCCTCCCCACAATGACAGTTCCTCCCCTGCTGAGCACAAACCTAGCATTTTCCTCACTTTCGGGTTCCAAGTAGGAGGGCCAGGCCACAGTGTGAAATGCTCTTAGAGGAGTCCTGCTGGGGTGACAAGGCGGAAGAAAAAGGCAGATGGCTCCCCACTGCCCTTGGGATGACATCCAAATAGCCTGCCTGCTGGATTCACAAAGGCCATCTTCACCCTACCCCTGGGCACTGCTCCAGCCTGTGCCCTTGTAACTTGTAGCCTATTCCAGCCACTAGAATGTCTTCAGTCTTTGGAACAGGTTTCCTGGCACCACAAACCACCCCTCTATAGAGAACACTCTTCCCTCCCATTACCTCTTGGCCAACTCCTATGCATCCTTCAGGACTTAGACATCACTTCCTCCAGGAAGCCTTTCCTTAATGCTCAGGGTTGTGAAAGGGAAAAGCATGGCTCCAGGATGCCGGGGACTTTGGCTCAAGGCTTAGTTCCACTGACCAGCTGTGTGACCTTAGGGACGTCCCTTTACCTCTCTGAATCAGTTATCTACTGCAGCAGACAAAGCGCTCCCAAGCTTAGGGCCCTAAAACAACTGCCATATATTTTGCCCATAAATCTGCAATTTGGGTAGGGCTCAGTGGAGAGAACTCTTTCTGAGTTCTATGTGACAAAAGCTGAAGCAGCTCAGACTGAGGCTGAAGGATGAGTTAAGGTGACTCATTCATGTGCCCAGCAAGTAGATGCTGGCTGTGGGCTGGGCACTCAGCCAGGGCTGTGAGCCAGGGACCTTGGTGTCTCTTGTGAGTCTCTCACCGGAGCTGCTTGCTCTTCTTCACAGCATGGTGACTGGCTTCTAAGAGTGTAGCGTGGTGGTCAGGTCAAGCTTCCAGAGACTCAATATTCCCCCACACCTCGAAGGTGCCATTTACTTGTGTTCCCTTGGGAAAGCAGCTCACCTCCCCAGGGGTTCAATTCCCTGTCTGAAAAAGGAGGCTGAGAACGGATGCCTCATTGTGGGTAGCAAAGGAGAAGATGCACGTGCAGGTCTTTGCTGAGAAGAAAGCACAGATGACATTTTCTATAAACGTCTTTTTTTTCTGTAAACTTTGCTTCCCAGGTTCCTAAAATGGAGCTAGTGTCAGAGGTGGGACCCACAGAGGTATTCCATGAAGTCAGCGTCTGTGGCCATACGATGGCAGAAATGTAAGGAACCTGTAACCTACACGACTGAATGAATGAATGCTTTCCGTCTTAGGCTGCGTCCCTTCAGAAGCAGACTCTGAGGCAAAGATTGGAGAGGACTCCAGGAAACACAGGTAGGTATGTAGAGAAATGAGACAGGGCAGGGAAGCAGCCAAGACGGTGTGTATTAATGGACAGGTCACTGCTTTCGGCCCCTGGGACTTGGTGCCACTGGGTCCCCTGGGAGAACTGCCCTGCTTGAGATCCGAGGAAGCTGGGTGTTTGAGCCCCACCTCCTGACTGTTTGGCTTGAGGTTGCTCCTGGGGGTGTTTACTGCACAAACTCTGCCCGACCAGGCTCACCCCTGAGGCCAGGGGCTCCCAAACATGAGAGCTGTCCAGGTGCTTGCCTGAGAAGCCTTTGGGTGTCAGAGAACAAGGATATAGGTGAAGGACCTAGAAACTCAGTTTGGGGTCTCAGGGCTCCCTGATTCTGGATGTCCTTCAAAGGCAACACATGATTCTGTACATGGTCTCCCCTCCGCCCTCCCCTAACTCTGAACGTTCCCATAGAACAATGGGTGTCTGTCTGCACAAACCTTCCTCCTTCTGGCATCTTCTTGGGCTTTTTCTCCCCATTGCCTCTAAAGCAGGTCATCTGACCTGAGACTCTGAAGAGTTGGGGCTGGCTGGGAAATTGGTGGATAGGTCTGGGAGGAGCTGGTTTGCATGCGAACATTTTAAACATGTTTGGCTAAAGAAGCAGGGAAGTTTCCTGCATGGGTGTCTGGAGGTTGGGCACGAACCACTGGCCTGTTGTTGGTGCTCCCTGCCCCCTCCCTGCAGCCCCACGTCTGGCTCCGAGTCCTCTGCAGGAAGGGGCTGCAGCAGAAACTGAGGGCCCCTTCTCTGTGGGATGAGGGGACAAGCTGGGCCTGTCATTGACACTGCACTCTATGTTGGGCTTGGGTTCTATTCCTGGCTAAGCCACGGTCTGGTGGTAACCTTGGACATGTCACTTTGTTCTCCAAGCTTATTCTTCTGCATCTGTAAAATGGGGGTCACTTCTTCACCTCTGCCTCACAGGGCCAATGCGAGCTTGGCACTAGGCCTGCATGTACTTGGTAAATGATAAAGTGGGGTGAAGAGCGGCCCCTACGGCAGCCTGAAACCGGTGTTCTTGGAGAATTTGAGCCTTTGAGGATCCAGAGTGGCATATATGCTATTGGCCACCTTGACACTGGGGACATGAATGAGGACCCCCTCCCAAGACTCCAGGCAGTGAAGATTGATGGAGCAGGGCCTGCAGAGGAGAGGGTGTCTGTGGCAAACTCTGGAGGCAATGAGTTCATAAGACTGAGTGAGACACACCTTGGAAAACTCACCACACCCAGGGAAAATGGGGCCAGGAAGAAAGGACTCTGGTGCGTGCAGGAGAGGCAGGGCTACACGATGCTTGCTGACTTTACTCACAGAAATTAGTCTTGATTGAGCCTCTACTATATATGCGGCCCCATGCAGAGTGCTTGCCTCAAAAAAATCCTATTTTATCCAAGCAGCAATGGAATTAGGTTGAAACTATCTTTTGTCTTCATTTTATAGGTGAGCAAATGGAGGCTCAGAAAAGAGAAGTAGATTCCCGGGGTGGGGGTGGGGTCGGGGACACACAGCTAATCACCAGCAGAGTTTGGGCTCGAACTCATGTCTAGGGGTTGACTGTAGACTCTGGATGTTTTCCACAAACACAACTAAAAGAACGTCTCGCTTTATTCTGAACAGGAGGAAAACAAAGTGATGAACTAGTCTAGCATGCAGATCAGAGGAATTTGCCAAGAGGGCCAGCTATAGTAATTTGTTGAACCCTAGAACTTTCCAGCTGTGGATATGGAGCCCCTGGTTCCAAAATGATTTGAGAATTTCAAGGTGGTGACAGTTCGGTATGAAACTGAATGTGTGGCCCTTCTAAGTGCAGAGCCTGGGTGATCACATGGACCACACACCCACAAAGTCCCTGGCCTTGTATCCCTGCTGCCAACAGTTAGTGGGTACAGATGGGGTTCTCTGCGGCAGGATGAGTACAGGGCAAGCTCCAGGGCCAAATAGCCTGGGTTCGAACCCTGGGCTCCCAGCTTTCTAGTTAATGACCCTGAGTAACTTCTTTAACCTCTCTGAACCTCAGTTTCCTCATCTGCAAAATGGGATGTTGTTAGTTCTTTTTTAGGAGTAGTGTGAGGTGGAAATAATATGATGCAGGTAAATTGTTTAGCCCAGTGCCTGGCCCACAGTACATACCAGCAGTACCAGGTACTGGAGTCAATAGTCCCTCCCCCTTCCACCTCCCCCAGGGCACAGACGCCAAGGAAATGCCAGGTCCCAGCTGTCATTCCCTCCTGCTGCTCAACCTCGGGCCAGAATCTTAGAGATTGCAGCTTCTGCTCTAGCAACCCCTCCTCCACTCCCCATCCCCCAGGCTTTTAATGAGTTTAGTATTTTCATCAAATCATTCTTCCTACAACACAGGACTGGGGTAGGCTAAAAATAGCTCCCTGAGTCACGTGACAGCTCCAAATGCGGAGGCTCCCAGCAAAGGTACAAGTGCGACTCCCTGTTTCCTAGGAAATGAGAGTCATTGTGATGCCTGACGCCAGGCCTCTGCCAACGCAGCCAGGGCGCTAGCAAAAAGTACATTGTCTGCTGTGACATCCCCGTGTGTGACGGGCGGAGGGCGAGGCCGCAGGGGAGGCAGAGCCCCCGCAGCTGGCAGACCCATGGCCTGGCGCCCTGGGGTCTGAGCCAGAAGCTGCCCCTCGCCTTCAGGAGTAAGGGGACCCCAAGGCAAGAGCTTCCCCACACCTGGATTCTCTGACCGCATCTTTCTACCCAGGAGCAGCCAGGGAACTGCTCTGCCAGCAGGAACGATGTGGTTTTCTGGTTTTTTTTTCTGATCCTTACACTTTCTACCTCTTGCGCAACTAAAGGTGTTCTATTGTTTGGCACTGCGAGTGAATCTGTGGACAAACACTCTCTCGCAGAAACCTTGCCAGGCTCCTCCTCTCCCTGCCCCCGCACCGACCCTCACCCCCAGTGTAAGATAACTCCCAGTTCCCTAGACCGGTTGTGAGACTCCCAGACTTGAGTGCCTCACAGTCACCTGGAGGGTTCATGAATCCCTTGATGCTGGTCACAGCCCTGAGAGTTTCTCATCCTGTAGGAGTGGGGTTGGGACCAAGACTTTGTATTTCCAGGTAGCTCCTACAAGACGCTGGTGCTGTACTCCAAGGAACAAACTCTGAGAACCACCGCCCTAGATGCTGTGGCCCCTATTTCCCATCCCCTCCACCTCCCCCATCCCTCCTTCCCTCCCTTCTCTGTTCTCGTCTTAGAGCAACCCCATGCCACTTCTGTGCCCTGGCCCTACCCTCAGTAAGGCTCTCTGGCCTGAATCTGTATCTTGCTGCCTGGCTGCCCTCTCTCCCACTTCTCACTGGCTACCTCACACTTTAAGTGTAAGAATTACAGTAAAAATGATTGCTTATTGATCAGGAACCATAGAGTCCTCCCTCTTCACAATGCTGTGTGGTAAACATTGCTTTTATTTCCATTCTGTCCACTGTCATTATCTCCATCCTGGGATAAGAAAACCAAGACTCAGATGCAAAGTCATAACCCCAAGTCACAGAGCTAGAAAACAGCTGGGGTTTAAGGTGGTCTGAATTTTAAGCCCATAGGTAAGTCACAGCTCATCTGCATCCCTTGGGAGCCTTCCCTAAATCTTCTAGACTAGATTTCGTATACCTTCTTAGAGTCCCCCTACACTCCATGTGTGTCTTTATTAATGCACTAGCAGCCTTGTACAACAGTTACCCTTTGATGGATCCGTCTCCTGATTTAGATTGTTTGTTGCTTAAAGGTGTGGACTTTGTCCTGACTCATAACATCACAAGTGCTTAGAACAGGGTCTGGCATTAACAAGTGCTCAATAAATGCTCATTTGCTTGCTGACTGACTGAATAATCGGTTGTTTAAATGTTTGTTGAGTGAATGCACAAATCGTTGCTGCCTTATTACTCATCAGGTAATGCATAAACAATAGGTGCTCATTGCTGGAATAAAGGAATGAGCTTATTCATTCATTCAGTTCTCTAGACATGTTGGTTGGTTGAATGAATGAACTGATGGTAGCTACTGAAAATGCTTGCTGGATATATTAGTGAATACATGAATGACTAGTAGGTGTTCATTAAGTGTCTGTTGCCTGGCTGGGTGCAGGGATGGGTTGGACTCGTAGAAGGATGGATGGGTGGTTGAATGGTAGAATGGATAACCAGTTAGGTAGGTTGGTGAAAGTGAAAGTTGCTCAGTCGTGTCCAACTCTGTGCTCCCATGGACTCTACAGTCCGTAGAATTCTCCAGGCCAGAATACTAGAGTGGGTACCCTTTTCCCTTCTCCAGGAGATCTTCCCAACCCAGGTCTCCCACATTGCAGGTGATTCTTTACCAGCTGAACCACAAGGGAAGCCCAGGTATGTTGGTAGATGGATAAATAGATGAAGAGAGGGGTGGGTGGGTGAGTACCTGGATGGATGTGTGGGTGGATGAGGGGATGGATGGATGGGTGGATTGGTGTATAGTTGGGTGGATGGGTAGATAGCTGGAGAAGTAGGTAGGTGAGTTGGTGGGTGCATGGTTAGATAAGGAGGGGGTGGGATACAGGGCCCTAACTCTGGCCTTGTTAGCATAGGTATCCTCTGTGTGATGCCACTTCCACCAGATAGATGACAAAGAGTGAGCTATGCATGGAACCCCAGGGCACGTGGAGTCTGCAGTCAGCAGGGCAGCCGGAGGGTTCTCTGCGCCACGAGCTATGACTTGGGAAGCCAGGTGGATGATGCATCATGAGTGTCACAAGGGGGCTGTGAAACTGTTTTAAATGTCAGGATCTCACCCAGCTGTGAGACTGGGTCTTGACGTTTGTCATGTTCCCGAATCACTTGTTTTAATGACTAATTATTTTCCCTCTTCTGACATGGCTCCTTGGGGGAGAGTGGGGGAGCTTGGCGGGAAGCCGGGAACCTGTGCTTGGCAATTGAATTCACTAACAAGCCAGACGTGAATTAACCCCGACCTGCCAGGTGTGCAGCAGAACCTGGCAGGCCCAGCTCCCAGGCCCAGGCAGGTGCCGCTCGGCTGGGAGGTCCTTCCAGGGCTGGCAGGCACCCGAAAAGAATTCAGAATGTCTAAGCCCAAACCCAGATGGCTGTCTGAAAATCTGTGAAAATACAGGTTATTGGCTTAAGAGCTACTTGATTTTGATCTAAATGAAATGATTAGCCTTGTGGTTTTTATAAAAAAGTACTTGCTACGTATGGGCCATTGTATAAATACTTCACCTGAAATATCTCATTTCATCCTTGCCATAGCCCTTTTATCATTATCTGCTCCATTTTACAGTTGGGGAAACTGAGGGACAGAAATTGTTATAGAGGTTTTAAAAACATATCTTGGGAATTCTCTAACGTTCCCTTCAAGAGGTGAAGTCTAATTCCCTTTCCCTTTAATTTGAACTGGGATTAGCAACTTGATTATGCAGAGCAGAATGAGGTAGAGATGGCCTATGTGACTTCTGAAACTAGATCAGGATGGTGGTACAGCTTGCTCCTGGCTCTTTCTCTTGACATATGCCTCTGGAGACTCGAACCTCCATTAAAGAACTCAGGCTGCCTTGAAACCGCCGGCCTGGAGGGAGAGCCCTTGTGGGGAGACCACATCCGTATGGAGAGAGGTTTGAAGTGCTCTAGTCATTCTAGTCTCAGGAAAGTTTGCATCTTTCTTGCCCTGGTACCAGACACGTGTATGAGGAAGACTTGGAGGTGACTCTATCCGCAGGCCATGCCTGATTGTAGCTGCAAAACTGACTGTGAGGGAGAACCACTCAGCTGAGCCCAGTCCAACCCCATATCACGAGTCGTAACAGTAAAATGGCTGTTGTGAAGTGGAGAGGTTTTTATGTAGCAGTAACAGCAACAGGGGTGAAATGTCCTATATGATACATCCAGAGAAAGGCCCAGCCACTATGTGAACTGGGCAAGTTGGCTCAGGAGCCACAAATTTACCTTGTAAAGTAGTCCAGACTTGCCTTCATGGTCTTGCCTCTTTACTCTACCCATTGCGTGGACTAGTCTCAACCTTGGAGGCTTAGAAGAGAATTCAGTTAAATAATTTGAGTAAAGCATTGTGTTCAGTGCTTGGAACATAGTAAATGCACCATCTTAGTTAAATTCATCAACTTCATCCTTGCAGATTCTCAGACATAAACTTTGTCCTTATCCTCACGTTGCTTTCTTCCTCGCACATCGCACACCTAACATGTCTACAGACCCATGTAGTGCCACCTTCTTTGGATCCAGAAAGTCACTCCTTCTTCCTTCCTCCCATCTTGGCCTCTTCAGTCTCTTTTCAACAAAACGGCCAGAGAAATCCTGATAAAATGCAAGTCAAATTGTTCACCTCTGCCCCAGGCCTTCAGGGAACAGCCCATACCTCTCAGTCCATACCTACATAAACAAAATCCTTTCAGTGGCCTGCAGTGTGCTGCACAATCTCCCTTCTAATTCAGTTAAATAATTTGAGTAAAGCATTGTGTTCAGTGCTTGGAACATAGTAAATGCACCATCTTAGTTAAATTCATCAACTTCATCCTTGCAGATTCTCAGACATAAACTTTGTCCTTATCCTCACGTTGCTTTCTTCCTCGCACATCGCACACCTAACATGTCTACAGACCCATGTAGTGCCACCTTCTTTGGATCCAGAAAGTCACTCCTTCTTCCTTCCTCCCATCTTGGCCTCTTCAGTCTCTTTTCAACAAAACGGCCAGAGAAATCCTGATAAAATGCAAGTCAAATTGTTCACCTCTGCCCCAGGCCTTCAGGGAACAGCCCATACCTCTCAGTCCATACCTACATAAACAAAATCCTTTCAGTGGCCTGCAGTGTGCTGCACAATCTCCCTTCTCATCACGTTCCTCCCTGTTTCAGATCCTGAGATGCCCGCTGGCCCCCAAGTACTTACTCCAACGACACAAGCTCCTTGCTAGAACAAGCCAGCACACCCTGCCTCGGGGCTTGGCTTCTTCTGTTCGCTCTGCCTGAACTGCTTTGCCTGCTGATCTTGACATGGCTCACTTCTTTGCCTCTTTCACACTGTGGCTTGAATGTCACCTTCTTTTGGGGACCACTCCTCACCTCCCATTTAAAATGGCAGCCCCATTCTCTTCCCTCCTCTCCCTTTTCATTCCTCTCCATAGGGCCTGTCGCCACCTAACACACTGATGTCTATTTTTTCTCTTTAACCTGTTTCTTTTATCTACCTCCACTAGAAGGTGGGCACACAAAAACACAGATCTTTGTTTTGATCATTGCCCCCGAGGGAGAGTGTGGCACACAAGAGGTGTGTGTGTTATCCACAAATGCTTGGTAGGTGATAAATGAATGGTTGTTGACTGTTATTATCAAGGGGACCAGGTAGGAAGCTATTGAGCTACTCCAAGTGAGGACAGAGATGAGGAATCTGTGGAATCTGGTGGAGGAAGGAAGGAATGATGAGGACGCCTGGTGTTCTGGCCCATGTGAGGAGCTCCCCACCAGGAGACGTGGTGGCAGGAGCCAGCTGTGGACAGAGGGAATGATGCCATATTGGTATGGTGGCAGTGGTGCTGGCATGTCCAGGTGAGGTCTAGGTTGGTGACAGAAATGAAGACGGGATGTGGTGGAAAGCCCAGCATGGAAGAATCCTGGGAACCCCAGGAGGGTGGAACCCAGAGGGATTAGACAGTGAGAACAAAGAACAGTGAGGACAGATGCCCCCCACTGTGAAGGCCATGGGAGCCAGGGGGTCACGTTATGGAGGAGAGGGGCTGTGGCGAACAGAATCCCTGCTAGAAAAAGAGGGAGCCGCTGGGTTTTCACTGGCTTGTTTTTAGGTGTGAAGACAGGTCTGGGATTGTAAGAGCTTCTGGTTTGTTGAAGGAGGCCAGAAATCTGGATTTTCATGGGAAATTTACTCCTGTTTTGAGAGAGTTTACGCAAGCTTTGCAAAAGTGCTATATGGATCCAATAGTGCACATCTATGAGCTGGATTCAGCCCATGGGCACTCAACTGACAACCTCTGGAGTAAGATAATGAGGGAAAGGGCTGGGGGCAGACCCTGGGGCATGCAGTCTCAGGGGGTGTTGTCTGGCTAAAGGCACAGGAGGCTGGGGTGCTCTAGGCAGTGGGCTGACGTGCTGACCCTCAGGTGAGGGCCAAGAATCTTAGAAACCTGGCCCTCAGGGCATCACAGCAGAGCCTCACACAGCAGGTCTGTGTAGGGGCAGAAGTCAGACTTCACTTTTCTGTTCAAAAATTTTCCACCTTCCATACAAGGGTCAGCCAAAGGGGAGACACAGATGGGGGTTTCTTTGCTTCAGACAGGGGCTGCCCCTAGAAGAGGATGGGGCCAGGACAAACCAGCCGGTGTGAGGCCAGTGCCCCCAACACCCGCTTGAAGGGCACCTTCAGAGTCCTCCTGGAATACTGCGATTCTCAGACATTTGGAAATTAAATGTTAATGACGTGCACAACAGAAGAGTGAGGTTTGTGGCTCCCCCCTTCAACTCCCATACCAAACCCAGCCTGGGGCGGACACTGCGGTCTCCCCACCGAGTTACTGTGAAAGCCGGAAGCAGTACTGCCTGCTAGGCCTTTCCACGTCGATGGCAACACCATCGATACAGCACCCACAGGCCACATGTGGCTACCGAGCATGTGAGGTGTGTTGAGTGCGGCCGGGCAGCAGGATGCTTCATTTAATTGAATTGAAACGTGAGTGGCCTCCTGGGGTTAGCAGCTGCCTGAGTAGCCAGGGTAGGTCTAGAGATCTGGAAGAAACTGTCACGGGTATCAAGACAGGATCTGCTCTTCTCTGCCATGGCTCCCTCCTCTCGGGGCTGGATGGCCAAGAAGAGGCTGGATTTCCTCCTTGGGGCCCACGTGCACACCCTGGCCCCCTCTTTGCCATTTCCTGGGATCATCTCTGACGTCCAGGTCTTCTCTGGCCCAGCAGACAGCTGGACGTGAAGCCGGGCTCAGCGGAGGGTCCCGTGTAGGTTATGGGTCCGGGCCTTGTGCTGCAGCTCAGTTCCCTGCCTACCCGGTAGGCTCTGCCGACCCGGGCACCAGCCCAACTCATAATAAAAAAGGGCACTTTTAGCTTTCTTTCTTGATCTCTCATGTGAGTTTGTCTTCCAAAGGGACTTTGTGGGACCAAAGTGTGTGTGTGGCGGGGGAGAGCCAGTGGCTCTGGTTTGGCAGGATTGCTGCATTCCCGAGTTCCTAAGACATTTGCATCGAATTAGCTGTAAGCCCCTAACAATGGTATTTTCTTATTTTTTTCTTCTGGTATTCTAATTAAAACAAAAGAACTTCATATATAACATATGAACACAGTTCCTGTGTAAAAGATTAAAATAGTTCAGAAGTCCTTCTCTACAGGTAAAATGGCCCATGGCCTTCACCTCAGCTCCCCCTCTGTGCGGACACACACACACACAGACACACACTTAGACAGAAACTGATACACAAAGACATGCAGACATACACAGACACGCGTGCACATGTGCACACACAGACATTGAAACACAGAGACAGAGACACACACATACACACACATACACAGACACTGATACACAAAACATGCACCCACACAGACACACACAGAAATAGACATGCAGACACACTTACACAGACACATAGGTGGGTGTTTCTCCCCTCAAAGGCGTCATACTAAATTCGTTTTTCTGTGACTTTCTTTTCTCACGTATCACATCTTAGAGCATCTTGCCCTGTCTGTTCGTAGAGTTAGATCCTGTTTCTTTTGAACTGCTGTATGGTATTCCACCATATCCACGTGGTACAGTTTATTTAATCACTCCTTGTTGATGGACACTTTTGTGTCTCTAGCTGTTAATAGCACAACCCATATTGCAGCAGACATTCTTGTCTGTGCCTCTTTGTGCAACTGTGAGCATAAGCCAACACACATGTGTAACAGAGTTGTGCAGTCCAGATCACTGCTCAGCATGTATTCACTCCTCCCTCATTCCAGACTCTGTGACACGCAGATGCCTTCCTGTCCCATTGATGCCAGGCTTGGCTACAGGGCTGCCCTAAGCCTTCAAAGGCCTTGAATGTTTCTACTTGTCCCTCTTGTTCTTCTGCCATCACTAGTTGAGGGACATTCCCTAGGAAGCTACTGATCCAAGGAGATGGGAGACATGGTTCAGATCAGCCCAACCCCNCCCATTGATGCCAGGCTTGGCTACAGGGCTGCCCTAAGCCTTCAAAGGCCTTGAATGTTTCTACTTGTCCCTCTTGTTCTTCTGCCATCACTAGTTGAGGGACATTCCCTAGGAAGCTACTGATCCAAGGAGATGGGAGACATGGTTCAGATCAGCCCAACCCCTGCTGAACTGCA
This sequence comes from Oreotragus oreotragus, assembly GCA_006410675.1. Lineage (NCBI taxonomy): Eukaryota > Metazoa > Chordata > Mammalia > Artiodactyla > Bovidae > Oreotragus > Oreotragus oreotragus. Next base: position 163,863 of record SJYX01000306.1, read on the forward strand.
GGTAAATGAGCTGGAAAATAAATGCTTGTTGTTTTGTGCAGCTGAAATTTCAAGGTCGTGACCCAGGAGAGGATGCCTGACCCAGGAATGAAAACTGGAAGAGCTTTGAACATCTATCAACATGTTTCTTGACATGCCCTTGGACCCGGCCTTCTATTTCCAGGTGTCCAGCTTCCCGAAACACTGCACACCAAAACATATAAACTAGGATCCTTAGGCCAACACCTACTTGGTAGGAGTGGATGTCTTCTTTCCCATTTGATGGGTGGGACTGTCTAGGCATGGAGCTGTGAAGTCACTTAGCAACTTATCCTGGGAGCCTGTGGGGGGCTGGGGAGTTCCTGGGGCTGGCTCCCCTCTGCTCAGAGCAACAGCCTCAGGGGTCAACAACCCCCATGGTTTTGCATGTTTGGGCACCCCCTGGCCTATCTGAGGCCAGATCATGGACTGAGAGCCTTGAGGTTTTATTGCCCTGGGAGACTTTTCCCTNGTGGGGGGCTGGGGAGTTCCTGGGGCTGGCTCCCCTCTGCTCAGAGCAACAGCCTCAGGGGTCAACAACCCCCATGGCTTTGCATGTTTGGGCACCCCCTGGCCTATCTGAGGCCAGATCATGGACTGAGAGCCTTGAGGTTTTATTGCCCTGGGAGACTTTTCCCTGCAGGAGCCGAAGCCCCTGCGCAAGCAGTTCTGATCCCTAGAGGGCTGCCGGGGGCTCAAGATTGGCTGAGAAAACTCAGACAGAATGCCTGGGGAAAGAAGAATTTCCTATTGGATTGAAGATGACTATTTTCCATTCATCCCCCCCAAAGCCAATATTTTCACCAAAGAACTGCGTTTTCCAGACTCTTTGTTTCCCCCTGGTCCTCCAGTGGCCTCTTGGACAGGATTGCAGGAGAGCTTCCCTGGGGAGGAAGGTGCTCAGTGCTGCAGCCCTGTGTCTGTTGCCAGAGCTCCTCCTGCTCCCTCCCTCAGCCGCTCAGCAAAGGCCCAGGGGGAGGAAATTGACTCAACTGCAAAGTCTCATGGACACTTGCACAGAGAAGTTGTCTTTTGCTGAGGGGAAGCCCGGATGGAATCTTGGAGCTGGGAGATAGATCTGTTTGCGGGCTGTCCCACTCACTTCTCGGTCCCAATTTCTGTTAGCTCAATGCTGATAATTTTGTCAACTTGAAGCACTTGCCTGGCTTGGAAGCGAATGGAAAGGAGGAGTTTTTCCCCAGCAGAGACTTAGCATGTCCATGGTTATTCATAATGGATGCTGTTGTTAGATTGGGGGACGGAAGGTTGAAGGCTGGGAGGAGGGAGTGGCTTCATATAGGGCTTTGGAGTCATTAGGGTCTCTGTGCCCAGCTGAGGTTATGGGCATCTGGGCATCCACCGGCACAGCCTGCCACAACAGGGAAGGGATAGATGAGCAGAGAAAACTGTACTCCTCAACCATCCTGGCTGTCCACTAGCCCGTCCAGAGGGGCTGCTTCATCTTTCATCAGCTCGTGCAGGAAGGTCTTGTTCCTTTTCCGGCTGCTGCCTCTTATTTCCTTGTAGGTCTGTGATGCTGTCTCTGTGATGGTGAGGAGGTGGCCCCTGATTAAAGCAGTGAGGACACAAGACTGGTTGTCCATGGGCTGGTCAACAACTTAGGAGGTGTCAGGCATGAAGCCTTGCCCAGCTGGCATCATAGGCTCACCTCAGGACTAGATACACTTCTTCCCTTTGCTGTGAGGAAGTGGGGGATCTCATTCATCCTCCAAACAACCCTATGTGGTAGGTACCATTACCACCATTTTACAGATGCATAAACTGAGGGTCAGAGAAGTTAAGAATTGTGCCAAGATCACACAGCTAGCATATAGCAGAGCTGGGATCAAAGCCAGGCCTGACTGACCCCAAAGGCCACCCACCCCCATAACTACTCCCTCCCTAGATGGCCTGCTCTGCAGGAGAAGATCAGGAAGACAGGAGAATTGGGGACGACAATCTTCGTCCCGAGCTTCATAGAGTTCCACATATGACAATAAACCTCTCTACCCACATTCAGTAGCTTTATATAGCCAGGGTGGGGCTCTGGTTTTGGTCAGCTGTCTGATCAAAGTCCATGGCTTTCGGTTTGCTAGCTTTTGCCTAAAATAGCCAGATCACTCAGGTTGAGTTGTGAAAGTCAGTTGCCTCCCTCCTGGTCGTGCCCATCTCCAGGGAAGCCTTTACCCTTGTTTTGCCTGCTTTGGGGTGATCAATGTCAAAGCCAGAGTCCTGGACCCCAGCATCAGCTTTTGTCACCCTGCAGTCAGAGAACCTAGGTCTGGTGGGGATTGATGTTGGGTGGCGGTGCAGATGTTGCCAATGGAGTTCTGCCCAACCCCAACCTCCTGTAAGCAACCCGGAGTGCTGGAGGGCCAGGCTGGGGTGGCAGGGGTCCCTCTGCCTGGCAACTCCTGGCAGACGTGCTGCCTGGGGCCCTTCTGCATACAGCACCTCCAGGCTGGGCCAACACTAATATTTACATTCAAAGGCAAGGCTGCAGCTAAGGGCTGCTTCCCGTCCCCTTGGCTCTCCTGAGCCCAGGGGATGGAGTTACAGAGTGGGGTGCTGGGTGACTGCCTGTGTGGGCTGAACAGGAGCCAAGGGAGATGGTGGACAGGGAATCAGGTCCAAGGCCTCAAATAACAAAAATAACTATAGTGATCAGACTAGCAATTATTTATAAAGTTCTTACTTTGTGTCCGATGCTGGGATAAGTCTTTCTCATGCATTTCAATTTTAGTTCTCACCCTGGTTCTTCAAGGCAGGTGTATCAAGGCAGTTTTACAAGCTAGAAGAGAAGGAAATAAGAAGCTTGCCCAAGGTCACGCAACTAGTAATTGATGAACCTGGGTGTCCAGCTGGAGCGTATGAACCTTGGCAATTCTCAAGCCCAGGTTCTACAAGGAATGGGCAGTTTAATGTAATGAGTGAGGCCTGGTAAGTGTGAAGCAGTAGGGAGTGGCGGGGACGGGGGCACACTGGAGACGAAACCCCTGTCTAATGCTCAGCTCAAGATAGTTGTTACCACAAGGAAATGTGGACCCAGTGGGGCCGGCTTGTCTGATTTTCAAGAGCAAATCTTGGCGTGCTTATTTCTCAAATCAGGAGGAGTATACATATTTATGTATCTACAGGTTTTTATTTGAAGTAATCCAATTTTTAAATGTTGGCAACACATTGCTTTTCTTAAAAAAACACAGTGGGAGCCAAGTCAAACATGGCTTCAGGCGATCACTCCGCTCCCTCCACAGAGCCCAGCTTGTTTGCCTGGCCCTCTACTTCCTCCATGCAGAAGGGCATCACTGAGAATTAAGGCCCACAGTCCAGATAGTCACCTCTGGGCCACTTTTGGGCTGGGAACCTGGGAATAGTGGTACCCTTTGATCCAGATGATCAGGGCCCCACTGGTCCCACACTTTGGAGGGCCACCTCCCACTGTCTCCCCACCCATGAAGAAGAGGAGGGTCTGCTGGGCCAAGGTGTCTGCCCACCCAGAGCTCACACCCCTTCTTCTAGACCAGCCTCTGACTCCTGGCGACCCCAGAAGTCCCTACATCAGAGGCCCAGAGCCCGTTTGCCAGACCAGTGTATCAGTTTTCCATTGCTGTAAAAGAAGCCGCAGGGTGTTAAACAGTCATCCCATTGTTATTACCTCTCACAGCGCTGGGGCTGGCAGGGTCAGCGCAGCGGTCACCCCTCGGGTCTCTCCTGCCGTCCAGCTGGTGGCGGCCAGGGCTGAAGTCATCCTGAGGTTCTTTTACCCACACGTCTGCGGTCTCTGGCTGTCAGCTGAGGTCTTGGCTGGGGCTGCCAGCCAGAACATCTGCACGTGGCCTCTCCAGGGCCCCTGTTTCCTCATCGCGGGGCGAATTATGCTCAGAGCAAGGGTCCCAAGATGGGGAACGAGGAGGAAGCTGGATCACCTTTACTATCTAGCCTGTGGGGTCACTTCTGCTGTACTTACTGGTGGAGGCAGAAATGAAAGTCTGCCCAGGTTCAAGGGGAGGGATGTGAACTCCCCCTTGATGGTGGAGGGGCAAGATGTCATGGGGAGAACAACCTGGGCAATGGGAGATGCTTCCTTCCTGGCCGTTTGGGAGAGTCTTTTCTGCAGCAGTCTGCTTGTTTCTCTTCTCTGCAGGCCTCCTCTGAGGACCGGCTAGCAGCAGGAGAGGCCCCAGGGCGGTCGCACAGGCTGGGAGCAGTCTGGTGGGGCGTAGGACGGCTGTGCTCAGGCCAGCGCCCAGGCCCCCTGACCCGCCTGTGTCAGGGCCAGGTTGCCTGGAGGGCAGGGCAGGCCCTCTGGATGCGCTTTGAGGAGCCCCCACCGAGAGCCGCATGTGGACAAGGCAGAGGCCAGCTCCTGAGGGATCAGAGTGACGCCGCTGCTGAGCAGAAAGGGCCCAAGGGGAGGAGAGAGATGGAGATAAATGAGCCCCTGTGTGTCCACCGACCTCCCGGCCGAGCATCTTGATGGAGTGCGTAAAGGAGAATCAGCACTTGGCTTGCAGGGAGCCGTGAGGGATTCCACATGGTACTTCCTGGCCAGAACTTGGTTTTGCTCAGATGAGACAAAAAGACACACAAGTCAGATATCAAATAATGCAAGTCACTGAGTAAGTTTGGGTCAAAGTGCAGGCCTTTCTAAAGATTTTTTTTTTTTTTTTTAAATGATTTGTTTATGGTCATACTTCTTGGCATGGTGGGCAGGATCTTAGTTCCCAGACCAGGGATGAAACCCCTGCCCCCTGGAGTCTTAACAACTGGACAGCCAAGGGAAGTCCCAGGCCTTTCTAGAAAGAAGAGATCAGCGTCCTGGTTCTTTTATACCCCCTGCAAATCAAAATCACCTGGGGGAGCTTGGTGACTTAGTGATGCCCGGGTCCTGTCAGCTCAGTTCTGAAGCAATCTGTCCCTTGGAGGCCTAGACTTGGGGATTTTTCTAAACTTATTTTTTTAAAGGTAACATTGGTTTATAACATTAAAAGCGGCATGTGTACAACCTTCTATTTCTGTCTACACTATAGCATGCTCACCATCAAACGTTTAGTTTTCGATCTCTCACCGTACTGTTGGGTCCCCTTTACGCATTTCACCCTCCTTCCTGCCCCTTCCCCCTGGGAACCACTATGCTCCCTGTATCTGCCTGTTGAGTTTGGTCTGTTTATTTTCTTCTGTTTTTTATATTCCATGTATGAGTGATATCATGCAGTATTTGTCTGTCTTCATCTGACTTATTTCACTTAGCATAATGCCTTCCAGGTCTCACAGGGGGGTTTTTAAAAGCTCCCCAGTGATTCCCATCTGCAGCCAAGGTTGAAACCCACTGCACCAGAGCAGAAATAGCTGGAGGGCAAAGACTCCCCTGCCTTAATGAGGGAATGGCTGAATAGACAGAGGGTAAAAGGAGGCATTCCAGGTGGGTGGAACAGCGGGAGCAAAGGAGACGCAGGTGAGAATGTGCTTTGCAGCATTAGGAAATATTCAACACAGGAATGGACGTTAATGTACTAGCCTAGGTGATGAGAATAATAACAAAAAAATACTGACATGTACAGACACTGTTATAAACTTACGGATATAATCTCATATGGTCCTCCCTACTACTGCTCTGTGGGTTAGGTATTTTAGTTCACGTTTTACAGAGGAGAAAACTGAGGCTCACAGAGATTCTGTAATTTTCCCATCGCTAACCCAGAGCTGGGATTTGAACACCTGACTCTAATTTTGAATGATACTTGGAGAGTTTGATTCACATGTGGGTGAATTCTTGTGCTTGCTTCGGCAGCTTATATACACCTGGGTGGACCTGAGCTAGAGGTGACAGGGAGCCAGGGTAAAGTGGGCTTCAAGCAAGTGGCTGGCGTGTTGGCGAAGGTCCCCATGAGGTGCTGAGCATGGCAGGGCTGTGTGGAGGGAAAAGGTAGGAGGGGGTGTGTGTGTGTGTGTAGGGCAAAAGATAGAGGGTGTGTCTGTGTATAAGAGAGGGTATGTCGGTTGGGGCCTGGCAACCTTCCTGAGCATCTCAAGCCTGCTGGCCTTGGCACGTGTTCTTCTTGCCTGGAACTGTCTTGCCCCCTTTTCCACCTGTCTCCTTGCACACTGGCATGCATAGCTGATCTGTCACCTCTTGTGGGAGTCAGACAAGCTGAGTTTTGAGTTTGAAGTCTGACGTGCTCTAGTCCAAGTTCTTGGGCAAATTATTCAGCCTCCCTGATTCTCAGTTTCTTCATCTGTAGAATGAAGAATGAAAATAGTCCCGGAGGGTTAGATATTATCATGCGTATAAAGCTCTTAGGATGCACTAGAGTTGCTGTTTGTACACTTCCCCCTTGAGACTCTAAGCCCCTGCGGGATGAGGCTGTCTTGGACTCCACTGGAACCCTGTGCTGTGCGCAGCAGGATGCTTGGCATGGCATGGTTCTGGGAGGGTTCTTGGTGCAAACTGGGAAATTCTGGACCTGATCTAGAGGTCACCTGATGTAGGTGTGGTAAGGACTGCTAGAGATAATCTCCCCCAAGATGTTGCCTCTTGTATCCATCTAACTGGTCACACCTTCCAGACTCTGGCAGCCAGAGTGGTCATGTGATGCTGCGGCTACGAACCAGCCAGGCTGTCTCAGTTTGCATTCTCAGAAGCAGACTCTAAGGCAAAGATTCAAGAGCCAGCAATTTATTTGGAAGATGATTCCAGGAAGGATTTGTATGGCAGTGGAGAAATGAGACAGGGAGAAGAAGGCAAATGCAGACCCTGTGAGTAAGCGAGGGGCCGCTGGGGCTCTGTTATCCTGGGAGCCTCTGAGGGTGAGAAAGCTGGAGTATTTGTCCACCATCTGCTGTCTGTCATTGGTTGAGGCTGCTCCTGGGCCCCATTAACTCTGACTTCAGGTCTGCTTTATGTGGTGACCTGAACAAGCTACTGGGGCCGAAGGAAAATGTTTGTAGAAGTACCGAACTAACAAGTGTCCAGGAGACATGAGAGGGGCAGGCACCAACAGGGTCACATACAGAAGTGTAAGTGGTTAAAGAGAACTTCCTGAAAAGCCCCGCAAAAGGTAGCCAGACTCACCTGATAAGGGCTCTTTCGCTTATGACCTTCCCACTTTTCTCTTGTTTAGAATATAGTCTTAATGGCTGGAGCTGTGACAGTCATGTTATGTCCATGAGGAAAAGACCAACAGATCCATTAAGATTTCTTGCTCCTAGAAAACAATTTGCCACTAGACATGTTATATAAGAGGGCAAAAAGGCAACACTTTATAGTTTCAAGCAGCCAATTATATTTGGGTTTCATGTTGCTTTCAGCCCTAATCCAGTTTTAGTTCAAAAGTTGTAAATATTGAAGAATGAATGAATAAACTCTGGGCAGGGTTTGAGGTAAGGTAAAGAATACCTTTTGCTTACAGAGATACCCAGCAGGTTTGACTATATTCCTAGACTATAAGGGCTGGATAATAATTAGTTTTGCTCATTATTTTATCCTCAGCCTGTGCAGAGAAGTCTTGTAATAACTGTGTCCTGAATAGGTTAATGGCCAATGATTCTGGGGGAGGAGAGGGATCTGCAGGTGCTCTGGACAAAATTGATTTGCATTTACATTTATGGAACATTCTCCCATGCATCAGGCTGTACTCTTTTTTTTTTTTTTAACTAACGGGGAAGGACTGGGGAGGGGAAAGAAAGGAAAGCAAATGAGCTAGGATTAAGTACAAGTGGACCTTGGAGATGTGTGAGTTCAGTTCTAAACCACTGCAATACAGTGAATATCACAAGAAAGCAAGTTAGACAAAGTTTTCTTTTTCCCAGTGCACGTAAAAGTGATGTTTGGGAATTTCCCGATGGTCCCGTGGTTAGGACTCTGTGCTTCTACTGTAGGGGGCACAGATTCTATCCCTGGTTAGGGAACTAATGTCCTGCAAGCCTCACAGTGTGGCCAAAAAAAAAAAAAAAGTGATGTTTACACTAGATTATAGTCTGTTAAGTGTGCAAGAGGGCTTCCCTAGGGGCTCAGATGGTTAAGAATCCACCAGCAATGCAGGAGACCGAGGTTCGATCCCTGGGTCCAGAAGATACCCAGGAGAAGGGGATGGCAACCCACTCCAGTATTCTTGCCTGGAGAATTCCATGGGCAGATTTTCTTCATGGACTCTGAAGGGTTATTAAAATGTACCCGAGATCAGCTGACTGGTTTGCTGTGGGCCTCTCCTCCAGCACCGTGTGGGAACTCAGAAGGAACAAGTGCTACTAACTTTGGGACAAATTCAGCAGAGGAACTCCGTGACTTGGTCTTGTACAACATTACACAAGGGTCCCAGTGGGCTCCGTGGTGGCAGCTCCATCTCACCACACCTGGTTCCCTCCTATCCTCAGGCCTCAGAGACCTCAAGAGACCCGTTCCCACCCTGGACTTGAATGTGCACGGGCTGAAGGTGTTACCAAAGACCAGGGTTCTTGGGCTTCCCCAGTCAATAGAAATTGACTAGAGGCCAGACAAGACATTCAGGCAAGGCTTTCCGGGGGCCCCTGCTGCAGCAGGCGGGGAGTAAGAGCGAACAACGGGTCCCCTTGCTGGCTCCCGTGCAGGGCAGCGGGGAGTTGTGGGGAGAGGGGAGTCGAGCTTGTTCCTTACATGGGGTGAGGGCTGGGGTGTGTCCAGGGGTCAGGCTGGACAGGTAGCTTAGGTATTTGCCCACCCCTTTCATGTCGTTGTGTGCAGCGGGCATGCTCAGTACGCTGCATTTGCTCTCCAAGCTCTGTTTTTGATCCAGACTCCTCAAAAGTGGCGGTTGGCTTTTTTGGTCTCTTTGTATCTTTTGGGTCCAGAATTTGCCCCAGCTGCACATGCATGCAGCTATTTTTAGTTCCATGTAGTTTCTTTGTATTAAGGAGAGGTGTGTCCAGGTGCCGGGGAAGGCAATGGCACCCCACCCCAGTACTCTTGCCTGGAAAATCCAATGGATGGAGTAGCCTGGTGGGCTGCAGTCCATGGGGTCACTAACAGTCGGACAGACTGAGCGACTTCACTTTCACTTTTCTCTTTCATGCATTGGAGAAGGAAATGGCAACTCACTCCAGTATTCTTGCCTGGAGAATCCCAGGGACGGGGGAGCCTGGTGGGCTGCCGTCTATGGGGTCACACAGAGTCGGACACGACTGAAGTGACTTAGCAGCAGCAGCAGCAGCAGCATNGACCGAGCGACTTCACTTTCACTTTTCTCTTTCGTGCATTGGAGAAGGAAATGGCAACTCACTCCAGTATTCTTGCCTGGAGAATCCCAGGGACGGGGGAGCCTGGTGGGCTGCCGTCTATGGGGTCACACAGAGTCGGACACGACTGAAGTGACTTAGCAGCAGCAGATGGAACATAGAAAGATGGTAACGACGACCCTATATGCAAGACAGCAAAAGAGACACGGATGTAAAGAACAGACGTTTGGATGCTGTGGGAGAAGGCGAGGGCAGGATGATTTGAGAAAATAGCATTGAAACATGTATGTTACCATATGCAAAAATAGGTGATCAGTACAAGTTAGAGCCACAAAGCAGGGCACTCAAAGGTGGTCTCCGGGATAACCCAGAGGGATGGGCTGGGAGGGGGGCTCAGGATGGGGGACACATATGCACCCGTGGCTGATTCATGCTGATGCAAGGTGAAAACCACCACAACATGGTAAGGTAATTAGCCTCCAATTAAAATAAATAAATATTTTTTTAAAAGAAAAGTAATGGTTCTCTTCAGTAAACACAGGAAAAACATGCTGCCCATTAAATGCAGAAAAACTACTGCTTTTTCTATCCAGCCTCAGGAAAATACAACACTTGAATGGCTTTCCCATGATGCTAGGGAAGTGGGACTGATGAATTCACACTTTCTCATCTGCTGTCTGCGACTTCCAGCTCATATTTTTGAGGAATCTGACTACGAACTTGGGATTTCAAAACAGAGTTTGCATTTGAAGACCATCTTATAGAGTTCGTTCACTGGCTCAATTAAGAGTTTTCTACCTGTGATGGGAAATTTCCCTAAAGCGCACTGTGTTGCTGCTGCTGCTAAGTCACTTCAGTCGTGTCTGACTCTGTGCAACCCCATAGACGGCAGCCCACCAGGCTCCTCTGTCCCTGGGATTCTCCAGGCAAGAACACTGGAGTGGGGTGCCATTTCCTTCTCCAGTGCATGAAAGTGAAAAGTGAACGTGAAGTCATTCAGTCGTGTCCGACTCTTCGCGACCCCACGGACTGGAGCCCACCAGGCTCCTCCGTCCATGGGATTTTCCAGGCAGGAGTACTGGAGTGGGGTTCCAAGCAGGGCTTAATGCTTAGAACATTCACTGTTCTCCCTGGTAAACTTTCAACCTATTTCTTCATCTTGAATACTCAAGAGATCTGAGTGCACAGCTTCCTACTCCTCCCATCTGAGACCAAAATAAAAGACAACAGTGCCGAAGGAACGTGAATAACAGCAACAGAGCGAAAGCCCTCAGTCTTTGTCTTGGGAATCTCTGATTAGAGACAAGTATATGGAGATGACTCATTTCTTCATAATCCCCAGCTTGAGTCACAGATATGCTCCGTTTTCTGCCTTCATCTTCAGATGTGATCTCCATCATCTGGGGGGCTTACTCTGCTCTTAGCTCCATCGTTAAACACCACAGACATCAACAGTGACTTCAGAAATGTCCGATACTTCCCATATTGATGTTGTTTGTCCCAGCTCGCCTCATCATTTTCGCAATGTACAGCCCTCAGGGTGGGTAGAGAAGAATCTTCTTCGCTAAGTGGCACAACTTTGTTATGCGAAAGGATGCATGAAATCTCCCTGCTTTTGTGTCTGGTTTGTTTCAGTGGCATCTCTGATCTCTGATACATCCCTTTTATGATGCCTACCTTGTCCCTGCTCTGTAACTCCTGATCCTAAGTAGATTCTGATGCTCTGTCACCTACAATATACACAATAATATTTGCATCATTTGTAGGCCCAAACCTCAGCAAGCCTATTTCATGATGTCTTTTAGAGATAACCAACTGTCTCCTCACACAGCCTTCCTCCTAACATCTGAGTGCCCAGGTAATAATGTTTTCTACCTCCTCTGTTTCTAATAGGCTGATGTTGCTATGTTCTCAACAGTGGAATGTGGACAAGGACTGGACTCATCTCATAAGTTACAGGTTAAGAGGCGAGAGCTGCCTGCTAACCCAGTTCCTTCAATATTTCCAATAGTGGAGCCCCACCTGCCTAGATTGTTACTCTAAAAACAAATTACCTTTGCATTTGTTTGAAGGGCTGCATTTTGAGGCTTGTTTGTTATAGCCGCTCAGCCTCTTCCTACTTAACACACTGTAGTTTGTACCAAATAAACCGCTACCTTCTACGCAACTGAACTGACTAGAGATGAGCACACAAGACATGTTTGAAATAAGCATCCCAGGAAAACTCTTGGGTAGCTGGTATTGTTTCCCTCATCAGACATGACTGGAAGTATGGAAGACAGCTTATTTCATTGCTTAGATATATTTATGTATACATATGGGGCTTCCCAGGTGGCACTAATGGTAAAGAACCTGCCGGCCAATGCAGGAGACAGATATAATAGACTTCCCAAGCAGGAAGATCCCCTGGAGGAGGGCATGGCAACCCACTCCAGTATTCTAGCTTGGAAAATTCCATGGAGAGAGAAGCCTTGCAGGCTACAGTCTGTGGTGTCCCAAAGAGTCAGACATGACTGATGCAACTTAGCATACACAGAGTATACATATTATTGAACTGAGATGCTTAATATTTAAGAATAAAAGCTGGGACATAGGATACATCTGGAGAAGGCAATGGCACTCCACTCCAGCATTCTTGCCTGGAAAGTCCCATGGACGGAGGAGCCTGGTAGGCTGCAGTCCGTGGGGTCGCTAAGAGTCGGACATGACTGAATGACTTCACGTTCACTTTTCACTTTCATGCACTGGAGAAGGAAATGGCAACCCACTCCAGTGTTCTTGCTTAGGGAACCTGTCTCTTATACACATCTAGATGTGTATAAGAGACAACTCCAGTACTCTTGCCTGGAAAATCCCATGGACGGAGGAGCCTGGTAGGCTGCAGTCCGTGGGGTCGCTAAGAGTCGGACATGACTGAATGACTTCACGTTCACTTTTCACTTTCATGCACTGGAGAAGGAAATGGCAACCCACTCCAGTGTTCTTGCCTGGAGAATCCCAGGGACGGGGGAGCCTGGTGTGCTGCCGTCTATGCGGTCACACAGAGTCGGACACGACTGAAGCAACTTAGCAGCGGGATACATTATCTGCAAACTGTTCAGGTTATTGATATCATTTTAACTCATACTGAAAGCAAGAAAGAGTTATATGTGAGACCTGATAACATTTTTTAGATAGTGGAGTATAAAAAGAAAATGAAAATCAGGGAGTTCATCAAATACTAACACTCAGTATTTTAAAACTATAAAGTATTCTATTTCATTGACTGTGTTGGTTTTAAAACAAACAGTGATAGTAATAGATTTAATTTTAAAATGTATATGTGCTTACTGCAGAAATTAATTTTTTAAAATATAGAGTACTGTAGTAAAAGAGAGGACTGATTTAACAGAAGTCCTCCTATCAGAAGAGGCAAAGCAGCAACCTACCAATGCAAGAAGCAGCAAGAAAGGAAGGCCCTTTGCATTAAGAGAAATGATCTCTCTCTCTCTCTCTGAAAAAGAACTATAAAAGCTGACAGTCCTTCTGATAAGTTACAGCTTCCTGCTCCAACTCATCCCCTTCATTAAGATTCACCACATGTGAATTCAGATGCCTTTTTCATCTACGATCATCTTGACCTGCTATCCTTAACTTATACCTACTTTCACTATGAAATTTAATTGAAGACGTTACATGTAAACTGTCCTGTGCAACACCTTATCAGTAAAACAGACAAAGAAACAAAAAGATAAATGTTCCTGGACTTTGGCCCTTAGGAAATTTCGCAAGTGAGTTTTGCTTATGTCAATCAGATAAGGCTCTAAGCATCACTCAGTAACTGGCCTCTAACCATCTTGCTCTTGCAGGAAGGTTATCTCTTTATAACATCTAAGTTATTGGAGGACTTGGGTAAATAATCTGAACATTCATGTCTACCTCTCAAGAACCTATTGAACCTGTATAGCTGTCCCTACCTCCATTTTTAGTAATGATATTAGGACCAAGTCTCAAGGCGATTTTATTGTGTAATAAGTAATAACAGCATATGACCCAACTTTGACTAGTAAAGAGGTAAATAACAAGAGCATGTATCCATGACTACTAAGTCACTTCAGCCGTGCCCAGCTCTTTGTGAGCTGTATGAACGGTAGCCTGCCAGGTTCCTCTGTCCATGGAAATCTCCAGGCAGGAATACTGCAGCAAGTTGCCATGCCTCCTCCAGAGTATCTTCCCAACCCAGGGACTGAACTGGCGTCTCTTACATCTCCTGAACTGGCAGGTGGGTTCTTTACCACTAGCGCCCCCTGCAAAGCCCAAAATCTGTTCACTTCAGTTCAGTTCAGTCGCTCTGCCGTGTCCGACTCTTTGCAACCCCATGAATTGCAGCACACCAGGCCTCCCTGTCCATCACCATCCCCCGGAGTTCACTCAGACTCACGTCCATCAAGTCCGTGATGCCATCCAGCCACCTCATCCTCAGTCATCCCCTTCTCCTCCTGCCCCCAATCCCTCCCAGCATCAGAGTCTTTTCCAATGAGTCAACTCTTCGCATGAGGTGGTGAAAGTTCTGGAGTTTCAGCTTTAGCATCGTTCCTTCCAAAGAACACCCAGGACTGATCTCCGTTAGAATGGACTGGTTGTATCTCCTTGCAGTCCAAGGGACTCTCAAGAGTCTTCTCCAACACCACAGTTCAAAAGCACCAATACCTATAATGTAAGGTAAATATCCCTTGCTGTTAAGTCGCCTCAGTCGTGTCTGACTCTGTGTAACTCCATAGACGGCAGCCCACCAGGTTCCCCCTTCCCTGGGATTCTCCATGCAAGAACACTGGAGTGGGTTGCCATTTCCTTCTCCATGAAAGTGAAAAGTGAAAGTGAAGTCGCTCAGTCATGTCCGACTCTTAGAGACTCCATGGACTGCAGCCCACCAGGCTCCTCCGTCCATGGGATCTTCCAGGCAAGAGTACTGGAGCGGGGTGCCATTGCCTTCTCCGGAGATATTCTTTAAGGTCATCAATCCTAACACTAATGTAGCTACAACTACTGTGGGTGACGATAACAGGAAAAATGGTACTAAATGTTCACACCAGTAGATTTGGAGAAGGAAATGGCAACCACTCCAGTGTTCTTGCCCGGAGAATCCCAGGGATGGGGGAGCCCGGTGGGCTGCCGTCTATGGGGTCGCACAGAGTCAGACACGACTGAAGCGACTCAGCAGCAGCAGCAGCAGTCCTGACTATACACCATGCAACGTTCCATGTGTCTCATTATAAGACCATTCAATCCTCATCCGAAACAAGACTACGATGTAGGCACTGCCATTATTCCATTTAACATATGAGGAAAATGAGGCAAAAAGATGATGAGTGAGTTTGGCAAGGTAATATCTGCCCCACTAACTACAAATTCCTGGAAGAATCTGGATTAGGGATGGGCAGCCACAGTCCAAATTCCCTGGAAGGGAGTGCTGAAGGAGAGGACAACAGCTAGGGGAAGGAGGAGAGACCAGCAGACGTGGTCTCCAGCAGCACTAAAGTCACACATTTGGAAGAAAACCCAGAAGACACTTGCCATTTTCCATAGCAGGACTTGGCAGCTTAAAAATAGGGAAGGAGAGATTTTGGTTGAATTAATCCTAGAAGCTACTCATTAAACAGTCTCAGATTCGGCTGTCTACATATTGAAAGGTTAAGTTTTGCTGATCAGAAAATACAAGAATGTCAGAATTCTCTGAGGCTATTCACAAATGATGCTTTATTTAGAAATTCAATTTATAATTAAAATGTTTTAATAGGTGGAGCTGGAAGAAATTACTTTTTTCTGCCTAGTTTGCCTGTATATGGCTTCAGACTGCTAGTTTGACAAAGCATGTACAGACTTCAGTATGATATGCTCTGGAAGTGTATACCTCAAGATATCTTAAGGCTCAATTTGTACTAACACCATCTTCTTAAAAAACTACATTTCACAATGATATGCTATTCATATAATTAGAGCCTATGGTTTTTCTCTAATAATGTAGAATGCTGAATTAGTTTTGCACTTCATTTTGTACATGTAGACATGGTCCTAGTGGCCAAGTAATTAGACAGTTACCAATTAAAGCATTTTCTGTTGTGGTATATCTGTTCTTTGCCTGAATAATACTTAATGAGGAACATGGTTCACTGAGCGAATTCAAAATATGAAAAGGAATTATACAAATTAGAGCACATAGCTAACTGTTATTAAAATAATTTACTTATCTTTTCCCACATATCAATGACTATGGCAAAGGTTATTGGTATTTAATTTATAATAATCACTGCTAATTTATTTATTCAACAGCTGCAGGAAAACTCTCATAAGCTACATATAAGTATGGAATCCGACTGTAACATATGATACTGGGCTTCCCTGGTGGCTCAGATGATAAAGAATCTGCCTGTAATGCAGTAGACCCCAGTTCAATCCCTGGGTGGGGAAGATCCCTTGGAGAAGGGAATGGCAGCCTACTCCAGTATTCTTGCCTGGGAAATCCTATGGATAGAGGATCCTAGCAGACTACAGTCTATGGGGTTGCAAAAATGTCAGATATGACTTAGCAACTAAACAGCAACAACATATTCTTCAAGATACTTAGAGTGATTGCACAAGATATATAGTTACAGAGCCATCCATAACTGAACTATGAAGGTGGGCCCAGTTACTCTAGGAAAGAATATTTAGCCAAGAAGTAAAAGACAAGCCATTGTAAATTACTGACAACTCAATATTCAATGGTCAGAATCTGGCAGAATATTCAAGAAAAAATATACTGAGAAGGAATAGCCAGAGAGGAAGGTAGAAAACGGGCAGAAATGGTAAACACAGGATAAATTCAGCTCACGTTCTGGGGCAGATTGTCTGGAAGGGGTTGGGAGAGGCTTGGCCCTGTGCAGCTTTCCTCTAAAGATTTCTCTGTTGGAAGCCTAAAACATGTGTCCACACACTCACAGATGCCCACACACAGCCACAGGAAAACACACAGACATGCGCGTATATTCATGTGCACTCGAGCCTTTTCCAAAGCCTAAGTCTCTACTAGAAGACCCTGAAAAGTGATTTATGGAAAAAGAGTGAAAGTAGCCAGATAAATTTGGTTGGCAGGCCTCACAAGATAATGACTGAATTGAACCAACATATTTTAGTTACTTCATATGTAAGTATAATCATTTAAAATAAAATGGAAAACAAGATTAGTTTGGTTTGAGGCAAGACAATCCATGGTGAAATAATTATGGTTAACATTTACTGTGTACTTGTATATGAATGCAACTATAGTAATAGGTAGTTTTACAGTAAGTTTTCAATATAAATGTTTTAACAATACTATGATGTAGGGTTTAATGTGATGCTTTCTGATGTCTGTCTTAAAAAAACAAGGGTTGTTTATGGAACTTGAGTAATTTATTCAAGATAACTAATAAGTGGAAGCAGATCCAGTTGTATGGGGCCTCACACTTTTAAACACATGTTTACCATTGTAAACATGTATTTAAAGCTCAATAGAAATAAAAGGAGACTATGATGACATCTTTCCTTTGCAGAAATGGAGCCATAAAATAACCTTGGCAATGCGTGTATCTGACTCCAGTCAAGTGAGATGATGGTTCGCTTCAACTCTTAAAAAACTGGGTGTGTAAAGCAATTAATGTCCGACTCTTTGTGACCCCATGGACTGAACCATGCCAGGCTTCCCTGTCCATCACCAACACCTGCAGCCTTTTCAAACTCATAGCCATCGAGTCAGTGATGCCATCCAACCATCTCATCCTCTGTCATCCTCTTCTCCTCCCACCTTCAGTCTTTCCCAGCATCATATTTATTCAAGATAACTAATAAGTGGAAGCAGATCCAGTTGTATGGGGCCTCACACTTTTAAACACATGTTTACCATTGTAAACATGTATTTAAAGCTCAATAGAAATAAAAGGAGACTATGATGACATCTTTCCTTTGCAGAAATGGAGCCATAAAATAACCTTGGCAATGCGTGTATCTGACTCCAGTCAAGTGAGATGATGGTTCGCTTCAACTCTTAAAAAACTGGGTGTGTAAAGCAATTAATGTCCGACTCTTTGTGACCCCATGGACTGAACCATGCCAGGCTTCCCTGTCCATCACCAACACCTGCAGCCTTTTCAAACTCATAGCCATCGAGTCAGTGATGCCATCCAACCATCTCATCCTCTGTCATCCTCTTCTCCTCCCACCTTCAGTCTTTCCCAGCATCAAGGTCTTTTTAAATGAGTCAGCTCTTCGCATCAGGTGGCCAAAGTATTGGAGTTTCAGATTCAACATCAGTCCTTCAAATGAATATTCAGGACTGATTTCCTTTAGGATGGACTGGTTTGATCTCCTTGCAGTTCAAGGGACTCTCAAGCGTCTTCTCCAACACCACAGTTCAAAAGCATCAATTCTTCGGTGCTCAACTTCCTTCACAGTCCAACTCTCACATCCATACATGACTACTGGAAAAACCACAGCCTTGACTATATGGACCTTTGTTGGCAAAGTAATGTCTCTGATTTTTAGCATGCTGTCTAGGTTCGTCATAGCTTTTCTTCCAAGGAGCAAGTGTCTTTTAATGTCATGGCTGCAGTCTCCATCTGCAGTGATTTTTAGAGCCCAAGAAAATAGTCTGTCACTATTTCCATTGTTTCCCCCATCTATTTGCCATGAAGTGATGGGACCAGATGCCATGATCTTCATTTTTTGAATAAGCTTTAAGCCAGCCTTTTCTTTCACCTCTTTCACTTTCAAGGCTTCACCTAAGGGGTGAGGGTGGAAGGCAGCTTGAAGACAGCAAGGACATACCTGTGTATGTAGAGGGTTCACATTGCTATGTAGCAATTATGCTCCAATGAAGATAAATAAATAAAAATAAAGCAGTGAGTCTCCCTTGGAATCATTTTCTCAGTCATACCCAATGATTTGCAATGGAAGGAATCAAAACAGTTTGAACACAGTTTAATTTATCTATTTCTTTTAACATGGGTTTATATTACCTGACTTATATTATTTGAAAACATGCTCTATGTATTCAATATAACATCAGCTTGAGTTTCCTCTGTAAGATCTTTGTTATTGCTTTTAATGTGTTTAACGTGTTGCTTAAATGTGTTTCCTTTTTTCTGTGGCATCAGTTTCCAAAGAAACCACTAAGCATGTAAAAATGTTTCTAGTTTGGGTAATAATAATAATAAGATGACATATTCTAAGATGTAATAATTTATTCAACTCACTGAAAATAGAAAGGACTCTTACATTAAAGGAAAAAAAGGAGAAGAATGAAGACAGCATTCAAGATGCTCTGGAGAAAATGTTTTGCTCCATTTTAATATATCAAGATTAGAAAATAACCAGCAACTGAAAGGTTATTTTCACAAATGAAAAATACTGTCTGCTAGAAGAAAGGCTGGAAGTTATATAACTTAATAACAAACTGACTCTAATGGGAATTTTTAATGTAAAAAAGAAAAAAAAAGGGTTGTTGACTTGTGATTTGTGGCTACACCTTTGGTGATATTTACACAAATTCGGTTTCCTAATCCAGGTAGAAAGAATTTATTTCCTTTCCATGATCATAATAACAATAAGATTGATCACAGAATTAAACACAGAATTATACCTAACATTAGTTTCAAAGTCTTGTATTAAATAAATATTTTAAATGTACTTATAATACATGTATCACCAAACTGCAAAAAAATTATTTCCTTAAAAATCAAGTCTGATGGGAAGAAATAACATTAAGCTAATCTTTTAAAAATTATTTTGAATGAGTTCTCCAGAGTAAAATTGAAGTCTTTTAGCTAAAATAGCAATGCTTCTTTTGAGACTAAGACTGAAAAGAATTTATTTCTGTTATTACACATAAGAGCAATATTTGAACCTGAGTGGAGTCTTAAAAACACTTTTAATCTTAATTTATGCTATTTTGAAAAAATATAAAAAGAGGAAGAAGCAGTGGAGGGAGGGATTAGGGAAGAAAGGTGAATGTCAACAAATAATGTTATTTAGTAATTGAGTCTAATTCCTGCATGGCTGGATACAAGATTCATGAAACTATATGGTTTTTATGTTACCTTCTAAAATATTTTCAGTTTTTTCCTTCATAATTGTTTATCTCAATATATTCATCTTGTGTGTCATATTTTATAAAATTCATATTAATTTTGCAAGATGAAGACACTTTGTAACGTTGCAGAAGACAGGATTCAGGAAAAAGAAGAATGAAAATCTGTACATCAGAATAATGCAATTCTATTTTTCATGAACCATAAGCTTTATTGAAACAAACAAACATGAAATGTCACTAGGTGGGAGAAATTTGTCTCCACAAAATGGCACAAACTACTTCGCACATTGTTCCAGCAATGGACTCCCCAAGATTTCATCCTAAGTAGTCCTGTCCACTTAGTATGATTGTACTATGCAAATGAACAATGTTGATACATTAAAAGTTAAGATCTCGGTTTGTTAGTAACTACTTTAGTAATGACTTTGTTAATTAGTATATTTAAATCAGGTCCATTTAAATAACTTCCTTAAGATAATCCCTCCTGAGTTAGCTGGCAAAAGAGCATCCTAGAATTTCTAACCTTAGGATCTGTCCCTGAAGCCATGGTGAATGGCTTACATGTGTAGGTCTCCATGTATGGTCCCTCTTCTCGTTATGGATGAAGCAAGCATCAACTTAGAAACACTAGTCTTCATGTACTCAATTTGAATGCAATTTTCAAAAGGAGACAAGTTATTGTCAAAATATAAGAATGCCTAATAGAACCATAAAGGATCATAAAGACACCTGCACGTCAAAGAATCGATGCTTTAGAACTGTGGTGCCGGGGAAGACTCTCGAGAGTCCCTTCGAATGCAAGGAGATGAAACCAATCAATCATAAAAGAAATCGATCCTGAATATTCATTGAAAGGGCTGTTGCTGAAACTCAAGCTCCAATGCTGTGGCCACCTGATGTGAAGAACCAACTCACTGGAAAAGCCCTTGATGCTGGGAAAGATTGAGGGCAGGAAGAGAAGAGGGCGACAGAGGATGAGATGGTTGGATGGCATCACCAACTCAATGGTAGTGTCCGAGCAAATTCTGGGATATGGTGAAGGAGAGGGAAGCCAGAAATCCTGCAGCCCGTGGGGCCACAAAGAGTCAAACACAACTAAGGGACTGAACAACAATTTTCTAAACATATTTGTATCAGTCAGTTCAGTCACTCAGTCGTGTCCGACTCTTTGTGACCCCAAGGACTGCAGCACGCCAGGCCTTCCTGTCCGTCACCAACTCCTGGAGTTTATTCAACCTCATGTCCATTGAGTCAGGGATGCCATCCAACCATCTCATCCTCTGTGGTCCCCTTCTCCGGCCTTCAATCTTTCTAAGCATCAAAGTCTTTTCCAAAGAGTCAGTTCTTCACATCAGGTGGCCAAAGTATTGGAGTTTTAGCCTTGGCATCAATCCTTCCAATGAACACTCAGGACTGATTTCCTTTAGGATGGACTAATTGGATCTCTTTGCAGGCCAAGGAACTCTCAAGAGTCTTCTCCAACACCACAGTTCAAAAGCATCGATTCTTCAGCACTCACCTTTCTTTATACATGACTACTGGAAAAACCATAGCTTTGACTAGATGGACCTTTGTTGGCAATGTAATGTCTCTGCTTTTTAATATGCTGTCTAGGTTGGTCATAGCTTTTCCTCCAAGGAGCAAGCATCTTTTAATTTCACGACTGCAGTGAAAGTCTGCAGTGATTTTGGAGCCCCCCAAAATAAAATCTGATGTTTCCCCATCTATTTGCCATGAAGTGATGGGACTGGATGCCATGATCTCAGTTATCTGAATGTTGTTTTAAGCCAACTTTTTCACTCTCCCCTTTCACTTTTATCAAGAAGCTCTTTAGTTCTTCTTTGCTTTCTTCCATAAGGGTGGTGTCATCTGCATATCTGAGGTTATTGATATTTCTCCCAGCAATCTTGATTCCAGCTTGTGCTTCATCTAGCCCAGCATTTCTCATGATGTACTCTGCATATAAGTTAAATTAACAGGGTAACAATATACAGCCTTGCTGTACTCCTTTTCCTATTGGAACCATTCTGTTGTTCCATGTCCAGTTCTAACTGTTGCTTCTTGGCCTGCATATAGATTTCTCAGGAGGCAGGTCAGGTGGGCTGGTATCCTCATCTCTTTAAGAATTTTCCACAGTTTATTGTGATCCACACAATCAAAGAAGTTTTGTTTTGTGTTTTTTTTTTTATCATTTCTTTCTCAAATGAGAACAATTGAGATCCATTCTCTTAGCAACTTTGAAGTTTACAAAACAGAATTGTTGCTTAGAATTGTTATGCTGTGCAATAGATCTCCAGAACATATTTAACCTAGTTGAAAATTTGTGTCTTTAACAGCCTCTCCCCAATTGCCCCACCTCCCAGGCTGTAGTAACCACCATTCTACTTTCAGTTTCCACAAATTTGGCTTTTTGAGATTCCATCTGTATGTAATGTCATTCTAGTCTCAAGCTATATGCTCTGTGATCCTGTACTTGGAGCTTTGAGAATACCTTAAATGCAGAGTAAAATTTTCTACAGTCATACATTATTTTGTTTCATACCTGGTTCTGAATTTTCCAAATTCCATATACTACACATATGTTATCAAACATAAATATCAAGCTTGAAATCCTTATATCTTAAAACTTTCCATCGTAAAACCTTTGCTAAAAGCCCCGAGTCTCTTTCTTCTTTAGGAAAAGATACCTCATGATTCATTTTAAAAACAAAAAGAATCACATAGTGAATTAATCAAATTAATATTAAAGTCCTCACATAGCACCACGAACATGTGATTATTATTATTATTATTTTTAGTCTGTATGATAAAAAGGATGATCCAAAGTAAAGCTATGTTTTTTTTGTTACATGTATGGTGACCTTTGGGTTTCCCCAGTGGCCCAGTGGTAAAGAATCTGCCTGCAATGCAGGAGCCACAGAAGGTATGAGTTTGATCCTTGGGTTGGCAAGATACCCTGGAGGAGGGCATGGCAACCCACTGCAGTATTCTTGCTTGGAGAATCCCATGGACAGAGGAGCTGGGTGAGTTACAGTCCATAGGGTCACAAGGAGTCAGGCATGACTGAAGCAACTTAGCACGCACACAGGCATGGTGACCTTTATGTTTAAGATAAACAGATTTTCCCACATATTTATTTATCAACAGTAGTGTTTTAATAGAAGGATTGTTCTTCTTCAAATAGTTTAATACTACAGATAATGAAATAGCTTTATAAATCATGGATATTGACCTCAACAAGTCACTCATCCAAGAGATTAAAAAGAAAAACATTGAATGCATCATAGCACAAAACCAATGTTTCAGTTTTTCACTTTTAGTGATAGAAACACCAGGCACTCAAATGAGGAGATATATTTTCAATCACATTTGTGAGTCTAAATATAGCTTTATAAGAAAACTGGATGCC
The DNA here is from genome assembly GCA_006410675.1 of Oreotragus oreotragus. Classification (NCBI taxonomy): domain Eukaryota; kingdom Metazoa; phylum Chordata; class Mammalia; order Artiodactyla; family Bovidae; genus Oreotragus; species Oreotragus oreotragus. The sequence goes on from SJYX01000306.1 coordinate 186,584, forward strand.
AGATAGCAATATAAAAAATAGATGCTGATATGATGTTTATGTTCCTATGAATATAGTTCTTTTATTATGACACTTAATTATTTTTATGTGAATATAAGATCCTGAGGTAGTGATAACTGTTTTTTTAAAAAAATAATCTGACAAGAACTTCCCCATGAAAAAGAAGAATTATATGATTTTTAACCTAGTTTAGATCCTGGTTTTGACTGATTCTTGTATCTGTTATTCTATGTAAAGTATTTAAACATTTATAATTTTGATTTTAGTTCATTTGTCTTGACCTTATTCTAAAGTAGGAGGATCTTTTTCTTCTCCATTCAAAATTCTGTATTGTTTTTTATCAGTTACTATTGTTGAATAATAAATCACTCTCCAATGTAGCATCTTCAAACCACAGAAAGTTATTATTTTGTGCATGTCTACATTAATTTGATGGTTTCACTAACTGGCCTGGGCTTGTCATGCATCTGTGGTCAGATGCCTGGGAGCTGGCTGCTCTGGGAAGACCAGGCTGGATCTATGTGACTCTGCTCAGTGTTATATGGTCTCTTGTGGGCTTCACAGGTGGCGCTAGTTGCCGGGGGCCAGCGTGAGGAATCCACCTGTGACAAGGTCATGCGGCAGAGATCTGATGTGCAAGGTCGAGTCAGATCTCAGGTTTTCCCCCTGGTATTTTTTGAGCATCCATCCCCCCCCCCC